>OU795037.1:67479642-68079642 GCA_917208275.1 Patella pellucida | reverse complement strand
TGCTCAAGCTGCGCTGCCATCTATTCTTATTTCGAGTGTAAGTAAGTAAACATGTTTTATTGCTGAAAGTTACATAACTTATATCAAAAACAATAAATTAATATAAATATTTTGTAAAGAATGTGTTATGTAAAGCATATATTATTTCGACAATGGTGATTATTATGCTTTTAATGACTGTCACGTGGTGGTAACACAGACGACCAGTCTGAGGACCAATTTAATTTTCTCAAATGAAGATCTTTTTAAAAACAATTATTTTTCGGAGAATAATGAACCGAGAGAGTCAACAGATGACGTACATCGTTTATTTCGTGGTTAGCACGTGCGCATTGTATCATAAAACCTGCCATTGGGTCAACTGGCGTGGTTTCGAATACCCGGTTGTACGTGACAATGAGTGGGTTCGCCGGTCCAGCCTCTTGGGGTTTCTTCGGGTCCTCCGGTTTCCTCCCACTGCTAAAGACCCCTACGCGCAAGCGAATTATTGAAATAAATATAACCATATGTTTGTCCCGAAATTTCCTAGTCTGTGTCGAGTGGACGTTAAACCCCGTTTCTCTCTCTCTTATTTCATAACTAACTCTTTACCCAACAGCCAAGAAGTACTTGATTCACGTTTAAAAACCAAATTATTGACACAAATGTAAACTATATGCTCATACAACTAGATGTTGTTTTGTAAGAAGTTGGGACTCCGAGAGAAGAGAAAAAATAAAAGAAGATCAACGTTTACACTCTATGGCGGGTGACATTTATTTTAAAGTTCTATTCAAACACTGGTAATCAACGAGTAGCCATGGAAATACCTATAACCTCAAAACACTATACACCAAATAGTATTGTACGTACATATCCCATAGCGCCAAAATTGTGTCAAAGGTGCAAAAACGTTTAAGTCTTTGCTATTTAAGACACCTGGAGTGCGATTATGGGGAGTGACATTGCCTTTGATGTTGAGCCCTTGGTGATCATATAGGTTACTTACGATATTTTTATAGTCTTTAGACATAAAACTAGCCCCTCATAACTTTCGTTACATATACTTTATAGATAAGTATGAACAAATATAAGTTTTTAATGCTAGAAGTCTGCATTCAATACAAGCGCCATTATTATGCATATCGGCTCAAATCAAATCGAGATCAGAAGACTTGTTTATGTTGTAAAATGATTGTTATAGTTTGATGTGCTCAGCAACGAAAACATATAATCTCATAAAGTGTATTTATAAGTATTAAGTTCGAGAGACCTGGCATTAAGTAATAAAGAAGTTATTGCTTGGATCAACAAAGTGCAAAAAGTACGATTTTTAAGTTCGTTTTACCAAGCCACCATACAGTTGAATTTTTATAACTCGTAGCCAAGAACGATGTTAACTTCTTTTATTGAGATAATTTGTTCCTTTGATCCACAGGCTGTTCGCCATTTTGTACTATTGTTTGGGCTTCTACACCATTTAGTTACTCATTTTCTTATCATTGTATATGTATTTATCTTTTAAAGCCTCTACTTATGTCACTATAATTAAATAGCAAATAGGATAGGTATCTGTAGGTCTATAGGTACAACCTTTACCATAACATGGCGCTGTAACCATAATCCCCTCTTAGCCCTAGGGCTTTGAAACTAAGCCACCATTATGATGGATGTACCTTTTCAAATTCAAGAGGGCAAATTCATTTTTTGAATCAAGTACTTTGACTACAGTGATATAAAATATTCCCCCAATTCAGAAAAGCACAGTCGTAAATGTTATTGCAGTCTTAAATATCAGACGGTAAATTGGTGGTATAAAATGGGGTCCTGATTTTAGTCTGACTCACATTGTTCCGACCCGTTCGGCGCTTATTGGCCCGACCAGGGCGGGGACGTGTGTTACTGGATAATTAAGTATTATTTGCTGATAAAATTATATGTGACATAGGCCTATAACGTAATTTACGTTAATTAAGGTAATTATTCCGAAAATCATGGAAAAACATCCATGCTTAATGCAGTAATAGAACGCCCCAACCCACCCTCTTCGGTCAAATAAGTGATGGGCCAACGATAGCCAACAAAACACGAGTATAACAACTACGCGGCAGAGATAAGCAACGATTCGGTACCATGTCACTATAGGCAAAGAAAACAAAAAAAGTTTGATAATGCATAAACTGGCATTCCAAGTAAAGTCCAGTGGGAAGTGTATTGGAATGGCTATGGTCTGTGAGGCTATCAAATATAAAGTACCTAGTCGTTCGGATGGAACAAAAACGAGTTCAACCCGCGCAAGTCTCTTTGTTCATTCATTCATTCATTTACCACATGGTATATAGTATAACTATACATAAACCCACGAGTTTCTCATAATTACAAAATTCAAAGTACACCTCACACGAACCGCTATAATCTATCAGCTAATTGGGAAACGCTTTTTGATTTTCGCTTATAGAAAAATTTCCTTTTGCACTTACTTACAAAGAAAATGAGTTATAGAGGATAGTCTATAAACTTATGTCAGTAGCTCTATGAAGATTTTACGATTAAAGGAGAGACATGAGTGAGTTAGTGAGCGATTTACAATCGGTTAAATAACATGTAGACAGGAAACAGCCGTTCCAAGTTAAACAGAAAAACTATTGAAAAGGGAAAGTTACCAGAAGCTGGTTACGATTCATTCAGCTAGTTAATTGATGGTCGACCATATCCGTAAAAACATCTAAATTAACTCATCAACCTTTCTATATATGACTGCTGAAAGGAGAATATCGACAAGCAAGATCTAAATTAACTCTATTAACATGGTCGTAACAAGGATCAATGTATGAATGGCCACTGACGGAATGATAAGGGAGGGCGATTGTCTTCTCAAGACACTGTTGACAACCGTTATTAACAGGTCTTGTTCGGATTTAATTAGTTGGAAGATCGGAAGCAAGGAGTACGACTGCTGTGGGTTAACGTCTCCGTCGACTTTTGAGGATATCGCAAACACGCATCAAAGAGACCCCGATGACCGATTTTATAAGATTTGGTTTTACTAAGGAAGCTGAGCTAGAGTCAAGTTTGTAAGTAAGCATTTTTTAAGTTGTGTAGGACACATGTTTTACTAGAGCTATGTCATATTTTATTACTACACTCATTTTTGATGAGTATAAAAGTGAAGCTTTTGATTACTAATTTAATACTAGAGATTCGCAGACGTTTTGTTGAAAAGTTACACGAAGTACTGTATTTAAACCGTTTAATTGGTGTCACGTGAGGCTTCGTGTCTGGTAGAATAATCTTCAGTTATAATTGATTACGTGTACCTGTTAGTAAGGATAGAAACCTACATGTGTAAATTAGAGGCTACATGTAAATATATGAACGACAATAGTAACACATGACCAATGCTCTTCTTGAGCTGATTGTGATAAATTATCAAAAGACCCTTTACAATTATCAATATCATACAAGTATGCACTATGCAAATAACAGAAGTTTGATCGACATACATGTACATTTAACATATTGCATGACCCGAAGTTAACAGACGGAATGTAGAAAAAACACCTTAAATTAAAACCACTTAACATTGTTTTTTAAATTTTCTGGGACATCTAATTTGCTGTATCCAGGGCGGACATGCAGTTGACACATTTGATAGAAATTGTACTGCACGTAAGGCTATATATTAATTTCTATATTGTAATGTGACAAAATATATCCATAAATCATGACTATTTGCAAATAGACTTAGAAATTCAGCGAACGCTTGCAAAAAGGTGTTTTATTTTGTGACACATACCAATGTTATTATTTAAGTACCGTATTAAAAGAGCCACTGAACATATTAGCTGTTATCATCTAACGCAGAGCTTCTGTATGAATGACATTGACAACGACGAGTTCATTGTAAAATAAAAAACCGAATTTTTTTGTATAAAATGTCGGGTGAATTTTTTATATAGTTCGTTCCGCCCTGCTCGTAACACATATTACTAAACTATATTTCAGACTTATAAATTATAATTGTAATTATGTGGGTTTTATTCAAATGTAAATAGAATGCCATATGTTCATTGTGTCTTTTCTGGAAAAAGCTCACAAGACCTGCTGTTTAAACACATGTTGGTTGTCTGAACTTCTTCATATTTCCAACACGTGTTTCATCATTTTGAGATATTAGACTTAAAAATACAGACTTTTAATGCAAGAGCTGAGTTGAGCGTGGTTTACACAAAGAAGTACGATACACGGAATATACCCACCAATTTGAGTTGAAATATATCAAGTGATTCCGAAGAAAAAGTAAAAATATATCAGAACGTTTGTTTAGGTACCCATCCCCACGACTACAGTATCGTCCAATATTATTTAAACAAAAAAATCTGACTAAGAACTATCACCAACGCAACATGCATGCTATATTATGTGGCTGGCACACGGAGAACGCAACATGCATGCTATATTATGTGGCTGACACACGGAGAAGATTGTCAATTTGGAATACTGACTGGATCAGTAAAGGAGTTTGCCAAGGATACGAACTTACACCTTTTTCATTGCATGCAGTCTTTAATGGTTTCATAACTGTTTGAGTTGACGGGCAGTAATACAATTGTATGTCGTCGATGCTACCACATCCAGGATTAGATGAAATTAACCCCAAACATATGGTATGTCTTATCTGCCTCCGCTGGGCTTTGGGAAAATAATATTTCTCGATATTGATGATCTGAATATGGAAGACTATACAACGCTTATGGGTAAACCCGTTTTCACTGCCTTTAACAGAATAATGTTTTGGTTTCTTTGAAATATTTGATAGTATATTCAGCAGCTTGGACGCTGTCCGTATGGAGAAGTTAAAATAATAATTATTAATCTTTGTTGAATGCTATTTATATGTTGAATAGTTACGTTTGTTCTAGGCATACTGTCATATAAACATAACACCAGCTCTACGTATGTTACTACATTGTGACCCCATATGCAATTACGAGAACTATGCAGCCCGAAACTTTCTTTTAATAGATTTTTTTTACATATTTTACATTAAAACAATTTAACAAATGTGAAACCAGTTCTGTTGACGACGGTATGTCGTATAACCGAAATAACGGGTCTTGTGACATGTAACTTGTAAGACAGGGACAATATCATAAACATAGCTTTATTGTACGCTATATAATGCATGTTAGCCTAGATCTACATACAGAAAACCTATTTTGTTATGATAAGATCATATATTGTATTTATATACATGAAGTGAATGTTAGACATATTTATATATTGTGCTAACGGGGTTGTTGTATTAGCAGTTTTCTGAGCAATGACCTACAGTACTTTGTTATTATGCGCTATGGATACTATTCTGTGCCCAAATATGTGTTATAACTATAAAAGGCGTGGTTTTTAATTATATTTAATTTGAAATCCAAAACCGGAATACAGGAACCTAAACTATGTGGTATTCAATCTGTATTGTTATTACTATGATCAACCATAACAATATGGCTAACTGACCACGAACTTCTTTGTAATGATTTAGATATATTTTTTAATCATAGTGTCTTCATACTAAGAGATATTATGTAAAACCTCGAAAATCATTTTATTTGTATTTTTTGCGTTTTTGTCTTTTCAGATAGATCTTAGCAAAGATGTGAACATTTATATCAGTTACTATCAAGGGTATATCAAACAGACTTTGTTAGAGATATTATGTTCCTTAAAGACTGTACTGTTAATCTCATGGGATAAGCTGCTGCAGAGGTGTATGTTCGTGGGACGATGCCAAGGAAAACGTAACCATGATCTGTCTTGGAATACGATTCTTTATTTTGACATTGGTAAGTTTTTCTTCTCTAATTTGTTATGATTGCTATCATCATCTAGCAGCAATTTATTCTGTCATCCATCATCTTAAACAATAATTTGTTCAGGAGGAGTGATGGGGATTATACTGTCATCACTTATACTATTTTCTATGATGGTTTAAGAGATCGTCAGATTTATCTGGTACCAGCAGTCACTGGGAATACCAAGAACCTTGGGAGTGTGATATATTGGGTTACTTTATCTTAGACTGCCATCATTCCACAGGGCCCCAAACCCACATATCTTACCGTACTAGTAGAGCAGTTTTTTTTTAAAGAGTTACTTATAAAAGAATGTTTAGTTTTTCAGTTGGTGTTGCAATATTATTTAGTTATTTATACCGCATAAGAAATGTTGGTTATGATATATTGGGTTATTTTATCTTATAATTCGGTTTTTACGTTAAGATCAGCAAGTTTATCTTAGACACCACTATGCTCTTCTTTTCAACGTTTAAAAGATGCCAATTATGTCGCGAGGTATTCTAATAACGTCATTTGTAACCTGTTATTTTTTTTTAAGTGGCCATTTGTATTCTATCGCGTCTTCATAGAGCATAGAAACCAAATATTAATCTCCCTTTTTGTTACTGTTTTGTAAGCATTTGATAAGTCAAGTATCAATATTCTTAGATCTATAGCTTGCTTTATATAGATTTCTAAAAGTATTATGACTGTCGATATATGACAACATTCATTGAATCTGACAGGTTAAGAAGGTATTACCACACTAGATAATACCATTAAAAAGAATTGATCGATACGAATCTATTTAACTACTCAAATATTTTAAATAATATGCAGCTTTGATGTGGGACGTAGACACGTTATACATGTTTTGAAAGCTTAATGCATTCGACAGACTTAAGTTGAAATCGATATTTATGTTATTTGAATATGAAAGTTTGATTGCATCTCTTTATTTTGATTAAATTCTTTATTTGTATTACGTGATTTTAAGAACAAGTTGGCTTTTCTTCAAATAATAAAGTAAAAACCCCAACTAACCCTCAATCAACTGAAATCGAGAGAACATCCGTATGCTAACTAAACATAAAATGGGCTAAGTGAACTGGACATTTTTCATCATCACATATATTATTTGGTTCAGTTTCTTCTCAGACAACCCAAAGAACTAAAAACATTAGTGTACTATTGTTCCGTTAACTATAATACTGACAAAACTCAGCTTTATGAACCGCATCACAGATAGTAATATCCATAGCCATTATTGTCGCAAGTGTTCCTATATTCATTTGTTGTTATAAATACACATAATTACGTAAAAACGCTTTCATAAATTTTATTCAGTAAATGTTTAAGGTCTGTAAGACATTTACGTCAAGAAAGTCAAAGTAGAAATCATGAAAGGAAAAATGTCTGTGTGAAAAAGGAGGATTTATGGCCCCGCCTTGTCAGAATTCATTATACTATTTGAGGTGTATATTATATTTATATATGACAAGAGATTTATCATAAATAAATTGATAAAAGCCTCACTGAGCATGGGATTAAAGTGACATGACCCTATTAAATCTTTAACCGTTTATTCTACTTTTGTCGTAAAAAACGAGACAAATTAAGACGATTTAGAGTCGACAACTAAAGACAATCTATGTACTCTTTACACGACTGAATTACTTCTGAATATATTTTTTATGGTACATTTAAGATATTAGTGTAATTACTTCTGAATATTTTTAATGGTATATTTAAGATATAAGTATAATTAGGACAGGTGTTTTCTACTATAATTTGATTTGTATATATCTTGGTCTTGTTTCTCGAAATTTTAACTAAAGATAAAATCCAAAGTTTAGCAGAGACTTCAACTCTGATTGGTTAAGCACTAAAATCAATATAATATTATCCAATTAAATTACTAAAAATTTGCTTTTATCTAAGTTAAAATTTCATGAAACAGGCCCCTGATGTTTTGCTATAAGGGAATACACGGTAGCGATGAAGAGACGTACATGTTCTCCTGCCCTCTATACCATATTCTCTTCCCTTTTCAGATTTGTATTTTTGTTCCAAACAGGCTGGTATTAGGATTACTAGTATAAGTACCCCCCCCCCCCCCCCCCCCCGAGCGCCGAGAACCCTTGCTATACCGATTGGTATACATGCCGCTTTTCTGAATGGGGGGTGGGGGGTGGTGGGATGGTCTAGTGGTCTAGAGTACCGCGCTTTGACCTCTAGCTGCCCGGTCACCTCTGACTTGCGGGGCTGCGGTTTCGAGCCCTAGTGTGAGCGTATGTGACATGGAGATAGGGGCGCCTTCTCAACCTCGTGGGTTTCCTCCGGCCACTGCGGTTTCCTCCCACTGCTAAAGACCCTTACGCGCAAGCGAATTATTCAAATACAAATTGAAAACCATACGTTAGTCCCAAAATGACCTAGTTTGTGTCGAGTGGACGTTAAACCCCATTCTCCCTCTCCCTTTTCTGAATGCTATAACTTTTAAAAACTATAATTCCAGATTACGATGAATATATATCGGGCTAAACTGCGAAACGATATACTGCATATTAATAAGTATGAAAACTTTTTAGTAGAACATGCTAAATTAGAGATTGAGATATCTCCGGAATTATACATAAATAAATGGAAATAACTATTTAAGACATACTTAATACCGATTCCCCATTGACGGGTTTATGTAACTTAGATCTGTGTACAGTAGGGACCCTTGTGAATAAGCGTTTATATAGAACACTCTATTTTATTTCTAAGATATAAATAAATGTTATAACATATACTTGTAAATAATGACGTAAATAAAAGTGTTGCTTAAAAAAAAGAGAGGAAAAAAGTCTACTTGCTATACTATTTACATACCGTTTGACAATATTATAAGAATGTGATACTTATTTAACATTCTGCAGCAAACCACCATGAAGATTACGGATTATTAAATAGAAATCATGTGGAAATTATTAAACTAGTCATTCGGTATATATTCTTGTTTTTGACAGATGTAAGAAACGAATCTTGTATTATAAGTAATTAACAACACCAATTAATAAAAGTTATCTTTATTGTACTTTGATTGGCATTTAGTAATTGAACATAATAACACAATGTACAATTTTATGGATACACAATTACTGAATTTGATACTAAGCGACGTTTCGACGAGGATACTCTCGTCTTTATCAAGCACATGGTACATTATTGTTGCATTATTATCTTTGTTGCATATTCTGTATATATTTTTTTGTATCATTTGCTCGAAACGTCGCTAAGTATCAAACTAAGTAATTGTGTATCCATAAAATTGTACCTTGTGTTATCTTTATTCTACTAGATTAATTGATCATGCTGAGTCAGCCAATATCGTATTATTGGCATTTTTATGTATAAAGGGGGTTCTTCTTTCTCCAGTTTGCATAACAGGTAGATAGATATTCGATGTAACAACTTGGCCCTGAGCTCCACTCGGTTTATCGTCTGCTTTTCAAACACATGAATAAACGAAACACAGCCAACTAAATGGAGCGTGATACACTCAATAAAATACACAAAATAATCCCTACAACTTATTCAAAAAAATGTCCCATGCCGCACATGATCGGACTACTGGGGCGAAAAGTAGACGTATTTCATTACGATTACAATTCAAAAGAATAATTGATGTTACGAAAGAATTATATTAAAGGCGCTTCAAGTCAAAACTACGTCAAAGATTCAAAGATTGTTACATTAAACACACATTGCGTTTAACAATAGCACAGCGGACGTTCGTAAATCTTCAAATACACAACAATACATTTTCTAGAACCAAGTTGAGGGATGGGATTGTTTGCTTCTCTCCCATTGTTATAATTAGAGAATTGGGGATAATAATATAGATGGAGGATGATATCGACTGGAGACTGCCTTTACTTAAATGTAGGTTACTGGGATAGTTTTACGTATTTGAAAGACAGCTTCGCTGTAATTTATAATATCTCGTAGTAATATAGTAAGAATTAACCCATTTTTCTAGATCAAGTAGCTATGTAAGGAATTTTTAGTATGCAGGTTAAGATATCAAAACTGCATAAGATACGAAAACAGAAACACCAGTAATAAAATAAAACCAAGAGCGAACAATCCAAACCATTAGAAAAAAAGTCCTAAAAAACGGTATAGGCAAAATAGTGTAATCAGGCAAAATAGTGTAATCAGCATATGGACTGTTCACCATGTACAAAATACACGACAAACAGCGGTAACAGGTGTCCGGAAGAGTAAGCTTACCCTGCTGGCATGCCACACCCGCCATAGCTGCATCCACAACAGCAAAATATAAACAGACCCGCTGACTACCTAACAAATGTTCAAAGAAGAAATGATATGTTCTGCCAAGGTTATGTTGCTAAAACATAATATGAGAAAAACAAGAACTGAAAATCGGCTATTTAAATAGTTCTGGTTGACATTATCTATGTAACGTGCGTTATTGATTACTTTAGTCGTTTGAATTCCCGGTCTTTCATCTAGTAAAATTGAATACAAATCTCTCCCCTTTGAAGTTATTTTGTTTGTAGGGTAACAAGGTTGATTTTGACAGAATGAATTAATAGCCTACATATGAGATGCGGTAATTATACTAAACTATTTAACGCATTCATACATAACATATGCATTCTATATCGACTGTGATGAATTAGTCCACGTGTTTGTATTTGTGAAAATTATGTTTTTTTTCGATTAATATACAGCTGCTACGGTTTAAACCCGTAGATTCGCAGAACGTTCAGCCAGAATCAAACGGATACGATATCGGCTACTCCGTTTCCTAACAAGATATTAACAACGATTTGAAACGGCAATAAGAATGTTTTTCACCGGGATCTGCATACACTTCCTTATGGACCCCTAGGGAAGTAGGACTTTAAACCCTATTTCATTTTATATTAGACTCCAAGAGTAAATTATCCAAATTAAATATCCAAATCAATGCCTCCACGGGCTATCTGTCATAAGGCGTTAGGTTGACGTAAACTATAATTGGTTTGCCACAGGGGTAGCATTTCATACCACAATTATTCATATTAAAGATACACGATTTCAGCAATACAATCTTTGTAAAGAAACGACAATTATACCTTGCTACATTTTTCGGTACATGTATCGTGTCCAGTTTCGTATGTAAGGGGATTATACGTAATAAAATAGGCAATTAATAGAAACACCACCATGTACCCATACACAGTGAAATATCGTATGTATGTATTATGTAAACGAAGATGGATTTTAATTTATTATGTAAACGAAGATGGATTTTAATTTATTTTAACTAGCATAGCTATATAATATAACGGCATCTGTTTAAACTGCTTTTGTAGACATATATCTGTTCTTAACAACTGTTGGTTTTAGTCGAACTAGCTTATTACCACAATTCTCTTACCGGCTATATGACACGCGACCTTTGATCTCAACAGACACTAATAAATATACACAAATTTCTTGGCAACGAAGATGATTTGCTTTGAAGACGGAGACTCAAAACGTACTTTCACTCAGTGGCGCTCATTGTCCACGTGTCATAAGTGGGACATAATTCGAGAAAGGAACGTAAGGTTTTGTCTGCTTACTGAATAATTTACGTAGCACATTCTATTTAATTGTCTGGAGAAATCACGACAGGTCACATGATCTGATCAAATCGTTTTAATGAATTAATCACTCTCTTCTAAATAAACAGACTTGCGTGTCAATTTGCATTTTTTGAATGGAAACCTAAACATTTATCTTTACATGTTTGATACCATTTTGTCTACTTGAATAGACTGAAGTCCCCGTCAGCTGATGGTAGATCGCATTGTCGAAAATGTTGAAAGGATAAAAACCCAGTCGAAATGATGATATGTTTGTAAACCAACTGTACCAGGGTGGTCTCTTATTCTATTAAAAAAAAAGTAAAAAATGTAAACACCTCAGCTTTTGAAATTCATGCTCAAGGTTTTCGTGGTAATTTGTAGTTAAAACTACACATGTCCAGCTACTTCACTATATTTATCAAACCCCTTTTATGTATTTTATTTCTTTTACTAATTTTTTCATCTTCGCAAGCCACTTTGGAATAAACACTCTTTACATTTATTCATTCACTGGGTTGATAGCATGATAGATGCATACGACGTCAAAGACTTAACGAAACATTTCAAAAGAACAGTATATAGGCTAGGTTAGGCATAACAACAAATAACTAGCGTTTCTCCCATACTTAAAGGACCGATATCCGATATTTAAGATAATATGTACCATAATGCGCTTCAGCCCCAGTTGTAATAAAAGACTCGAGGGACGAGGCTAGACAGATTGCACGAGCGCACACGGCATATGTAGACTGAAATAACCAGACGCTAGACATTGTGCACCCGATTGAACCTGCATGCCTTTTTACGCCGAATATAATAACTGATTTGAAATTTGAGTAAAAACGGAAACCATTGAATGCCAATCAGTTTATATACATTTATATTACAGTATTATGTGCGTTGCGAACCACTTTTGTCAATTTCTACGTCCCAAATGTTAGCGATTTAGCTCCTTCAAATGCTACATTTCCTAAGACATATTTCCGAATTTCCCATTTGTTTTATCAATTTCTACGTCCTAAACGTTAGCGATTTAGCTCCTTTAAATGCTACATTTCCTAAGACATATGTCCGAATTTCCCATTCGATTCTTAATGTACATGTTAGTGACCCCCCCCCCCCGAAAAGAATCATCTAAACAGAATGAATGAAATGGGGTTTTATGTGCTACGTTTTTGCGTTTTTGCACCTAACCTGAGCTAATTAAAGACAGACATACGTCATACAGTGTGCTGAATTCCACCTGCCAAGGGATCTTTTACGTGCACGCCAGTCCCATCCGAACGACTAGGCAGCTGTCCTTGCCAGGCCCTCTGTCTGCATCACTAACAAGGGGAAACCACTACAGAAAATCGAGATGAACTTTCTGCTGGTATCGAACACCCTACCTCCAGGCTAGCGAGCCATCACCTTACCCACTTAGCCACGCGATCCCCCTTCAAAACAGACGGGGCACATTGGTAGAAATATTTACTTTGACTAGATATGCAACATAATAATCAAACAGCTATAATACCGAGAAGTCTTCACACAGTCGTTTAAAAGGAAATCACATTTCACTATAGATCAGGCAGAAAATCGTGATCTCCACACAGTTATGGCGATTACGATATTCTCATTTCTAGTAATTAAATATCGCACATCGAGTGATTACACAGGTAACAAGTAACAAACTAGAACTTGGTATTACCAAAGATAAATAGTCATGTAGAAAGAAGTCATTCAGATTTAGAAAGTTCTTTCTATTGACTAAAATACAAAGAATGCTTTCTAAATCACATGTATGTGAAATCGTTTTGTGAAGACACTTGTCACGTAATATTGGCACATTTTTTGTACAGCAAACGAGTTTTGGGTGTGATTCTTACCCACTCTTCGCACTGCGATTTACCTCTAATTTCCATCTATTCACGTTTTTCAACGGTTGTTAAAATGATATTATATTTCTATTAACACCTAGCCACGTAACTTGTTATCTCCCTTTGTTATCAGGGTCATGATTCCTACAGGTATTGATATACATGTTATGACGATGTTAATCAAATTACAAATGTATGAGCTATATGGCGGACAGCTGCTATTTTCTTTTTTATACAAGGAAAATAACGCAGTGGACCTTTAGTTTATTGGCACGTTTGAGATCAAACCAGGTACTTGCGTGGATTAAGCTTGTCAATGGCTTAAAACTGAAAGAAAAAATAATGTCATTTTGGTCTCTTTATCTCAGATATATCCTTCTTTGTACCGAGAGTTCATTTTGTGCTGATCAAAATGCCTTATAGCTATGCAAGTCGTGTATTTGTGTAACAGTATGGTGGTCTGCTTAGACTTGTGGCCTTTCTCCTGGTGCATCGTTTTCCTCTAAAGCAGTGATTATCAACCAGTGTTCCGCGGCACACAGGTGTCCGCGAGATCTTCCTAAGTGTGCGGCGAAATTTTGAACGGCACACTAAGAAAATGCGAAAAACCTCGTGATCCCAACTTTATTACTGATGTCTTCTGATAGTCTAGTTGTGTTTTTCTTTATTAAAGCCCAGCTTATGTCGCCCTCACGACGCGATAAAACTATCGGCGACTGGAAATCGGCGACTGGTCTACGATAAAGTGGATACAATCAGTCGTAACTACTTGGGCGACATAAGCGCTCTTACGACTGGTGTGAGTCGGACGCAAGCCAGTCGCCGTCGAGTTGTCTACAGTTTCTCCGAGTCGCACATGTTCTACTCCTACGACTGGATACAACTAGTTGTCTCTAGTCGTAAGCGACATAAGCGCACTTACGACTGGCGCCAAGCCGACGCAGCCAATAGGATTCGGTTATTTAGTCACGTGGTACCCAGGGGGCGGTAACAACCATGTAATGAGGCCATTTTGAAGGTGTCTGTCATGAGGTCAGTTGTGGCTCCAAATCTTCAACTGATGCCGGGCGAAATAAGCGCTCTTACGACTGCGATCAACTGGTTTCTCGTGGTTGCTGCCATTCGTGGATAAATTTAGTCATAGCGACATAAGCTGCCAGTTTCCGCTAGTCGCCGACAGTTTTATCGCGTTGTAGGGCGACATAAGCGGCCATACAAGCCCACCTGTTTTTACACTTTATTAATTATGATGTGACTTTATATTACACCGGTACTTAAATATAGATAGATCAGGATAGATACGAAGGACAGCCCCAAACAGTTTTTGTTATTTTGTTAACTTGAAGGTCCTCGGTAGGATAGACATGTATCATACGTATTCAACACATTACTGTGAATATAAAATTTCCGTAATATAACTTAGTTGGCGTTTATTCAACGTTATGTCTATTTACACCATGGCGTTAATCAACAGTATTATTCGTGATCCGGCACAATACGAATAGTGTGGGAAGGTATGTTAGTCAAGGCGTAATAGTTATAGAGCGAGTGCCCCATCTATCCCACCGATAGATGATACTGTTGTCAATATTTTCTAGCGAATATTATAAAAATATTATTTTTGATTTCTATGTAGGGTGCTATGTTACCCGTGTCTTTATGTTATGTTCATCTGTCTGCTTTCATATTTTATTGTAAAAGAATAAAATGTGATGTTATTGGAAATCTTTTCTAAAAGGCCGCTTATTTTGTGTTGTACAGTGGGGATATCAAAGGCACCAATTTTATATGAACTTGTTGCATCATGCACGGGGTATGTTATCAAAGTATGTTTTACATACATTGAGTGCCTTGGTATGTACATACATATTTTGTCTCGCTCTGGTTTGATACACTGTTCAATAGAGGGGTTGGCGAGACACTTGTCTAGGATTTGGATACTTTGAAATGTCAATTTCTTGAGATTGATATTTTACAGTATGGGGAATTCATTGATCCATATAAAAACGATTTGGGATACGCGAATCCTATTCTATACTATCTTAACTGTTGGTATGATGTACATTGCTACATGTTTATTCATAATACTATTGTTAACCCACACAGATCCTGGAATTTCCAAACTACCACAGGACAGGTTCGTGCATATGGAGATTTTGGGGCGCAGTGAAACCATTTATACTTATTCGGTAAGGGTTTCATGTTTGAAATCTCAAAAACGAATTTATGTTTTTAAAAAGAAATTTATCCAGAATTTACGTTTTAGCGAATTGATGAATAAGCAATAATGTAATTACGCGAGAGATGTTAAGCCGGTTGATGTTTCTAACATTAGAATTGGGACAAGGTTACTGGTCATCTGGTACTTCTTCTGTATCACACAGATGGCCAAACCTTTTTAACCAACAGTTCTTTCTTTTAACTACTCTGGGTCAATAAAGGCACACGATAGAACGAATGAACCGGTTTTGTTTTCCGCACCTCTTGCCACACGTGGCAAAAAGAAATTAATTGTAGAAGGATTAAAGTTGATCCAAGCTACCCCTCAGGTGTCTTTAGCTTTGATCTACCAGTATTTACATTATGTTGTTATATAAACCAAACAATAACAACGTGTCAAGATGTTGGTCTACGACAAACTACAATTTTTGATAAATTTATATCAGTAAATTATGAAGAAGCAATCCCACCCCTTCTCAAAACATTGGAAGTTGTAGTAATGTGTGTTTGATATGAACCATCTTGCCCCCGTCGACGGAATAACGTTTGTCACGAGATTTCTGTCTTTTAATTAACCCCAGTTTCTTCGATAAATAAAACATCTAATTAACCGATTACTCTGATTCGCATTGACAGTCTCCATCGTAAGTGTTGAACTGTCCACAATTTCCAACGCGATGATGCCGGGCCTTTTATTCTGGGCATTTGAGAAAGGCAAAGTGCAAAACAAGTTTAGGAATTTCAGATAACCAATGTGTTTGGGGATATTAAATAACCATCTTGCGAGCAATTTAAGATAACTTCTGCCACAGGCATTTCCGTTAACCAGTATTCTATCTCGATGCCAGATTATCGAGATAGAATGATACTCATTATACTGATACTGAATATTTGTTGTCCATACGATACCTCTTTAAGTAACAATGTATTGTCAATTTAATGTCATAACTCAAAGTCCTGGAACAGCAACCATCGCTTATACCAGCAACTGCTGTCGCAAGACCATAAATGTAGCGGTGTGCTTTGAACCCTAGTCGATGGACATATTATATGGCCCTGTGTTTCACCGAGAAGGGGAAGTTATCAAGGAATGTTTCCGCTTTCTGGTGCTCTGGGCTGTCCAGAATTAAGAATGTCCATTGCATTTTTAAATTAAGATTCTTAAAACCGTGATGATGATGATCTAAATTTTCTATTCCGTCCCGCTGGATAAGTTCGGTTCATATATTTTCTGAGTTTAACGTCCACTTCCACTAGGGTGATATCGTAGACAGGATAATTTCGGTTACCTGTCCCACCTTTAATACACGATGGTCCATATGTTGGTACAGTGACTGTATCCAGTAATGAAACCATTTTCTACAGTTTATGAATATAGATAACACATGAGTATATTAGTTTAAAAAAAAGTGTTTTAATGGACGGGGATCACGATGGCTAAGTGGATAAGGCGCTGGTTCGGTAGCCTGGAGGTCGAGTGTTCGATCCCTGCATTGGCCGAGAAAGTTCATCTCGATTTTCCGACGTGATTTCCCCTTGTCAGTGATACAGAAGGAGGGCCTGACAAGGACAGCTGCCCAGTCGTTCGGATGGGACGAAGAACCGAGGCCCCGTGTACACATTGGAGTGCACATAAAAGATCCCTTGGCAGTTGGAATTCGATATAAGAGTAGGCAGTAGCGCCGCTGCCCGGGCAAAATTTCTCTCATAGCACACTGTATGGCGTATGCCCGTCTTCAATTAGCTCAGGTTATGTGCATAACAGTAGGACGTTAAACCCCATTTCATTCATTCGTTTTAATGGGCGCCGATATATATTTTGTATAATAGGTAAATTGGCCTGAAAACTTTCGTGCTACTGTAATAAACGTTGTCATCATAGCATGGCGATGTTTACCTTGGGCTGCAGTGTTTGAATACTTTCGGTTAACAGGTACATGTGGAATGCTTTTTACTGATGATGTCAATCATGGCGGTCGAGATACTGTCACTTCAACACCAATATTCAACAAGTATTTTCTTCCATATCACCACAAACATAAACAGAGCTTTGTTTACACATTACATGTCTGTTCTCCCAATTAGCTTTTGTATATAGAACATGGTTTTATTCATACTAATTGTCGAGTCTGATTACTCAACAGTAATTTTTTTACGTGTTTTTTTTAGTAAGTGATTAAGTATATAAACCATGGAATCTAATTTTAGTATGTGACATGAACATGTGTAGCTTATAGAAATGATCCTTCACCAACGATTGTAGGTTTTTACACTTGTTTACCTAATTTGTCTTTTTTTGTGTATTTTTTGTGTTTATTCTAGATCTAACACAGATCACAGTTAAGTTCATTCATTATTTCTCGTATTTCACGCGCGTTTGTGATAGATTCTTCATTTTGTATAGATCTACGAACACACTCATGTAAAATTCAATTGTCAATGTTTGATCTGATTAGAGATATACTTCTCTATACCCTAAATTCACTATTTCCGTATTGTAAATCCAAATAAATGTATTTGCAGAATTTCCGACAAATTCCGCTTTGTTAACTAATGAAAATTCAAAAAAAGAGGTTCGGAATGATACTGTATAGTAGGTAAGCTTCTATAAGCTAATTGAGCCCCAAAACGTAATAATTAGTTCTTTTCTAGTCAACAGAAGTGTAATATAGACATAAATATATATTAAGTACATGTTCTCTTGGATATACCATAACATTTAAAATATATCGTATCAGCGGCTATTTAATACGGAAAGGAAAATGAAAACAGTATCTAATGACCACTGATAAATAATACACCCATCATGTACTTGGACGGATGGTTTTTCGATTGGGTATAATTACTTGTACCGAAACTATTTATACACAGTGTCTCCCAAAGCTAACTGGATAAAAAAGTGCTCGACTTTTTCACGGCCTAAATACCGGATGATGACTACTACACCCGGATTATAGAGTACAGGGTAAGGTCTTGAATAACAATATAAAATCGACCTTTCTGGAATATAATGAGATAGATTAAGACAGAATGGAACTAGAGTATACCTCAATATCGACATACAATCGCACTTGATAGCCGCTAGATCGCCCATGGAATAATCTTAAGTGACTGATGTTGGGAAGGGGTGTACCTCAACAAATTAAAATAGATGTACGGCTAGTCTGAAGAACCCTTGAGGTGTTTGCCCAATATCGGAAGTAGAAAGCTGCCAAATAAGAAAGAAATATACGAAAACAAACAGGACATACTTTAATTGATCGTTTGGAGCCTTGCAAGCAAATACGGCTATTGAGTAGACAGAAATTCCTGGCTTGAAGGAATTAAATATAGGAATTAACTTGTCGAATGGGGACAGTTTATAATACAATATAGCGTTTAATGGAGACGTTAAGTAGTCTAAGACAGTGAATGGCTCCGGGTTAAATTAAAATTAATTCTTCAATTGTACTCGGGTTAAGGGTGTGTTCTGCAATCTTTTTTTATTACTTAGTTGACACTAATTTAAAGTGCAGTTACCTTTATTGTAAAGTTGGAAAATGGAACCCAATACGCCGTATACTGTTACACTAATACATCCTTTAGCTCAACATTAATTTGGAAGGGTGTACACACCAGAATGAGCTTTAAAAATTGATTAACTATTTTTAAATGTTTCTGTCTTAAGAGAATTTATGTCCAGATGTTGTGCGGAAGTCATTACTTCTGATTTATCACAGACACCAAGTCTGTAACTATAGCACACATGTAATTCCCGATTTGAACTTTTGTGTACTAATGTACCTAACAACTGAAGTATGAAGACCAAAATCTGAGGGACATTTCAATGGGGAAACGAGGATCGAGCTACGAGTTCTGCACTCCATTCTTACTGTAGCTTGTGTCCGAGTTCTGCACTCCATTCTACTGTAGCCTGTGTCCTGGAATAATATACTCTATCCCCGTGTTCAAGACTTTGCCATTAGATTTGTATAGAGGACAGTGCGGGGTTAATTGAGTGTAGCAGGAAAAGTATATAGGTTGCAGAAAATTTCCATCGCATGTCCTTGGGTCTAAGACTGGGATAATGAAATGCAAGTCACTGAACAAAAGATATGCACCAGTTTGTTAGCTAAAAAGAGAAGGGGCACATGGTGTTCTAGAAACAGCAAGCATGCCCAGTCTGCTCGACACCATTTACTATTTGACAGCAAAGAAGAGCAATTGGTTTTAGAAGCCGGGACTACCTGGTGGACGCGAGAACCTCGGGTTCTTTGCAATGCGACTCCTCGAATAAGTATTGTATTAGATGCACAGGGGATCACGGTGGCTAAGTGGATAAGGCGCTGGTTCGCTAGCCTGGAGGTTGAGTGTTCGATCCCTGCATTGGCCGAGAAAGTTCATCTCGATTTTCCGGCGTGATTTCCCCTTATCAGTGATGCTGAAGGAGGGCCTGACAAGGACAGCTGCCTAGTCGTTCGGATGGCACGAAAAACCGAGGTCCCGTGTACAAATTGGAGTGCACGTAAAAGATCCCTTGGCAGTTGGAATTCGATATAAGAGTAGGCCGTAGCGCCGCTGCCCGGGCAAAATTTCCGTTATAGCACACTGTATGGCGTATGCCCGTCTTCAATTAGCCCAGGTTAGGTGCTTAAGCGTAGGACGTTAAACCCCATTTCATTCATTCATTATTAGATGCACTATAAAGAGTAAGCACAATATGGTGCGTTGTATACTCAAAATATATGTACATATGGTAGGCCTACTAAAGAATTCGAATAATTTGGACATCAGTAGTTACGTGGTTGTTTGGTTTATATAGGGATATATGTAAAAGATTTCTATCTAAATGTAGATATTTGTAATGTCAATATGGATAGTCATAATTAATTACACCACGCCTCGTATATTATTACGTTGTGATTATTCTAGAAACCAACTTACAGCTATTTTACTCGTTCAAAACTGACTTCGCATTTCCAGGTAGCGTTTTACTATTAAAAAGATGAGTGTATGAATAACATTATGTTATTATTATATCATAGTGTAGACATATCGTACAGCCGTGTTGATATATATATAATTCTGTCTATATTACTAGGTATAAACTTATCTAGTTCTCATTAACACCACATTACATTGTAATATATACATTTCCACCCAATGTCGGAGATCAAGACCAGACCGTAAAGGGGAACAACCATTGTAGTTAATTTAAAGGCCCACTCCTAGTTTCATTTGGTACAAGACGACCATCGAATCCACTATAATTTTAAACGATAGATACACGTGTGCGATGTCTAGTACATCATAAAACACCCATGATAATGATTTTAGATTTATCTGATATGTACGTTATCAACCAGCTGGCCTGGGACTTAAAAGCAATATTAATGAAATAGTTTGAAGTAATTGTCTGGACCTAAGAAATACTTTCATTCACCCTTCGTATCAATGCTACATATTTTCACTTTTTTATGGTTACCCAATTACAGCTTTGTATACTGCGACAAAGAATTCGATATGGACGTTGTGGTTACAGATCTCGTTGTCATAGGGCATATCTTACACCAGAAGAATGATCAATTTTATGAAAATGTGTTTATTATCGAGAGTTTTACGCATTGAACCCTTCAAAATTAATCCTATTGTGAATAATCTTTTTTTTTGGCAAATTTTAAATTCTTATCTAATATGGCAGATCGCCTTTAAAAGGTTACCTGGTGTAGGTAGAACTGCTGTATGTATACAAAAATGTACAAACTAGACTATACATTAATACGTTAATCTGTTCGTGTTCAAGAATACATTACTTGTATCACAACGTTTTGTTGTATTCGATACCATTGCAAGAAAGCGAGACATATGTTCATAATTTTCAAAGTGGACTTTTAACGGTACGAAACGAGTTAGCAACGGGGTGGAAGTCATTGAATATAGTATGCACCCATACATACTAAAAGGTTATATTTTACATTAATCGTTTTGGTTGGCAATCATAGAACATATTTAGTCTCTCTTGATAGCAACAAGAAGCTTCCATATTAGTTTCTCCTGGTCTTGTTGTGGTCATATTGCAACCTATGGGAAACTTTTTTACTTATTTTCCAGTTTGATTTACTCCTTTTGATATATGGGATAATGGCATGAATGCTGTAATGTCAAAAAGCATGATAACGATAGTCATATGGACGTTCTCATTTTCAAAGTAAAAGTAGCATTTAATACATGTGCATTTACTGGACTATATTGATTCTTTAATATGTCACCATAGCAGAAACTTTTGACCTCTTGAACGCAATTAAAAGTACATTTCTGTTCACAGTATTCTAATGACAGGGCGGCGTTCCCCGGAGTGTTAATTTGAAATTGGGTGGCCAGGCCCTGTTTTAGGAAGGTAGCAATTTTGTTTGACTTTATCTGAGAATGCTGTCAAATATTCCAAAGGTTAATGACAAAGGCCGGATTGTGAGTGACCTGTCATTCAATGCTCAAGATTGTGCACAGATAAATATTGACCAGAGATTGGCACGAGCCAAATGAACAATCATCAATAAACAAATACTGTCATCTTTTATTTAGTCCACACTACAAAGGCCATCATTGACTGGGTGCTTAAATCAAACTACGCTTTTGTTGGTTTTAGAAAAGAGCCCTTACCCAAACTTTTATTGGTCGTGAAAAAGTTTAATCCCATTTCTAATACCATTGATATATGAATACATTACTTTGCCTGATCAAAGATAAAGATATCAACTGATTAGAAATCGCTCTATTGTGATCCTTTAGTTGTGATTTATAACCGTGTTTAATTGGATTCAACTTCGATTAGCTTCAAGTACCTGATTTAGACCAAACCTTTGTTGTTGGCTGACCACCGATTAAGTAGAAAATAACTTTGAGCTTAATACGGTTTAATGAAACGGAATAATTTTAATTCCACAAAATCGTAAGAGTTGTCAGCCTCAGGGGTTGACATGCTTTCTCTTGATTACATATGAGGTACTGTTGCTTCAAGCATGGGGATTTGACAAATTATCGCAGTACATTGGACAAAGTTCACAGTCGTTTCTTGTATTGAAGCTCCTTCATCCGTTTAAAAATGATGCCGCCTGTCGTTTAAATACCGATTATTCGTCCCAGATCTTGAAAACGGTGGCTGAGATGTCATCTTGAATCGGTTGGACACCTGTGCACGAATTTCAATTGGGTGCTATTAAATAATCATAGATTGTATCTTAATGTAATGCACTTGGAAACTGGAATGACACCACATTCACTTAAATAAGAAGACAATCGTTTTGTATTCTACACTGAAACATTTAGCATGAAGTGGGCGGTTTGTATAGCTTTAGGGTAAGATAGAAATGTCTACAGAAGGACTTTGAATGCCGGTGCACTTTCAAGTGTCTTTCTTATACATTTATCTTGGGTTAACAACCAATTCAATGTAAATGTTTTGTCGTTGCGTGTTCGAGTGAACAATTCTGTTTAACATTCCTGGGATAGTTTTGTTTAAATTAAAGGGGTTTATGTTTGGTCGATTCGTTTTTGATATGTAAATTAACACGCTGTGTATAAGATAATACATTATATGATCCGATATCAGATTAACTTGAGTTGAATACAAAATATGCAACCCCTTACTGTTACATTTGCTACTAAGATTCAAGCTTTTGTAAATGCAATAATTGCATTATGCTTTTTATTTGAATACCAGCAGATTTATTTTTCAGCTTTTTTTCCCTTGCATACCGGATAGGATTATCCAATTTTTCAATCATAAAATAATCCTCTATCAGTGGTATTAACGGCTTCACACTCATTGGTTTTTTTTTTTACCGTTTTTTTTTCTATTTTGCAAAGAGCTTGCACTCCCCCTAATGCTCAGTTGGTTTTGGGATATGGTATCTGTGCGATGTACAATTGTATCTCACTTCTATAATGACGAAGTTATCAAGTTAAATTTTGTCGATCTCGTACCTAGCTTCTGATACTTTAAAACAGCGGGAGGTTCCATGAAAAGAGAATGTTGTCTGAAAGTAGTCCTATTTATCAAAAGTGTTCTAACACCTGATTTTAGATCAACAACGTATAATAACAGAGACAGTATTTACAAGTAAATAGTAGTCTAAATCCACAATCTAAGAATGATCGCGTGTATTTAAATGATAATTATATATTTGTATATAATAGATGAATAAAAGTGTCACACCTTGATGAATATTACAATAAGAAATATTGGGCGTTACACTTTTGCGCCTATGTTAAAATACGTAAAAATACATTCGTTGCTTACAATTGAATCGTTAGATTAGCCGTCGGCATTCGTGGGAAGTGTTTGCAAATAAAAACCTTAGTAAATAATGAATTTTGATTGTGTACGACACATTACCCTAACGAAATTGTAATTTTGAACCAATTTAACACGTCTGATGAATATAAAGGTAATAGGTTAGGTGATCTTCAAGACACTCTATCTGTGGTTTTATGTAATATTAAATAAGATAATCTAACGATTGTATATCAACAGTTCATGTACTGTTATAATAAACAGAGTAAATATAAATTGTCCTAATAGACGTTTCAAGATAACTGCACAGCGACACTAGTAAAACACGTGCCTTATGGAAATATAATAAAATGTAATATCATCGAACCTAAAGGACCGTATGTAGGATTTTAAAAGTGGGGATGCAACAGAGAGGTGGGGTGCCATAGCCTTTACGTACCTGACGGGCGCCCCTGAAACCGACCGACTGATCAGTGCCTTAAGAGCATTACTGTGTGATCATAATCAACTGTATTATTTTATAATTGAAAGATTGTCAAATTAATTTAGGGGATGGTGGGGTGGATGGTGTTTTTGTCAATTCTCGGAGCAATGTACCCCCTGCACCCCCGCTAAATATGACCCTGCTTATATTACAGCCCATAAATACATAAAGATGGTCTAAATAATACCAAATTTATCCAGGGAAATTGCAAATAAACTGGATTATAAGGGTGATGTAGGTAATCGTTAAAACATACACTGTAAAACCAATTTTTACAACTCTGAAATTCAGTGAAAGCTTATTTTGAAAATTGTTGCAAAAATCGTTTCCCGAAACGCCAGCTTAGAAGTTATGTGGCATCAACGCCTCATTGAAGATGTGGAGGGTGGGGTGGGGGATAAAATGTTATCTTGGCTCACAAACGACACGTGTCCGGTACTACTTCTCAGAAGTTGCAGTTCAGATCAGCGAGCTTATATAGGTGATTTCAATTCATTATTCAAGTTTATATACGAGTGATTTTGATTGATATAGGAATAGTAACGACTTGTTGCTGCATCCAGTAGAGGGTAGGGTAGATTACAAGGTTGTGTGAGAGAGGGAGAAATGGGGTTTAACGTCCACTCGACACAAACTAGGTCATTTCGGGACTAACATATGGTTTGATTTTATTCCAATTATTTGCGCGTAGGGGTCTTTAGCAGTAGTGGGAAACCGGAGGATCCGGAGAAAACCCACGAGGCTGGACAGGCGACCCTACTCTTACAAGGTTGAGTAAAAACGGATAAATAAACGGGGTGAAATAGTATTCTAATAATAATTTTCTTGGAAATAATATTTCGAATTATTGTCAGAGCGCAAATCTGGCATCGGGTGGAAATAACGAGTAGTTAATACACCAAGACTCTACAAAAAGTAACCATACGAATTTAGCTATGGATATGTTTATATAATATAGTCAACCTGTCTGTTTATAAAATACAGATCATGACATCTGGTATACATAAAGCACGTAACCTGGACGTAAAACATTTTAACCAACATCATGTCACTTCAACCTATTCCACTTTAGTTGTTGTGACTCACTGTATTATGTAGTCTACCTTTTGAGTCTCACATGCTTCCAATGTTCCGCTCATTCTTTCCCCGGTCCCATTATTTTATTTTTAGTTTGTATGTAAATAAACCTATATAATTCCAGTATATAGCTAGATTACTCTTTTCTGTGCAACTAAACATCGCACGTCCCCAAAACACCACACGCTCCTGCTTGTTGGGTTTGCATTTCTCGGTTATCCGATAGAATATAAGAGTATGTCCACAAAATGATAATTTATTAGCAAAAGGTAAATGTCCAAATTACGTAGCTAAGTTTGATTTCGCCAAACTGTACCCTATCTACCGATCATTGAGATTAATACTAAGCGACGTTTTGACGAGGATAAACTCGTCTTAATCAAGTATGAAAAATTGTACCTTGTGTACGTTAATATGTTCAATTAATTAATGCCAATCACAGAAGATCATTGAGATATATGTGACTTTCAGCATGATGCGCTAACTCTCGCCATAACGGCTGCTGGTATAAATGCCGAAGATATCACAATGCTAAGCAATTGATTTTAATTCCTGAGTAATGAATATGGGAGCAGTTGTCCGGAAATCAAGAGCAGTGGTCTACTCCTCGCCCCATCCACCCACCCTCCAAATGTTTTATTGGCATGTGTAAAAGGTAGTACCCAACTGTAACACAGCAGATGTGTTTAATATTCCATTCATTGTTACAATCTGGTTCACGTTAAAAGACTTCACTAGGTTGTCAGCATATACAAAACTCCTGCTCTCTGAGAAAATATTATTTTAGAATCGTGAACGCGCATAACATGGCGGTTTCCGGACGTGACAATCAAGTTAGTATCAGTTCAAGATGGCCGACAAGTAAGTGGCGATCTGTGAAAACAAACACAGTTAAGTTGAAACAGTAGAACATCTAACTAATGAAAGATTTGTAAACAGTCCATTTTGCTTTTTTCAAGTGTTTCGTTTATTTTAACGGGATCATATGTTTTATTCCATTAGTTTCAACCGTTGACTCTGCCGATTGCCTCCATTTTGAATTTTCTTGCTTACGCACTACCCATAAAAACAAAACTGACAGTTGTGTGAAAATATACAAAATGAAATGTGCTAAGCGTGACGTAGAACAATAAACAATATATTTATAATTTTTGTTAGTATAGGAACTGAGTCTTTAAAGCTCATTAACAATATTTACGTGGAACTGCGACGTTTTATTTAAAAAAGAAATCTAATCGCAGTGTTCCTTTCTTTACAATCAACTTAGACTGGACCAGATTGGGAATTTAACAAGATTTAATTGATTCCAATTGTCTTAAGTTACCCATTGGTCTAAGCCACTACTGCTCCAAAGTTTAATTGTAGGTCAATTTGTAGAGAAATTTCGTCGGAAAATATTCGTGTCTTTTAGACAGTAATACTTTAAATACAGTTGCTAATCTCACCAGTCTTAGCACACTAGTAGTAAAATTTATTTAACAAGCCGGCTCTAATCTGTGGATGCATTTTACAGATACACCTGTTGTTACCAAGTTAATTGTTGATATTCTAGATAAACGGCCATTGACACTTAGTTAAGGAGACCGCATTACTGCTTAAACATGACGAACAAAGATGAATCAAGTATGTGGTGTCACACTGAGTCCTGGGTGAAGCAGGGAGAGTGAGTTCCCTTGGGATGAAGGAGGAGGAGAGTGAGTTCCCCTGGAATGGTTGCGGAAGAATGCGAGGGAGATAAATAATGAGAAGCCTAGTAGGCCTACTTGTAATTCACATTCATATGTCCAGTTAATGAATAAATTTTAAAGTTCTAGTCTGGAAGCTGTTTTTAATGTTCAGATGGATCAACAACTTTCCACTTTGTATAAAGATATTCAGTTTACAATTACAATAACGCTGAAAGCATTACTTGATCAACAACCATAGATAGACTTATTCGAACCAGGGCCGCAACTAGCTCAGAGCAACGAGGGCGGGGAGTCTTCTCGGGGTTGCTGTAAAATTGATGGACAATGTATATCTGTTTTTATGGTTGATAATTTCACATGGGGCTGGGGCGAGACTTTTTGCAGCCCTCCCCCACGGGTTACGGCCCCGATTCGCATCTATTTTTTCTAAAGCATAACCACCACCCCCATCACCAAGAAAAAAAGGAATACACTCACCTATATAACATCTTGTACTGTATAAATATGGCGACACGGCGGGCAAAAATTCAAGGCGATTGGTAAACTCACAATAAATGAAAATCGAATGTCCCCGGGTCAAATAATTATATTTTAGATACTCATGGTCTATAAAAATAGGATTTTATTTTATTTTTCAAAATTTATCTAACCTTGGATTGCAACTCATATAGGCTACAAGATTATCTTACTAAAAACCATTTTTCATTTTTGACATGGCCGATAAATGTTACATTGATTAGAAGCAGTTGTAGCCTTTATCAGCCATTAACACCACGGGTAGTAAATTCATACAGTATTCATATTATACTAGTTGACAGATACACTGATAAACTTACAAACATATCAAATAACAATATACACCTTTTACATCATAACGTTATAGAAATTACAAAAGATATTTACTAGTTTTAACACTCACTGTTCAGACAAGGAGCAGTTATTTATATTGTCGTTTACTGGTAAAATGTGCAATATGGAATTACATAAATGTTTCTCCAATCTGATCAAAACACAGGTTCTATTTCATTTTGGTTTTATAGTTCAAAATGTCGTTTTACTTGTCTTTACCACACATGGAAGAGTTAATATCATTGACGTTTTCTGGATGATGTGAGAGATTAGCCAATGAAACGGTATGTTACGGCGAGTTTTTGGCCTTTTGATGCATGGAACTGTGGGTAAACCACTAGAAACCTCAACGCTGATTGATTAATCAATGTCTGACGTCATAGGGTCTGTATTTTAGTCGGATTGGTGATTGTCGTCATGTCTTTTTTGGATAATGGTCAATATAATAGTAATAGAATATAATGACAGCTTCCCAAAAGTTTTAGACGATTTTTACATGATCAGATAACAGTTTCAGTTAAATATTGTTTGACCCAAATCCAATAACTCCAAGACATAGACCAATTTTAATAGGGCAGGTTAGATAGTATAATGTTATATTAATTGGCGCTATGAATAATTGTGGATTTTTTTGGTAAACGTACGATGGTGAACTCTTTAGTTGGTCTGTGGAGAGATCTTTGTTTTCTAAAGGCATTCTTTTTTTGCGGAAACATAGAAATAGGATCATTAGATCTCATACAAATAATATTTATGCATATCAAAACATCTGTTTGAAGTTCATATATCTACTGTTATCAATGAAATCTGTTCATGATTTGATCAAAACAGCTCGTTTCATCCGCTGAGTATATTGGATAAGTTACGAAAGTAGTATACATAGTTTCTTTGTTGTATGTATAATACGAAGGGGCGTTTTCAATGTTCTTTTCTTTTGATATTTTCGAATTTCGTCAGGGTGTTACGGGTATTACACAATCTAAGTTATATATTGAACATTGTGTCTACTGTAAGAATGTACTACTCCACGATTTCTCTGTTCTCTCAAAAACATTTTAAAATAAAGGTAACCTCGGCTATTTATTAAACATATTTCAGGCTAAATACGTTACAAATTACAATTGTGTTTTTACATTGTGTGCTACATGTCGCAATTGCGTTTTACATTGTATGTGGCACGTAACAATTGTTTGTACATTGCATGTTACATGATTGTTTTGATTATGTAAGTTATATTACTATATAATGTATTTATACACAGTGGATTGCAGTTAGGTTACCAGGTAATTGAATGACAATGTGAAAAATACGCGCAACTATTTTTGCCTCGTGAACTTTTCAAGGTAATGACTTGCCTTTAAGACAATGATAAAATATGTCGTTAAAGTCAATATAGATTGTCGCCAGAAGATGGGTGTTGAAAGGTTAAAAATCGAACCAGGACTGTCTGTGTTTTGTATAAAGGTATTTCTGGTGCATGTAATTCTATTTCTGACTCTTTTAATTCTTTTTTGGAGAAGTCTGTGCTTCCGAAGATCAATTACTGGTTTTCATTTAGAACTTCATTGGCAAATATTTCACATAATGTCAACACTCAAATGGCTAAATACGAGCCCCCCCCCTCTACCCAGAGCACCTCACGCCTTCTCCAACAGCAACGCTTTGCATTATGGTGAGAGAGGGAACTCATCTACTCAGAGAAAAAGAATTCGTAAAGTAAAACGCTTTGGTTGTCAACTGAAGTGTATTAAACTCACCAATACTTGGGAACTGTGGGATTCTGCCTCCTAAATCAGCTTTTTATTTTGTTTTTTCCCCAATAAAATTCTCTTTAAAGCCTCCTGTTAATTTCAAATTAACAATAAAATATTCTGGCACGGATTTCTTCCCAACATAAATAACACCCCTAGGGAATATAAAATTAACCATTACCTATTATGTTGTAAGCTTTCTAAATATCTCAGTTTATACCAGGCGATGCTACAAAACCATGCTATTAAATGTATTGTTTGCGATGACTAATCAGTATACACGCGGGCTCTGAAAAAAAGAACCACTGCGGTCTATCTGAAATACGACATGCTATTATGCTTTCGAATGAATGGGACCATTTATTGATATACAAATAAGCATTGTAAACAAACAACTATTTCAAGGGTCTGTTTGAAGTGTTTTGTAATAAAAAATCTTAATCTTGTGAACGGTTTTGTAGTCAATGAAATTGACCCCGACAAGGCTGGGAGTTCAAGGTACTCGAATTAATTACCTATAATATACAGTATTGAAAATAAAGCACTTATATATTCTTTGAATATTGTTGACATAAATATCGGCATAAATAATTTTGAGTAAATCCTTATTTGTATCGAGATTGTTTTGAAAGAGAGCAATATCCAAAGCGTTTATGGCCGTGAGAATTGGGAAGTTTTTGCTGCAATTCGGGTAAGGGTAACATATACTATACCGACTTATGATATCAACGGTGACTACTATATCAATATCTCGCTATGCGAACATTGAAATGTTAAAGTCAATATTTTATTCTGAAGTTGATCGGACGTTTAATTCATAGAATGCACAACCAACTCAATCTCGTTCCCAGAGACAGCCGAGTTAAAAAATTTCTGATTCGAGATTGCAACCAACTGTTATTTTAAGCTGAGAGAAAGACGGTTACATCGGTCAGAAGATTGTAACATTGATGCCTTTCTTTATTCTTGATGGCTGTCATATCAGATATGGCAAATTATAATATTTTTTTGTATTTTAATCTAAATACAATCTTTTAAATCGTGTTAAAATTGTATCTGTACATAGGTCATACTGCGAAAACTTCCCTCAAGGTTCTCTATATTCGTTAGTGTTTTAAAAGGTTTCAAATTCTTTTTAAAAACTTAAAAGATCCGTGAAGTAATAATGTTTAAATAGCATTAGACCCATTCGTAGCTAAACAAAGTTGAACTGGGTACAGCAGTTAAAAAAAAGCCACGGCAAGAATTCTTGCGGTCTTTTGAAGTATGTAAAAACGGGGTTCTAAATATAATATGCGACTTTAAAGTTAGTCCATCATAATATCCGGTGATCAATAATCCACCTACACATTTTCACAGTTATATTCTGTATCTCGCCTGTATCCAAACTATACGAATGCTAATAACGTCATTGCCTACTAATTATAATTATAATCAGAAAAACTATTCTGATCTTCGTCTTTTTGTAAAACTCAAAGGACTGGCTTATGGCCGAAGCAATAGCCCAAACGAGTTACCTGCAAAAACATGATTCGATGACAAAGATAAAAGTATGTTAACCTTACAAAATCCCACATTTCGTCGTGGCTGGTTTCAGAATTTTAGTCTGCCTTTAAAAGACATTGGGGATGTTCGATTGTCAGTCCGGAACGTCTCGAATTGACAGAATAGCAATCCTATCGTACGGAATTCAGTCATATCTCAGTTCTACCTTCACCGACAGATGAAGTGGTATGGGTAGAATCGTGACGTATTTTAAGTAACAAATATGTTTCATCGGTCAAGATTGGTTGAGATATTTTCATGCAGTCGGCACATGCAAAAAATGAGACCAACTGTCTTTTCCAAAATTTAAACGAACACCTATAAAAGATCAGTGTTTGCTCTTTGGATCACTGATATTTTTGAAATTAAAAATTATTTTTCTTTTTAAAAATATCAACGACCCATAATATATAACTTGATTCAGACAGAATGCGCAATTTACCCTGTAAAGTTCTAATTTTCTATGTTCTCTCTAACCCATTCCATTGATGCCTGGTTATCGAAATAATTGAATGTCATGCCCAGGTTTCGGTTGGTGCTTTGGGATTTCCAATCTTGTCTTGTAATGAAAGTTTTGACATGGAATCTTAATTAAATAATATTCAGGGACGAAGACTTGTAACTTTTAATTCACCGAGATATCAATCATAATCTTATTGTTAATCCCAACAGTCATGCCTTAACCTCGAGACACAAATAATGGGAATCTCTTGAGGTTCGATGCTAAATACACCAAATTCGAGATAACCACGCTATGTTTTGTTACAAGATCGTCAATCTAGAGTTTCATAATGTTTCTAATTGATTTGTTTTACGGGATTAGAGAACATAAGTAAGGATTAAGGAATATTATTGAGGATAAAAAGAAAAACATCAATGTTTATTTAAGTACTATATATCTTTTAGGATAACAAAGACGAGATAGTGGTACTGTAGACACCTATTGTACGCTTTACGATTATTTCGTATTTGGTTGTAACGGATCTCTTCTCCTGGTTTCAAGTTGCCTCACATATTTCCTATTCTATGTCTTATTAGTGTAATAGCCGTCTTATCTTACCAAGGCATCAATGGTTTTATTGTCGATTCTGTTCTGTCACATGGACGACCCCTCTTCTCAGTTTTCTATAGGTACCTCTGGCTATAGTTTTTGGCATATCGGGTATATAGTGTATCTTTGTGTAACATATTGTGGGGTGTTATCAAATGATTGTATAGGTATTTGACTGATATTTCTTTTCGTAGAATTTGAAACCGCGGTAAATAGTTGATATGAATCTCTTATCCCTGATAGAATAGTCAGAATTGTAGACCATATGTTAATGACCCAGGGCGTAAGAGGGTCAATACTATTTTCCTATTGAAATGGTTTTGTCCATACGCCTGTCTTTAAGTTACACGTTTTGATAGGATTTCTCCATCCGTCTTCCAATCTGTCTATATATTGCATATGTTGGCACACAGCAGCCCTGTTTTTTTTTATTGAGGTAGAATGTTCAAACTTGATGTAGATGTTCACTAGGTGAATGTCTTGAATGAGTTCGATGATGCTCATATTCTGCATTGTCCGTCCGTCGGTAGAGTTAAAACCAGCTTATGAAATACACGTTCATATTCATATAAATTCGAACACCAGTGTATATTATGTTCATATTTAGTTAGTGGAAAGGAACAAACCATGGCAGTTTGAAATCGTTATAAAGTAGGCCGTAGCGCTACTGTCCGGGCAACATTTACCTCCCAGCACACTGTATATTGTATGCTCGTCTTCTTTAGCCGAGTCGGCGTATAACAGTGTGGGGTCGAACTCTATATCATTTTATTACATATTTTATTTCATTACATATTCCTATCCATTACATATTTCATTTCATATCATATTGCATTTCATTTATCTTTAAAGTAATTTCTGGTATCAACGCCATCTGCGCATTTTAAATTTACTTTAGACTGATTGGTCAATGGCGAGCAAGTGGCATTCAATTCATGGTTGGCAGGACCACAAAGATGACATCAATGCAATGCAGAAATTGTTTCTCGTTAAATAAATTGGGCCACATTCATTCTACAAGGAAATTAATTGGACACTTTTTGGATTATTACAGATATTCTGGTTATCATCGGCAGATCATTGGTCGAACTGGACGAGTTGGAGCGCGTGCTCAAGGACGTGTGACGGAGGTGCCACTTATCAACTGAGAAAATGTATGAGAAGTTATAAATCACATGGCGGATGTAAGGGAGATAATATTCAATATGCCACATGTAATAACAAGGTAATTAGCTGATTAATAGGTCATTATTGCTTGAGTACTAACGCGGTTTCCAGAACCCATAATAATTTAGAAATATTACCTAAATCATGATAATATTTTATAGCCACAAAGGAACGTATAGCCCTTTATCGTACATTTTAATTGTATTTAAATAAATGTTTTATTAATAAAGTGGGTTTGATACGTGATGGTCATATTAAAGTACAACTATAGTCGTGGCATCCACATACGTTCGGCGACTACTATTAGCTCGGGCGGTAAGAGTTACTTGTGGCCAACTCACCGCACACTGTTACACAACAATCAATGAAGTATTTTAGAATAAACCGATACTGGTAGTGTCAAATTCAATATAAGATCGGGCGTATATCGACTTAACTGCATTTTCTATCATATTCAGTAGTAACTGTGTAAAATGGCATTATTATACAGATGTGTTTGTCTCCATTTTGTTCCATGTTTGTAGCCATGTGAGCATGGGTCCCAGGATTTCCGAAAACAACAATGTGCTGCCTATAATGATGCTGCCTATGGAGGAAGATATTTTAAATGGTTACCTTACATAGATAGAAAGAATTCCTGTATCTTATACTGCATAGCAAAGGGAACTAGAACGGTCGCCATGCTGTCTCCTAAGGTTTTAGATGGTACACGATGCAAAGGAGAGACGCTGGATATGTGCATCAATGGCAAATGCCGGGTAGGTATTGAGTCCATTTCGTATTGAATATTCTAAATTTAAAATTATCAGTGATGTATTGAAAGGAGATATAGTTACTGTTGTAATATAAATTAGAAAATTGGTATTGTGTGTTCTAAACAGAGTAGCATATAGACTATCTTAAGACAGTCTATATATAATTGTAGCTATAGTTTATTGTAGCTAAATGATGCAAATATCACACGGTTGCTCCCGTAATCTACATTTGTTTGAAAGGTCATCTGGTTTATGGATCAGAACCGAGAACGTATGACCAACATTCGTCCAAAACATACCATGGTACCCTCACATCATGTTCCACCTTGTCAATCTTTACCATATACAAATCAGTTTCACAATGCCAGTGATGTTTCCGCTTCAAGCATCATTGGAGTCTAACGTTTCATATACGTTAAAAATCACTTATAGTTGCTCAGATGACAACCGAAATGTCAATCAATCTATTAACCCCTTTAAAACACCTGTCACAAGATGCTTATCGTAGCTAAATCTGATATACAGTAGTCTCTTTGATGATAATAGGATGCGCACCATTTACGTACATTTTTATCCGTTTTTGATTAAGGTAAAGGGTAATAGTTTTTGAAAATGGACCAAGGAATTAGATCTAATTTATCAAGAAATAATATTCTCCATCTTCTATTGTTTTCAGGACGTTGGTTGTGATCACGTGCTGGGTTCCCAGTTAAAGGTGGATTCGTGCGGTGTATGTGGAGGAAAGAATGTTTGTCTACAACACGGAGCTGCGGGGAGATATCAATGGGTGGAGTCGGGCGTGTCTGAATGTTCGGCCACCTGTGGTGTAGGTAAACTTGATTATTGTCAGTTTTTTTGTTAGGAATCATTATTTAGAGTGACAGCCTGGGATCGGAAAGTGACTTCGTGATTAATTGAACTTGTCGAATGTATAAATTGTAGTATAAATAGTTAACATATGGCGAAAAAATACATGGTTTAGGGAACAGAAATCGTGCCGTCTAAAATGGCTTAAAAACTCGAAGATCGTTAACCTAGCCTACCTTTGTCATCTGCTCGCAAACATTGGCCTACCTGTCCTCGAAAGGGTTTATTTTCCAAACTGACCTGACGGTCCGAACAGTTTGTTTTAAAATTTCAGGCTTCAGCTATCTTAGTTAAGGAATGGCCATTTCATTATCCTATCAGTCAACATGTTAAATTAGTTTCTTATATAGTTCGTATGTACGCTACATCCGATTCTTAGAACAAAGCACGAAATAGCTTAATAGGTGTCCAGGATAATCTTACGAAATACAAATTGTTAGGAATTAATTATGTAAAATTGTATAAAACCAAGTGGACTCGCCATAGTTAAAAGTTGCACAGTGAAAATAAGCCGATACACAAAAATGACAAAATGTCAACGGTGTTCTCGCAAGAAAGTTGTCTTGTCATGCATGGAAAGGTAAAAATGGACTTTTTTCGTCCATTTTAAGAATTGACGTTCAGTTTAGTTTTAAATACGAGGGGGAAAAATGAAAACCGGAAGTAACATAACTGTATTTAGATGAGCCATATTTTATGTCGTTTTCGTGTTTACCTTTTAGTTTTTAAATATGAAACGTGAAATGATAAAGATCTATTTTCCGAGACGTGAGGTTATATCGTTAAAACAAAGAAAGTTTTGCTTCGTTTCAGGCAATATAAAGTCAAAATCTTGTTGAATAGTTATATTTGACCAGGTCCATTGACAACCCCACTCGGCATCCACCCAGTTTAGTTAATAGTAATCAAATGTACATAAATTACCATGTTTTCAATACAGTCAGTCAGCACGTCAATCCTACCATGTTCAAATAGTATCAATGGCATTCCAAAAGCTAATTTAACCATGAAAATACGCACAGGTATGTTTTGTAAACTGAAATGACGCTCATTAACAAAACAGACTATATGATAACATGGAGGGTTGATAGATACGAAAGGCGGTACCAAATATTTGCGGAAGACTTTTTCTAATAAACCTGCGGTACTGTCATCCGCCTGCCAATCACCATACGTGGCAACGACCTTTACATGCGACATTTTTAACATTTTATATCCAAAGGTCATCAAACGTTTATCGCCATGTTTTTTACGTTGGTATTATCATTTTTACTCCCATTTAACTCAACTTGACAAATATTCATTCAAATAATCTCCTTCACACATTCTAGTTATTGACAAGCATCAAACGGGCTCCAGATTCTTTCAAATTCTTTCCATCATTCTTGTCGCGTCGCGCCATCTTTTATCTTAACTTTACTATAATTTTTTCTTTAATAACATATAATTGACAGATTGTGGCGTATTCGTTTTTTCCTCTCTGCTAATTCAATTTTAACCGTATAATGAATAGTGATTTCTATAGAAAATAACAGACGGATACCGACTTTGCTCGATCAAACGAATGATATAGTTGATTAGGATGAAGCTTGGATGGATACAATGACCTCTTATCAAGCATCATGTTTAAAAGTGTCAAAAGTGAAGAACATTGTGAAAAGCTACCCCTGAAATATCTTCTTTTAATATTCATCTGTCGTTAGTAACCGGAGACTTTGACGACAGTAGCCCAAACTTGGTAGCTTGACCACCCGTGCACGTTCGGTCCACATAAAGATTGACCGTCTAATGACCATTGTATACAGTGTCTCCTTAATCACTTCACACTATCTCGGTTTTACTATAAAGCTTTCTTTAATGGTATATCGTTAAATGATTTAGTTTGCTTACTCGTGTTCAAGTCTTATCGACATAGGATTGTTGAAAGACATGCTTATACATACACACATCAACTTGGGGCTTGATATTTGAACTTGGTCTATATTTTACAAGAAAATGGGATTACTCATCGATCATATGAAACATGAATTTTGTTTCCATATCACTACTGCATCGACAAGGTTAACAAATACGGGCATACACTAAGCGGTGTGATCGGGGATTCTTTTCTGCACATCGGCGCTACGCGGCCTACTTCTATTTCGAATTCCAACTGTCAAGGGTCATTTTATGTGCACTGCAACTTCCCATCCATACGACTAGACACCATTCCTTGCCAGGCCCCATGGCAAGAGAAATACAGACTGGACAGATCCTGTGAATATACCCGATGAACGCCGTACTCACTGAGACTCCGGGGCTCCTGGGCAAAAAACGGTATGCGTCATTCCAAGTTGGTAAATAGTGGTCTGAAAACGCGTCTAAATGTGATAAATTAATAATGGTTAGGGCTTAAATGGACACCCCTTCTTTGGGCCAGATTTGACCTTAAAGCGGCAAGTCTAAACAACTTTCCAAATGACATAAATAGAGAGAGGGCTGGGATTTAAAGTCTACTCGACACAAACTAGGTCATTACGGGACTAACATATTATGGTTCAATTTATTTCAATAATTCGCTTCCAGTGGGAGGAAACAGGCGGACCAAGATAAATTCAACAAATTGGACAGGTGACCCTACTCTTTGTCACGTACAACCAAAGAATCGACACCGCCTTAATCGATTGAGTGACAGACATTATGATACATTCGGCCATTCAGCGCCCCCCCCCCCCACAAAAAAACAACCCAACCAAAAACCAAAACAAAAACAACACAAAAACAAAATCACATACAGACACGTGTCGGGAAACAATAACTCGGTATGGGAGACCATACCATTAAGTTTGTCATAACATAATTAGTAATGTAGATAAATTCTAGTACTACCTGGAAACGTCCAGTAAATTAAATTAATCCAATAACTTAAGCAAATACCCTAAATGACTTTATAATGATACAACGCCATTGACCAATTTCTTATATCTGAATATTTTATCACATTATATACCTATATGAATAAATATATAAGATATAAATATTGACAGTTGACAGATTGTTACATACCTATGTCTATGTAGATAAATCTATAACATAACAATAGCAACAACAACCAAAAGGGAGTTAATTGACATGAAAGGAGTCACGGTTAATGATAAATGAAAAAGTAATGATATTGTCACAGATTATATCAACATTAGCAACAAGCTAAAGAATATAAATCACTATTAGAAATTATTATAAGTTGTTAGAAAATCATTTAAAATTATAATCTCGTGTCAAAATCTTGATTTAGATCTTCAATATTATCATAAAACATCAAATAAGGGTTATTTATGAGCCTGAAAACTATTAGTTTTAATATTTATATGAAAAACTCCCTCTTTTCGATTTGGCTCGTATATATAATATCTCGGTACAGTGTTAGGTTCAGTTTCGTATTTTGTTCTTTACAAAATATCAATCTTCGCCCTGACACATTTTGGGCTTCGAAATTGCGAATCATGTGCTGCCTCTTGATATTCATAAAATGTCACAATCCCTATTTTACCCCGGAAAAGGGGATGTTGGCTATACGAAAGAATAGTTTTCCCAAATTAGATTGTTAGTTTTTGACTTTTGCCTTATTACAAATTTTGATGAGTTCTTTAACCACTAAGTCACATTCATTTTTCCACAGACGCCCAAAATTTCACGACCCAACGAGTAGTTGCTCAGAACATAGAAATTTGAAAAATAATAATCATTATCTGAAACAATAGTATGTAACGCAGTGTGAGACCGTAATAAAGTGCACGTTAGGAAAGTGCAAATGAGCATACCCTGAATTCGGTTACTTACATGCCAAACCCCAATCTGATTAAAACACAGATCCTATTTTGTTTCCTTTTATAGTTTAAATTTCGATTTACTTATCTTTAAAACATTAGGATGATCTGGAAGAGTTGTTATCATTGGCGATATGTTACGGTGACATGCTGAAACGTCAACGCTGAATCATTTATCAATGGCTGACGTCATAGGGTCAAAAGCCTCGTGTTCGGCTTACAGAACTATACTATAATTGTTTGATTACAGGTTACCAAGAGAAGTTATTTTCATGTAAAGACAAACTTCACAGCAGAATCGCCAAAGATCAGAAATGTTCCAAATCACCAAGGCCATCCAGCGTAAAGAAACAGTGTTTTTATAAAAGATGTCCACCATCGTAAGTTGGCTTTTTTGCAATAGATATCTGCTTTAATGTCGTAGATTTCTTAGTTTGTTTAAAAACTACACGATTACGAATTCTATTTTTATCCCAACCATGGAATGAAATGGGATTTAACGTCCAACTGCTATGTTCCGGTTGGGCTAATGATTGTCCTTTTTTCACCATATTCTAGTTGTCAAATATAAGAAAAGAAAACGAACAGAGTTCTGTATAAACGTTGTTTTAATAGATTAATTTACTATTTAGCAAATAATAGGAAACAGTAACAACCCGAGAATAAAAACCTAATAAGAGAAAAGAAAACGAACAGAGTTCTGTATAAACGTTGTTTTAATAGATTAATTTACTATTTTGCAAATAATAGGAAACGGTAACAACCCGAGAATAAAAACCTAATATAAGAAAAGAAAACGAACTGAGTTACCAATGAACGTTGTTTTAATAGATTAATTTACTATTTAGCAAATAATATGAAACAGTAATACCCCGAGAATAAAAAAAAACCTGATACGACAAATATCGCGTTATATATATCCTGCATGAAACTAATTAATATATGATTGTGAATAGGCTGATAATTTCTAGGTGGCGTGTTGGTCCATGGCACGATTGTACGAAGACATGTGGCGGTGGAATATCTACAAGAAGTGTTGTGTGTATTGATACATTACTGGATAACAGGCAACGGACACTCCATTACAGTTTATGTCCTAGTCCAAAACCCACCAATAAGAAAACATGTAACACCATGATTTGTCCTACATGGTATGCAGGAGAATGGTCGCCAGTAAGTATATAACTACTTTTCATCCACTCAATCAAGAATCTGGCCTCGAGTTCACAAAGTATTCTCTGACTTAAGTTAAGAATTTCCTCAACATTGTTGGCCTTATTTTGATTAAACTATAATTCTTTATAAAACTTTTGCTGCTTTAATATATCAAATACATCAATAAGAAACCACGTGCAAAGTTTTGGATTTCTGGATCATAATAATTTATTTAAGATAAACGGTGATTGAAAGTTGAGAGTAAATTCTTAATTTAAGTCTGAGAATGTTTCGTGAACTCGGGGCCTGTTGTTAGTATTTTTGATATTGACGAAGGGAACAGAATTAATCTCACCTGATACTATCAGATGAATTTAAATCACAGGACCATCCGACAGCATCAATAATACTATTTTGTCCAAATTCAAAGAGTGTGTCAACGGTAATTGTAACTATTTGAACTCCCAAATTAGATAATAAATCACATCAAATGTTTTAGAAAGAGTAAGCGTGACGCTACCACTTACTGCTGAGCTTAATCCGCCTATTGCAGGGCTTAGATGCAATATAAATTATTAATTATACATTATTTAAATTGTCAAGACCATAATCAACTCTCGATGCAATAGGATGGCTCCGATATTAATAGATTTACCGTTAAAATTGATAACGGAAACTTAACAGCGGTAGCAATGGTAATCGAGGCTAGACTATAATTATATCGCTGATAGCTAGGCTCAGACTGAAGTAATTTAATGAAATTTTAAAAACATTTCCTTTTCATTATCTTCTTTTTAACTATTTTAGCGAGAACTTGTCTAGTCGTATCTAAAGCCACTGTAAACAACTGAGCTTGTCAATGTTATTTTTATTGTATTATTCAGTGTAGCGTAACATGTGGTTGGGGAGCACAGAATCGTGATGTTGTATGCCGGGATGAAGGCAATACATTCTGTAATGATAGTATTAAGCCTGAGACTAAGAAAAACTGTACTACAAACTTTCCTTGTTTTGAAACAGGTAAGAATCTTTATACAACGTAGCAATCGTGATGAGCAAATTTTACATACTTAACGACCTAACTATGTTATAAGAAATTTATAAAAAATATTAAATGTATTTTAAACGGGTGTCAGGTGTTGGTTGCTAGGTAAAAGGTTACACTATTGATAAAAATGAAATTAAATGAAATGGGGTTTAACGTCTTACTGCTCCTAAGAAGGGCATATGCCATATAGTGTGTTACGAGGGCATACTTTTATATCGAATTTCAATTGCCAAGGCTTTTTTTACGTGCACGCCAATGTGTACACGGGACCTCGGTTTTTCGTCCCATCCGGCCGACTAGACCACTGTCCTTGGCAGGCCCTCCATCACGCATCACCGACAAGGGAAAACCAAGCTCGAAAATCAGGACGCCCGACTTCCAGGCTAGCGAGAAAGCGCCTTACCCACTTAGTCACGGTGATCCCCCTACTCTACACAACCAATAGCCCAGTCGGTATAGATACAAGTATGAAGTTAAACGTTATTTCGTCCATGCATTTTCTTGTTCCACGGCAACGCAAGTAGCAATTAAATTTCAATCCTATAAATAATTGAAATTTTGATAAAACGGCATGGTTTATTTTTATTGATTTTATTGTAGTCGTTTACTAAAATACATGTAAGACGGAAACTCGACATTAGGTTAAGAGTAAAAGAGACATACACTAGCGGACACATTAATGTATTATACACCTTAAAGTAGTATTTCTGACAATTGTATATGATTATTATTGACAATGATTGTTGCTGTATTTTGAATGGGGAGGCACGGTGACTAATTGGGTAAGGCGCTGGCTCACTAGCCTCGCTAGCCTGGAGGTCGCGGGTTGGCTCCCGATGTTGACCGAGAACTTTATCGGAATTTTCCAGCGTGTGGTTCTTTTGTCAGTGGTGCAGGGCGGAGCTGTCTAGCCGTTCTGATGGGACGATAAACCACTGTCCCGTGTACACATTGATGTGCACGTACAATATCACTTTGATGTTGGAATTATTCCATTATGTTAACGCCATCTACTTTATTACGTGAATTCTAAGTTTGGTTGTTTGGGAAACATTAATCGTGTTTATAAAGTGATATTGCCAAAGGACGTTATTAATACTATTCAGCACATTTTGTACCATTATTAACATATATGTATACTAAAAAATATATAGACAGTCATAGATTCAAGTCTCAAGTATATATTCACCTTGAACGTGTATAAGGTGAATTAATGTAAACTAAGATGTTCTTAATTGCCTTAATCCACGTGTCTTATCAGGCTAATCTACCCGGCTTATGTTTCTTCCATTTTTAGACCGAGCAAAAACTTGTGTTAACTTATAAAACCCTTGCAGTTTTATATAACTCAAACCATGTTGGAAGATTGATTGAATCGTATGCTAACATGACAGAAAAAATGAAAACACAGCACAGAACGTGTTAAAATCACGTTAAAATGTTGGAAGGGTTATTTTAAGTTTTTTTAGACCTTCTAAACGATATGAACGTGTATTAAAGCAGTATGAGGTAGATCGGTGTGGTCATATATGCATATGGAATTTGCATGTTTCTTTCTGTATTAAATACTAACGTGTGTATCTGTATAACATGTGTTTATTCTCTGAAACAATAAAGTTTTAATGTATCCATGGTGGGTTTTGTTATTACAGATGGCCGTTATGTAGCTGAACACGATGAAAAAGGTAAATTATCTTTTAAACTGCATGTCATTCCCTTATGTTTTAAAAGAATAATCCCTACTGTTTCCAGCCATTGATCTTAGTGGAATCTCGTAGCGATATCCTTTTGTACTCATTGCTTCAGACGTAACGCCTGTTCGATCTACTCTACGATATACTAATATACACCTTTACACTAAAGTAAATATCAACAATTCAACAAAAGAATGAAAACAAACTATCTACCCCCCCCCCCACAATACAAAAATCACTTAGTAAATCGATACAGTTGTGTAGTGTAACTGATATTGTATTTCGGTCAAGAAATTGTGTATCTGGCTTGAACCACTATACAATGTAGCTGCATGATCACAAACTAATGATCTATATATTTATGAGAACGTGTTCATCTAACATAGTTCTATATATCTTGAAGGACTTTGTATATATGACGGATCAATGTATCTCCGAGGAGTCTGTGTATTTCCAAGGAAATCAACGTAGCTGTCGCGGAAACTGTACATCTTCAAAGATACTGTAGCAATACCATAAATCTTCCAAATATAAAATCAAGTTTCTTCACTGAAACAAGACATCTCCCACCGAAGACCGTATTTCTACCACCAGTCCTGATGAAAAATATTTATAGCAATGAAAAGCAGGGACGTATCATGGGTTATGTGCCATTGAAAATATGGGGGATGGATGGCCTAATGGTATCATAGGGTCTGTAATTGAGTCCATGGTTGTATGTGACAAGGAGTAAGTTCGCCTATCCAGCCTCGTGGGTTTTCTCGGGGTCATACAGCTTCCTCGCACTGCTAAAGACCCGTACACGCAAGCGAATTATTGAAGTAAATTGATCGACCATAATGTTAGTCCGGAAATGACCTAGTCGCTCTCAATCCCTCTTTCTCCCTCTCTCTCTCTCTCTCTCTCACTCATTTAGAAATAAGTTTAAATCACACATTTGTAATGTAAGCCTTTCATAATCATAAAAAAACACGAATTTCTAGAAACCATCCCAAGGCTACACACCATTATTCAAGGTCAAAATCTGGAATGCGAATATTATATTATAAAACTCCACCCGAGATCTGAAAAATCTGTTTGAGGCACCATTTGCATTGCATTAACATGTTATGTTTGGCTAGAAATAGTCGCAAAATTCACGCATTGCATATCTCAGATAAAAAACTCTTTAGTAATTATACCCATGCATTCGCTTTGATATTTCATTGAAAAAGAATTCCCAACCTGCCTTCTCATGAATGATACAGAATCTTAGAGGTATTAGTAAATTATTAGCATACCTGAAAATGTAGATGAACATGTAACATCATGTTTACAATATGTAGCTTATCCAGATTTCCGTTATTTTACTAGTACCAGGTGTAAAACTCATCAATAATCACATAGTTTATATTCTTACTTATGTATTTATCTTATAGTCTTTCAATACATATGTGCACCACATTCATAACTGATTTACATATTTAATGATGTGATGAATAGTTTTTAAAGTTAACCTTTATGTACGTAATAAGCAATTAGTCAGCTGCCTCATGTTTCATACATAAATAGCTTTTACTATTATACTCAAAATATTATTCAAGCGGACAAGAATTTGGTCGGTTTAAAGGCGTAATCAGATGTTTGGTATCAAAATTATAGAGAACGACCAGCCCGAAAATAAGCAGCACTGAAAAAAACAAACCAAACAAAAAACTCCTGCCATCAAGCGTTAATAATTTTCGATATTACCTGTTGGTTACATGACGGTGAATAAGGTTTTATATTCATATTTTGTTTATTATTTCTTTACAATTTTCATACATCAGTGTAAAAGGGTTAATACGTTTAGACATTATTTGATCAGTTAAAAATTATATTATAGAAGTTCAAGAAATATCATTAGGCGAACTAAGGCAAGCTGTAATTAAAGCCGATAATACAGAAGATGATGATTCGATCGTTCACGAAGATGATGTTCAAGGTCACGATATGAGTTCGCCAAGGTAAGTGTTGTGTCCAGTCACACTTCATTGATCTTGCAAATAAAACCTTAAATTAATTTTATATAAATTATTGATTATACATTTATTACCACGAGAAGATCATAATCAACTTTCGGTGCCATCGGATGGCTACGAATTAAAGTACATTAATGATTTTATTTAAAAATGGAGAACCGATGCTAAGACTCGAATAACCAATATTGATACGATCAATGCATACATTTTGTCAATTCCACATCCATTGATAACTTCGCTCAAAATGAAGTAATTTGAGAGAAATTTTCAATATATTCATTTTATATTACTTATATTTGAAATATTATAGCGAGAACAACCAGCTCCTTATCTAAAACTTACATAATGCCTATTTAATGAATTTTCGTCCATTAGGTATGTGGTATCTAGTTGGGGACAATGTAGTGTAACATGTGGTACTGGTATAACAAGAAGATATGTCAGATGTCAGGTCTTTCTATTATATCTACAAGCTATAGTCGATTTAGCTGACTCTGAATGCGAAGGTAAGCTGAAAACTGACCCCATCTTGCGAATTCTAGCTGAATTGAACATAAAAGGTCACAATTTGTTGAAGAACGAATTATATAGATATAATTAAATATGATTTGTTCTGCGAGATGTACATATTTCGGTATATCACATTCCTAACAAACTTTGTTGTTAAAACAACTAAATTCCTGCAAACCCTTGGAATTATAACAAAATGGCTATCTTAGTGACTTCGTATTAATAGTAATAAAAGCTACAGCAATGGCTTTATCAATCGGGTGGCTTTGTATGTGTCTGCTACATATTATAATAAATCTTTCAGATTCTAAACCAATAGAAACTGAACCATGTATCCAGAACCCATGTTATGATGATTTTATGTGGAAGGCCTCAGGATTCACTGATTGTACTAGAAGTTGTTTAGGAGGTGAGCTTATACTAATTACGTCAATTATGTACTGGTCACAGTTTATGTTCTTAGTGAATTTCTGACACATGTTTATAGAGTTATTGACCTTGATTTTGTCAGATAATCTTGTCAACGCGCCAATGATAGTATACAGTTAATGTATACCGATCTAGCTTTGTGTTTCTTTAAGATCCAATGTGTAACGACTTTATGGACAACGGCACAAAGGCGACATTGCTGCTGTGGACGTATGCTACTAGCTTGATCCTATCTTTAAAACTGCCTTATTATTATCTAAAAGTGGAATGATTTTTGTATTAGGTACTCAGGAAACCAATCTTATCTGTGTTCATAAAGTCAATGGGTCAATGGTACCAGATAACTTTTGTGAGGAAGCTCCAACACTGGCCATAGAGAGAAAAATATGTAACGACTTCTCATGTCCACAAAGGTAATAATTATCTCATAATTTACATGTATCTTATACATGTACATTGAGTTTGAATATTTCAAATTCAGCCAATGAACAAACAGTCTTCTCTTGGATTAACTTTACTCTGTCTGTTAGCTAACGGATAATGAATTTGACGTTCCAGCAACAGAAATTTAACGGACCGTTAACAAATTTAGTTTTGAGCAACCGGCCCCCGGTGACTATGCTATTGACCTTTGAATGAATGAATGAATGACTGAAATGGGGTTTTAACGTCCTACGCTTCTGCACCCAACCTTTGCTAAGAGGGAAATTTTGCCCGGGCAGCAACGGAATTCCAACTGCCAAGGGATCTTTTACGTGCACGCCAGTGTACACGGGACCTCGGTTTTTCGTCGCATCTGAACGACTAGGCAACTGTCCTTGTCAGGCGCCCCGACTACATCACTGACAGGGGGGAACTACGCCGGAAAATCGAGATGACCTTCTCGGCCAATGCAGAGATCGAACACCCGACCTCCAGGCTAGCGAGCCAGCACCTTACCCACTTAGCCACGTGGTCCACTACTATCGACCTTTGAACCCAGTGTATCAGGATATGCCTACCTTTTCTAAAACATTTGATACCACTTGTAATTTGGGGAGTTCACACATCAAACACATTTTTGCTATATATTTGTGTGACCAAATTTAGTTTTGAGCAACCGGCCCCCGGTGACTATGCTATTGACCTTTGTATTGTTCATTAATAAATGAAAAGTGATGCTGGTCTGTGAAAGATTATGGGATATTTAGCTTGATCGTGGATTTTGGGTCTACATCGCCGGATGGAGTGAGTGCTCAATCCAAGCCGATTAAATACAAATTCACAAAACAAATGGTTAGCTTCGGGATATTACCAAATATGTGAATACTAGTAATAGTATCACATATCCTACAAAATGTATACTTGATATTTATAGATGGCGTATTGGTGACTTTGGGGAATGTTCAGCAACGTGTGGTGGTGGTCTCATGATCAGAAAAGTAGAATGTATACAAGAGTTTAGCCATGGCTCTGATAATCTACTCAATCTACCAGACTTTATGTGTGAACAACCAGTACCAGAGAGGGAGAGATCATGTAATGTTCAACATTGTCCAGCATCATGGACTACTGGACAGTGGTCAAGTGTAAGTATCCGTAACCCTATATATGTACAGGCCTACCATAAACTTTATTTAGGGTTTATTTGTGATGGAGCTGTGTATCTTCGTCATACAATTGCCAACTATGTCTCGTGGCTATGTGGTTTAATAAATGAAGCCTTAATGATAAATAAATTGAAAGAAGGGTTTCTATAATACCCAAATTCTTGTTCTAGATTTAAACATCTGTCAGTTATTTGTGCAGGTACAAAAGGCGTTTCGGGTTATGCACGAAGTGCAAACACACACGAAGCTCACATACATTATTCGTGGTAAGGATTTGACTGATAGAAAAGGAAATGGGATTTAATGCCATACATGTCGGCACCGACCGGGTTAATGACGACGGTTATATACTGTGTGCTATGGGGGAAACAGTTCCCGGACAGCGGCGCTATACTGCCTAGAATTAACAAGGGTTGTACGTGCACGGAAATATGTTCACGGAACCTCGTTTTTTGTACAATCCGAGTGACTAGACGCTTGTCATTTTCTCAAGTATGAAATTTTTACTGTTTATTTTTTATATCATATCTAATACCATTTAATTCTAGTGTTCCGTGACGTGTGGTGAAGGACTCCAAATTAGACCAACCCTTTGCCAGAAACATTCAGCAGGCGGCAAAATAACAGATGTTAGTGATACATCGTGTAGGCCAAGTGAACGTCCCGAACAATCCCGACCTTGTAACGAAACGGTCTGTCCGCTTGTCAGGATCAAACAGCAAAGAATTAAGTTCTTTCAACTGAATAAAATGTCAAAAATTCGGCTAGTCGTTGGAACCAAAGCATTCCTCTTACCTGGAACTAACGTTATTGTTCGATGTCCTGCCAAAGGATTTAATAAAAGAATGATATTGTGGTATAAAGATGGCCGACCAATAAAGAAGGGCAGACGTGTAAACATTTCCGGAAAGGGGAACCTTAGACTTAAAAGAATACGCCCAGACACAGACGCTGGGACGTATACATGTTATGCTGATTCCGTATCGGCAAGTATAAACATACAGTTTAGTGAATTAATAGACATTTTTCAACAATTATCATTCAGGGAAGCATTAAACAAAGGCAGTGATAACAAAACTCATGTCTATAAGGACCCCTTTGATCATAAGAAGAAACCATTAAATATTATTGTTGGAGAATGGTCTTCGTGCTCCAGAACGTGTGGTGGGGGAAAGCAGCGTAGAAATGTATCGTGTGAGATCATCACAAACAATTATTTTGAGATTCTACCGTCTCGTGTGTGTAAGAATGCTGGAATGACCTTACCGTCACATACTAAAAGCTGCAACAGAGATATGTGTGTTCAGTGGTCTATGGGAAACTGGTCCAAGGTAATTTCTTTAAACGTCCTTTTGAAAAATGATTAGAAGTGTTTCACTTCATTGCGTTAGGTCACCTTAATTTCATAATTTCCACCCAAAAATGTTTACAATAATCTTTTGGGACATGATTGTTAGGGTAAATTCCATAAAACGCCATCCTATAGATATAGATAACCGCAAAGGATCGGGTGTAATTGTCACTTCAAAACATATTATTAACACTTACAACCCAAGGAACCGGTTAGGCGGTATGTGCAAAATGACGTCATAACCCGATGGTCCGCTTTTCCGCCAACTTTTGGCTTTGTTATTGTTTGAAATTTGTCCGGAATTGAACGAAAAATTAATAACCTAGTTCTCGACTAGTTTGGTGACATAGCAACGCAAGAATAAATAAAAAGTTAATTACCACAAAGGGTCGGAATCAACTGCTTGCGTCCAGAAATGGTCGATTTGAATTGGACAGAAATTTCTATGACATATGTGGCTTCATCTACCGGGCCATCACACCATCTGTCCCATCCCACCCCCTCCAAAGTGCAGCACAAAAACTTTATTTTCTACATTTCAGTGTTCTGTGGATAATTGTTTTAGAGAAGGCCACGCCCTACAGTCAAGGACTGTCAATTGTACCAAAGAAAGTAACGCAAGAATAATTGATGAAAATTTATGCAATCCTTACACACGTCCGTTAAATAGTCAGGAATGTACACTTGACTTGTGTAAACCTCTGTGGAATACTTCAGAATGGTCTTACGTAAGTATACACAATAGAATTTAGTTTACTTGATGACATGCAGCGTTCACAATTTCCTGTTTACGGTAGTGTTTTGTCAATTAAAACCTTATCTTTATTCAATGTTTATAATGAACAGCAGTTAAAATAATGCCGTAAATATGTAGAGGTCTGTTGACAGTCTGTTAAAGTATGGTTAGTTCTGAAATATAAAATTAATCGTAAATATAAACCAGGGATAGCTGAAATAACAACAAATTCTAATCTGCAAGGTGGTCTCTTGGACCTTAAGTTATAACAAGCGTACTTTGGGGCGTTTAAACGTGCATTAGTTAAATCGAATTTGCAGTTTATAAATAGGGAAAATCTTTTATTCAAGTCAGAAAAAAAGGTTGTATGTTTTGATTCTGTATTTTAAAAATGAATCGATCTTGGTTAGCATTTGTGTGCTTATTTAACGATCCAAATGCAAGCGATATTGATTTTAATTCGTTTATGTCTGTTCAATAGTTAAAGATTGTCATGGTCTTTACCCGATTGATAATAGTTAAATAACAAATTGATTTGCGTAAAAAATGTAAACATTACACTATATTCCAGTGTGTAGCAGATTGTGGCGAGAAGGGATTTCAGTCTCGTATGTTAACCTGTACTTGGTCAGTGAGTGGTAAAACAGCCGGAAGAGCTTGTGCTGATATGCTCAGACCTGTAGTTATGAGAAAATGTACAGCACAATCATGCTCCAAAGGTAAGTCGACAATGATTAATAGGGGATGGAGCTTGATCCACCATGGAGTCTCCTACCTCATCAAGTTTCCTGATTTACATATCCTACTTTCCAATCTGAATTCTGCAATGAATTCCTTTAAGGTTAAACAGGTTATTTCCCTTTAAGATTTAGGGCTGGGGAATATTGGAGCGATGAGTCAAACTTGAGGGAAAATCACTGAACAATCTACGATGATGAAATATTCCGATGGGATGTCGTTTTATTTTTCACCATGATTGTCTTTCAATGAGAGACGAAAGACTTAATGAACCTAAACAGATATTTATGACAACAGGTTAATTAATTTGTATACTCCTGTATGAAACCGGAAGAGGTTGGTGGGTTTTTGTGCTAGAGACTTTACACGGAAGTGAATTATTGAATTATCTACTTTGTTTCGAAAGGACGCTACCCCCCCACCCCCCCCCACACACACACTCCCTTACGGCCAATCCATCGATGTATAGTCTTTCCTGCTAAAAGAGATGAGGTAGGCCTATTGCCCCTCGTTGAATACCCGTGCTCTTATTATAAACAGGTTCTGATCGTATGTCTCTTTTCTCTTTCAGAATGCACTGATAAATATGAACATTGTAATATTGTGAAACGTGTTAATTTTTGTGACAATCCTAGATTTAAACGAACATGTTGTAAAACATGCACAAAAAATTCCCGATCGTGATGACATCGTCAACTAGTCGAATATATGGTATTTATAATGAAAGGGACCATGTTCAAATTGGTGATCGGTAAAATATCTGGAACAACTAAATTATCATCGTAAAAACTTGAATGATTTCGCTGTGTGTTCAATATGGTGGAAGACCAATATAGAACCCGTATGACGTATCCAGAACGGGAAGTAACTCTGCGTTACTTGTAGATCTAAAACACCATTTGCTGTTAAAGAAGGGCCAAGAATTGAAGACAGATTGAAGATTTGAATATTGATATTAATAAACTCTTTATCATAATTATAATTCAGGGATAATTTTAAGGTTATGCCTTAACTTTACGAAGTGTGTGTGTGAGTCTTAGTGCAATTCCTTTGCTTTAGATAGGGAACGTATCATAGACCTTTTTTTCATAAAATATTCAGTAAAAATGGAGCAATTTGATAATAAAATTGTTGTTGTTTTATATTAGATGTAATTATTAAGAGATATTATTACAGTTACTTTGAATGTTCTGGGTCTTGACGGTGGCGTGCAAAGATACGTCAGTGCCGCCGAGACTCAAATGTGAGAAATGTGAGAACTGAAGAGATTTAAAATTAAACACATCTAATAAACTTCTATTCAAAATAAATGCAAATCGGTCATATTTATTAAGTGCGCTAACCCAGTTGGATGACCCTTGGAATAGGTGTCTGCCCCCCCCCCTTTCTACACGCAACTTGGTCTTCGAGATGCTTTACCAAAACTTCATTACTAAATTACTTAAATTACTATGATGTTGTTATTACATCCTGTCACCTATGTTATATTCTACACGTGGGCTGTGGAGGTTGAATTTCTGGGGTAGCTTACTTTCGAACAAAAATTGTAATCATTTGTCATTTTAATTAATTGTTGTTGTTTATTTTTACATAATTTACGTAGCTATCCACCACCTTTGTACGCGTCTACCATATTTTATGTATATCATTTCTCCTGAGGACATTTCAAGTAAGGGTGCTAGTCAGAAGAATGCTTCTTAGTATTTTTGTTTGTTTGTAGGACCCTGGACCCTGTTGATATTTAAGTAAAATGTCAATGTTATTTGTATGTATATGACTCGTTAAACAAGGGTATTGTTATTTATCTTTGTGTTAACATAAGATTGAAAAATATATGTATTTAAGTTTAATATATTGGTAATAAATATATATAAAATAGTTACTGTATCACTATAGTATCCATTATTCTTTTTAAAACAAAGAAAAGACTATAGCAAATTGAGCTGTCGGTCATTTCAGCTTGAAGTCATCAGGAAATTTATTAAAGTTCAAAGTGGCATTTAGTAACTGGATGTCATGTGTTATAAATACCATTATTAAAAACACAGGAACCATGTCTTTAAATTTGCTGACATTAGTTAAAACGGTAACGTCACATCCTCGCCATATGCTAATTGTCCTGTCAATCTCATAAAAATTGCATTAATATGTTTATTTATTACCCTCCCTTATAATATAGTTGGTGTCCACGTATCAAGACCACCATTGATTTTTCATTAGTTTTACCAGTCTCTATCATATATGTTGACTATATATGATGGACACAGCTAGGTGAATTCATCTCTACGTTTTCGTTGGGCTGAAACAAAAATCAAAGAGGCACATTAAAAGATATGTCGCGCACATCTTTGCACAACTAATACATCGGTATGCCTCGTTCAACCACAGATCGAACAGTTTAGCGGTTGGACCTCATCAACACCGGATTAACCGAGGTGGGGACCCGTGACCAGAATATAATCCTTGAGTGGCATTTAGCGATTGAGCACATTAAAATACACAAAAATACAGTGTTTTTTTTATGGAAATCAATCACTGGTTTGTAGACATCTAGCACAATGTTTCGACAAGATGTCTCTTATCATGTTCATTTGACGATATTTGAAGGAGTCGATGTTTTACGAATGTCGAACAGTGTAAGAGCCTTACAATAATACGAAATTCAATCAAGAAATCAGAGTATATAAAATTATAATGTGGTCATGGTGCGATGTATGCACATAAAAACTATACGGCTATCTACGAGGTAACTGTTGGAACCTTACAATAATACGAGATTCAATCAAGAAGTCAGACTATTTTTATGTGAGCATGATGTAATGGATGTTCGGAAAAATGATACAGCTACGAGGTAACTTCAATTACGTACGACAATCTAAGCCACAATTCGCTACACTGTCTTTCAAACGTCAATATGAATATTATGGCGGCGACAGGTCACTATAAGATAAGAGTTCATTGATCAATGAAACTCGGATACCAGTCCAAATGTACGATTACACAGAATTCTCGGATGTCAACTGCAACACGGGTACACCATCGGTTGAAGAAGCACCATATGTTTAGAATTTTGAAAATTGGATGGAGGTCACTGCCACTAGCATTCGGGTCCTCAGTCCAACCACGCTCTGCACGTTGCTTTTTGTGCATCTAAGACTTTTTGTGGGCAGAAGGTTGGGGGGGGGGCATGGTTAATCCGACACAGGACCTCATGGGAAATGCTCCCCCGTGGCTAGATAACCGCAACGTCAGAGTAACCATAGTTGGGGCACTGGGGCCTGGACCTTTTGGAGGACGGGAACTTGATTTTGTGGCATTTCAGGCACTTGTGTAGAGCGATTTAGAAATACCTCCCCCAGAAAAAAATAACATTCTGCCACAAAATTAGCGCATTCTGGCGTTATTTCTGTGGACCAACCCCAACGCATGCTATGAAATGATGGCATTTCTAGAGGAAGGGGCTGGACGCAACTGAGATTTTTGTGGGGGCCCTCTAATGTGGGGGGTTCTGCGTCCTGTGCCCCATGGTGCCCCATGGTTAACCCAGGGATAGCTGAAATAACAACAAATTCTAATCTGCAAGGTGGTCTCTTGGACCTTAAGTTATAACAAGCGTACTTTGGGGCGTTTAAACGTGCATTAGTTAAATCGAATTTGCAGTTTATAAATAGGGAAAATCTTTTATTCAAGTCAGAAAAAAAGGTTGTATGTTTTGATTCTGTATTTTAAAAATGAATCGATCTTGGTTAGCATTTGTGCGCTTATTTAACGATCCAAATGCAAGCGATATTGATTTTAATTCGTTTATGTCTGTTCAATAGTTAAAGATTGTCATGGTCTTTACCCGATTGATAATAGTTAAATAACAAATTGATTTGCGTAAAAAATGTAAACATTACACTATATTCCAGTGTGTAGCAGATTGTGGCGAGAAGGGATTTCAGTCTCGTATGTTAACCTGTACTTGGTCAGTGAGTGGTAAAACAGCCGGAAGAGCTTGTGCTGATATGCTCAGACCTGTAGTTATGAGAAAATGTACAGCACAATCATGCTCCAAAGGTAAGTCGACAATGATTAATAGGGGATGGAGCTTGATCCACCATGGAGTCTCCTACCTCATCAAGTTTCCTGATTTACATATCCTACTTTCCAATCTGAATTCTGCAATGAATTCCTTTAAGGTTAAACAGGTTATTTCCCTTTAAGATTTAGGGCTGGGGAATATTGGAGCGATGAGTCAAACTTGAGGGAAAATCACTGAACCAGCTACGATGATGAAATATTCCGATGGGATGTCGTTTTATTTTTCACCATGATTGTCTTTCAATGAGAGACGAAAGACTTAATGAACCTAAACAGATATTTATGACAACAGGTTAATTAATTTGTATACTCCTGTATGAAACCGGAAGAGGTTGGTGGGTTTTTGTGCTAGAGACTTTACACGGAAGTGAATTATTGAATTATCTACTTTGTTTCGAAAGGACGCTACCCCCCCCCCCCACCCCCCCCACACACACACTCCCTTACGGCCAATCCATCGATGTATAGTCTTTCCTGCTAAAAGAGATGAGGTAGGCCTATTGCCCCTCGTTGAATACCCGTGCTCTTATTATAAACAGGTTCTGATCGTATGTCTCTTTTCTCTTTCAGAATGCACTGATAAATATGAACATTGTAATATTGTGAAACGTGTTAATTTTTGTGACAATCCTAGATTTAAACGAACATGTTGTAAAACATGCACAAAAAATTCCCGATCGTGATGACATCGTCAACTAGTCGAATATATGGTATTTATAATGAAAGGGACCATGTTCAAATTGGTGATCGGTAAAATATCTGGAACAACTAAATTATCATCGTAAAAACTTGAATGATTTCGCTGTGTGTTCAATATGGTGGAAGACCAATATAGAACCCGTATGACGTATCCAGAACGGGAAGTAACTCTGCGTTACTTGTAGATCTAAAACACCATTTGCTGTTAAAGAAGGGCCAAGAATTGAAGACAGATTGAAGATTTGAATATTGATATTAATAAACTCTTTATCATAATTATAATTCAGGGATAATTTTAAGGTTATGCCTTAACTTTACGAAGTGTGTGTGTGAGTCTTAGTGCAATTCCTTTGCTTTAGATAGGGAACGTATCATAGACCTTTTTTTCATAAAATATTCAGTAAAAATGGAGCAATTTGATAATAAAATTGTTGTTGTTTTATATTAGATGTAATTATTAAGAGATATTATTACAGTTACTTTGAATGTTCTGGGTCTTGACGGTGGCGTGCAAAGATACGTCAGTGCCGCCGAGACTCAAATGTGAGAAATGTGAGAACTGAAGAGATTTAAAATTAAACACATCTAATAAACTTCTATTCAAAATAAATGCAAATCGGTCATATTTATTAAGTGCGCTAACCCAGTTGGATGACCCTTGGAATAGGTGTCTGCCCCCCCCCCCCCCCTTTCTACACGCAACTTGGTCTTCGAGATGCTTTACCAAAACTTCATTACTAAATTACTTAAATTACTATGATGTTGTTATTACATCCTGTCACCTATGTTATATTCTACACGTGGGCTGTGGAGGTTGAATTTCTGGGGTAGCTTACTTTCGAACAAAAATTGTAATCATTTGTCATTTTAATTAATTGTTGTTGTTTATTTTTACATAATTTACGTAGCTATCCACCACCTTTGTACGCGTCTACCATATTTTATGTATATCATTTCTCCTGAGGACATTTCAAGTAAGGGTGCTAGTCAGAAGAATGCTTCTTAGTATTTTTGTTTGTTTGTAGGACCCTGGACCCTGTTGATATATAAGTAAAATGTGAATGTTATTTGTATGTATATGACTCGTTAAACAAGGGTATTGTTATTTATCTTTGTGTTAACATAAGATTGAAAAATATATGTATTTAAGTTTAATATATTGGTAATAAATATATATAAAATAGTTACTGTATCACTATAGTATCCATTATTCTTTTTAAAACAAAGAAAAGACTATAGCAAATTGAGCTGTCGGTCATTTCAGCTTGAAGTCACCAGGAAATTTATTAAAGTTCAAAGTGGCATTTAGTAACTGGATGTCATGTGTTATAAATACCATTATTAAAAACACAGGAACCATGTCTTTAAATTTGCTGACATTAGTTAAAACGGTAACGTCACATCCTCGCCATATGCTAATTGTCCTGTCAATCTCATAAAAATTGCATTAATATGTTTATTTATTACCCTCCCTTATAATATAGTTGGTGTCCACGTATCAAGACCACCATTGATTTTTCATTAGTTTTACCAGTCTCTATCATATATGTTGACTATATATGATGGACACAGCTAGGTGAATTCATCTCTACGTTTTCGTTGGGCTGAAACAAAAATCAAAGAGGCACATTAAAAGATATGTCGCGCACATCTTTGCACAACTAATACATCGGTATGCCTCGTTCAACCACAGATCGAACAGTTTAGCGGTTGGACCTCATCAACACCGGATTAACCGAGGTGGGGACCCGTGACCAGAATATAATCCTTGAGTGGCATTTAGCGATTGAGCACATTAAAATACACAAAAATACAGTGTTTTTTTTATGGAAATCAATCACTGGTTTGTAGACATCTAGCACAATGTTTCGACAAGATGTCTCTTATCATGTTCATTTGACGATATTTGAAGGAGTCGATGTTTTACGAATGTCGAACAGTGTAAGAGCCTTACAATAATACGAAATTCAATCAAGAAATCAGAGTATATAAAATTATAATGTGGTCATGGTGCGATGTATGCACATAAAAACTATACGGCTATCTACGAGGTAACTGTTGGAACCTTACAATAATACGAGATTCAATCAAGAAGTCAGACTATTTTTATGTGAGCATGATGTAATGGATGTTCGGAAAAATGATACAGCTACGAGGTAACTTCAATTACGTACGACAATCTAAGCCACAATTCGCTACACTGTCTTTCAAACGTCAATATGAATATTATGGCGGCGACAGGTCACTATAAGATAAGAGTTCATTGATCAATGAAACTCGGATACCAGTCCAAATGTACGATTACACAGAATTCTCGGATGTCAACTGCAACACGGGTACACCATCGGTTGAAGAAGCACCATATGTTTAGAATTTTGAAAATTGGATGGAGGTCACTGCCACTAGCATTCGGGTCCTCAGTCCAACCACGCTCTGCACGTTGCTTTTTGTGCATCTAAGACTTTTTGTGGGCAGAAGGTTGGGGGGGGGGCATGGTTAATCCGACACAGGACCTCATGGGAAATGCTCCCCCGTGGCTAGATAACCGCAACGTCAGAGTAACCATAGTTGGGGCACTGGGGCCTGGACCTTTTGGAGGACGGGAACTTGATTTTGTGGCATTTCAGGCACTTGTGTAGAGCGATTTAGAAATACCTCCCCCAGAAAAAAATAACATTCTGCCACAAAATTAGCGCATTCTGGCGTTATTTCTGTGGACCAACCCCAACGCATGCTATGAAATGATGGCATTTCTAGAGGAAGGGGCTGGACGCAACTGAGATTTTTGTGGGGGCCCTCTAATGTGGGGGGTTCTGCGTCCTGTGCCCCATGGTGCCCCATGGTTAACCCAGGGATAGCTGAAATAACAACAAATTCTAATCTGCAAGGTGGTCTCTTGGACCTTAAGTTATAACAAGCGTACTTTGGGGCGTTTAAACGTGCATTAGTTAAATCGAATTTGCAGTTTATAAATAGGGAAAATCTTTTATTCAAGTCAGAAAAAAAGGTTGTATGTTTTGATTCTGTATTTTAAAAATGAATCGATCTTGGTTAGCATTTGTGCGCTTATTTAACGATCCAAATGCAAGCGATATTGATTTTAATTCGTTTATGTCTGTTCAATAGTTAAAGATTGTCATGGTCTTTACCCGATTGATAATAGTTAAATAACAAATTGATTTGCGTAAAAAATGTAAACATTACACTATATTCCAGTGTGTAGCAGATTGTGGCGAGAAGGGATTTCAGTCTCGTATGTTAACCTGTACTTGGTCAGTGAGTGGTAAAACAGCCGGAAGAGCTTGTGCTGATATGCTCAGACCTGTAGTTATGAGAAAATGTACAGCACAATCATGCTCCAAAGGTAAGTCGACAATGATTAATAGGGGATGGAGCTTGATCCACCATGGAGTCTCCTACCTCATCAAGTTTCCTGATTTACATATCCTACTTTCCAATCTGAATTCTGCAATGAATTCCTTTAAGGTTAAACAGGTATTTCCCTTTAAGATTTAGGGCTGGGGAATATTGGAGCGATGAGTCAAACTTGAGGGAAAATCACTGAACAATCTACGATGATGAAATATTCCGATGGGATGTCGTTTTATTTTTCACCATGATTGTCTTTCAATGAGAGACGAAAGACTTAATGAACCTAAACAGATATTTATGACAACAGGTTAATTAATTTGTATACTCCTGTATGAAACCGGAAGAGGTTGGTGGGTTTTTGTGCTAGAGACTTTACACGGAAGTGAATTATTGAATTATCTACTTTGTTTCGAAAGGACGCTACCCCCCCACCCCCCCACACACACACACTCCCTTACGGCCAATCCATCGATGTATAGTCTTTCCTGCTAAAAGAGATGAGGTAGGCCTATTGCCCCTCGTTGAATACCCGTGCTCTTATTATAAACAGGTTCTGATCGTATGTCTCTTTTCTCTTTCAGAATGCACTGATAAATATGAACATTGTAATATTGTGAAACGTGTTAATTTTTGTGACAATCCTAGATTTAAACGAACATGTTGTAAAACATGCACAAAAAATTCCCGATCGTGATGACATCGTCAACTAGTCGAATATATGGTATTTATAATGAAAGGGACCATGTTCAAATTGGTGATCGGTAAAATATCTGGAACAACTAAATTATCATCGTAAAAACTTGAATGATTTCGCTGTGTGTTCAATATGGTGGAAGACCAATATAGAACCCGTATGACGTATCCAGAACGGGAAGTAACTCTGCGTTACTTGTAGATCTAAAACACCATTTGCTGTTAAAGAAGGGCCAAGAATTGAAGACAGATTGAAGATTTGAATATTGATATTAATAAACTCTTTATCATAATTATAATTCAGGGATAATTTTAAGGTTATGCCTTAACTTTACGAAGTGTGTGTGTGAGTCTTAGTGCAATTCCTTTGCTTTAGATAGGGAACGTATCATAGACCTTTTTTTCATAAAATATTCAGTAAAAATGGAGCAATTTGATAATAAAATTGTTGTTGTTTTATATTAGATGTAATTATTAAGAGATATTATTACAGTTACTTTGAATGTTCTGGGTCTTGACGGTGGCGTGCAAAGATACGTCAGTGCCGCCGAGACTCAAATGTGAGAAATGTGAGAACTGAAGAGATTTAAAATTAAACACATCTAATAAACTTCTATTCAAAAAAAATGCAAATCGGTCATATTTATTAAGTGCGCTAACCCAGTTGGATGACCCTTGGAATAGGTGTCTGCCCCCCCCCCTTTCTACACGCAACTTGGTCTTCGAGATGCTTTACCAAAACTTCATTACTAAATTACTTAAATTACTATGATGTTGTTATTACATCCTGTCACCTATGTTATATTCTACACGTGGGCTGTGGAGGTTGAATTTCTGGGGTAGCTTACTTTCGAACAAAAATTGTAATCATTTGTCATTTTAATTAATTGTTGTTGTTTATTTTTACATAATTTACGTAGCTATCCACCACCTTTGTACGCGTCTACCATATTTTATGTATATCATTTCTCCTGAGGACATTTCAAGTAAGGGTGCTAAGTCAGAAGAATGCTTCTTAGTATTTTTGTTTGTTTGTAGGACCCTGGACCCTGTTGATATTTAAGTAAAATGTGAATGTTATTTGTATGTATATGACTCGTTAAACAAGGGTATTGTTATTTATCTTTGTGTTAACATAAGATTGAAAAATATATGTATTTAAGTTTAATATATTGGTAATAAATATATATAAAATAGTTACTGTATCACTATAGTATCCATTATTCTTTTTAAAACAAAGAAAAGACTATAGCAAATTGAGCTGTCGGTCATTTCAGCTTGAAGTCATCAGGAAATTTATTAAAGTTCAAAGTGGCATTTAGTAACTGGATGTCATGTGTTATAAATACCATTATTAAAAACACAGGAACCATGTCTTTAAATTTGCTGACATTAGTTAAAACGGTAACGTCACATCCTCGCCATATGCTAATTGTCCTGTCAATCTCATAAAAATTGCATTAATATGTTTATTTATTACCCTCCCTTATAATATAGTTGGTGTCCACGTATCAAGACCACCATTGATTTTTCATTAGTTTTACCAGTCTCTATCATATATGTTGACTATATATGATGGACACAGCTAGGTGAATTCATCTCTACGTTTTCGTTGGGCTGAAACAAAAATCAAAGAGGCACATTAAAAGATATGTCGCGCACATCTTTGCACAACTAATACATCGGTATGCCTCGTTCAACCACAGATCGAACAGTTTAGCGGTTGGACCTCATCAACACCGGATTAACCGAGGTGGGGACCCGTGACCAGAATATAATCCTTGAGTGGCATTTAGCGATTGAGCACATTAAAATACACAAAAATACAGTGTTTTTTTTATGGAAATCAATCACTGGTTTGTAGACATCTAGCACAATGTTTCGACAAGATGTCTCTTATCATGTTCATTTGACGATATTTGAAGGAGTCGATGTTTTACGAATGTCGAACAGTGTAAGAGCCTTACAATAATACGAAATTCAATCAAGAAATCAGAGTATATAAAATTATAATGTGGTCATGGTGCGATGTATGCACATAAAAACTATACGGCTATCTACGAGGTAACTGTTGGAACCTTACAATAATACGAGATTCAATCAAGAAGTCAGACTATTTTTATGTGAGCATGATGTAATGGATGTTCGGAAAAATGATACAGCTACGAGGTAACTTCAATTACGTACGACAATCTAAGCCACAATTCGCTACACTGTCTTTCAAACGTCAATATGAATATTATGGCGGCGACAGGTCACTATAAGAGTTCATTGATCAATGAAACTCGGATACCAGTCCAAATGTACGATTACACAGAATTCTCGGATGTCAACTGCAACACGGGTACACCATCGGTTGAAGAAGCACCATATGTTTAGAATTTTGAAAATTGGATGGAGGTCACTGCCACTAGCATTCGGGTCCTCAGTCCAACCACGCTCTGCACGTTGCTTTTTGTGCATCTAAGACTTTTTGTGGGCAGAAGGTTGGGGGGGGGCATGGTTAATCCGACACAGGACCTCATGGGAAATGCTCCCCCGTGGCTAGATAACCGCAACGTCAGAGTAACCATAGTTGGGGCACTGGGGCCTGGACCTTTTGGAGGACGGGAACTTGATTTTGTGGCATTTCAGGCACTTGTGTAGAGCGATTTAGAAATACCTCCCCCAGAAAAAAATAACATTCTGCCACAAAATTAGCGCATTCTGGCGTTATTTCTGTGGACCAACCCCAACGCATGCTATGAAATGATGGCATTTCTAGAGGAAGGGGCTGGACGCAACTGAGATTTTTGTGGGGGCCCTCTAATGTGGGGGGTTCTGCGTCCTGTGCCCCATGGTGCCCCATGGTTAACCCGGCCCTGCCGTTAAGTAATGAGATCGGTATCTTTTCATTTTGTACCGTGACCCTATTTTTGATTACTGCATGGGTCATTTAGCTCTATTTGGCTTTTTACTACATTTCACGGAAATGGTTACCTGTAAGAGTTTTTTTCCTTCTTGCAATACGCCTACACACTACTGATACAATATTTGGGAAATATACACCTTTTTTTATCTTGAGTCGCTTCCCTTATTGTTAGTTTGTTTTCATTTTGAGAGAAGTCTGTACAACGCAGTGGACGCCTAATTACCTAATCTGATATATGCGTTTGTTATTTGTTGTACCTGTATATTTTGTCTTGTCCTCGGATTTGTCTTGTGTAATTGTTTGTGTGTGGTGTAGCTCCTGCTGATGGGAAACAGTTATAATCGCTATAAATAAGTAATGTACTGGCATGCCTAAAAATACGATTTATACCTTTAATGCTACATAAGCATTTTCATACACGAATAAAAATTAAATTTAAAAAATCCACCCCTTATCGCAAGCCTATTATCAAAGCCTATTATTGAAGGCGTTAAATTTAATCATAATTCAATGAAATATAATTATATTAGATGGTACCGTGTACTATTACACCCAACATTGAAACAGTTTAACGTTACGTTAAATAGTTTTAAAGGGGCGTCCTGCGAAAACAATATTTAGTCTATACAATTTACTTGTTTATTCAATGTAATTTATTCTTTGTACAGGTATTTGATTGTAGATTTGTAGTTATTATCAGTATTTAAAGGTTTGCACACGTGCATACCAAAAAAATTACGGTTTAGCCGACAGTCTGAAAAACATTCAATGCACGCCATACTGCTTTCTTTACACCGATTTCAACCCTCCCCCGCCTTTACTCCTCAAGTTGGACTTGGTTCGGGAGCCACGGTGGCTCAGTAAGTAAGTCATTGGTTCGATCCCAGTAGAACTAGGCCTGGCAACGAACAATGTATAGACCTTCGGGTGGGACGAAAAACCTCGACAGATGGAATTCAAAATAAGAGTAGTCCACAGCGCGGCTTACCGGGCAAAATTTATCTCATAGCACACTGTATGGCGTATGTCCGTCTTCATTAGCTCAGTCGGTGCAGAAAAGAAGGATGTTAAATCCCATTTTATTCTTTCATTTATTTGGACAGCTCAATTAACTATCTGGATTTATGTATGGAAATTACATACTTATATGAGTTAAGACTTGATATTATAAGTATCTCATATTTGATTTGGGTGAACCGAACTTTGCAATTAGCTACACTAGTAAACTATCTGCTTGTCAATAATATGATACCTCTATTATCTCTTTAAACTGACACATTATTCAGTTACAAATAATTCTTTCTCGTAATAATTTAGTTTAGTGCGCCTACAGTGCATCGCCATTCGGTTAGACATACCTCACATGTTATGCACCAATGAATTTAATAAAATGATTACAGGAAGTTAAAAACCCACGAACAGTGTAAGACATACGATCCATCGTCTACCTACATAACGTGACTATTAAACAATAGAATAAAAAGAATATCTTATAGTTCGGTTTAAACCCTTTTGTGGGTCAAATGAACAAATTTGAACAGAATGGAGACATGTTTTCTTTTTATTTTCTGTATGCTAGTTAATCTGACAAGAGGTAAGGTGTTTTACATTAAATGTTTTAGATATACTCCCCGCCATCAATTGTAGAATTGGTTGAATATATATAATGTGTATCTACAAATCGAGTCATACCGTATAATGATTGTGTGCTTTTCTGGAATGTCAGTCTATGGGTTCACTTTAATATTATTTTTAATAATTTTGGCTAAACGATACTAGTTAAAACATTTGTCATTTTAACTTTTAATTTCTTGAATGGTTATCGATTTCACTGGGATTAGAATACATCTTCGCAGAGGTGTGTACAGAAATTTGAGCAACAAGGGGTCCAAAATGGCGACAATGTCAAGTTTGGCGTGATTTCTGGGGGATTCCCCGCAAATCTGATATAAAGTCAAAAGCTCTGAAACAATATTTATAATTTCTGCTCATTTAGCTGCACACATATATAAGACTAGAGTGAGGTGCGGCAAAAACGGTGGTAATGCATCGCATGTTAGCTTTTTGAACGTTATTTCGATGAATGTTTGAGCAAAAAAAAATAATAATAAAAATGCTCCGTGCGAGCAGGAAGTGTGTGGGTTGGGAGTTGAGAATGCTGTAAGTTATATCCGAGAAGAAACTTCTAAGAATTAAACCACCCGTTTGGACAGCAAATTTTAAACTTTTTAATTACAGGCTGTAATCAAACTGTTGCAGCTGAACAGGGAACTATTACATCTCCCGACTACCCAAATCACTACGCCGGCTATTTATACTGTGTTTACACAATTACAATTCCTTCCGGCAAGAATGTTTTGTTGTCATTTACAGATTTCGACGTAAGTTGAATACAAAGTTTTTCTTAAAATCTGTAATAATAATTCCCTTCCCCCACACCCCAACCTTTCAATATTCTAATAGTCTATGTTTAAAGTTATACAGTATTTTATCATTTATTGTTATTAAAGTTATTTACTGTTTTGACACAATAAAAAGGAAGCATTACATTACAACCATTTAACGGATGGTGTTCTCTCATTTAATTTTAATATAAAGTATCCTCAGAAAGTTAGGCATAAGCAAATATTTACTATGTTATATGTTGAATTTAAGAAGTTGCAACTAGCAATGAAGGGGAATAACTCTAAAAGTCAATGTCAATAAAATGCCCTGTTGCATGATGAATTGGTGACCATTGCTGTCGAATGTCTCTGGATTCTGTGTCTCGTGGTGTTTCGTTTGGTAAATCTAGGTTACACTCTTTGTTGAAAAGGAATCAAACAATTTTGAAAAAAGATATTTAGCTTAAAGTGATAATTTCATATTTTCTAAGAAAGTCAAAACAAAATTATTTCTATGTCTTTTGCTCAATAAATTATCAACTCACTATTATACGATCATGGACATTATTTGCCACCCTTAAAAATTATTGACACGGGAAATAATAACTCAATTACCCCACATTGCCTCAATGCATAAGCTTCCTTCAAACGTTGGAAGATGAAGTTGAAAATGATATTTTTGCCAATTTCTCAGCTGGCAATAGTGACTTATAAGACTAATATGATTATTCTTTAACAAGGTAGGACTGTTTATGGATATCATCTATTTTAAGGCTTTATTTAATAAATTTTAAAAATAGAACTTAAAAATTTGAAATTGTAGCTTTAACAGTTCATATTTACTTTTATAATAAACAAAACAGATTCGTAAATATTAAAAGGTGTTTCAGAGAAAAGATGGTTTCCAGATACAATTCACAAATTGGTTTCATTTGCTTGATAAAGACGAGAGTTTCCTCGTCGAAACGTCGCTTAGTATGGCGGGGTATCGGGTTCAAAATGCGATCTAGAGTAAAAAGTAGAAAATCAAAAGTAAATAGAGAAAATTCTTATCCGAAATGGACATTTTCGTGTGGGAGCCATGTACCGCTCGTGGTTTTCAACCTAATATTTACACCTTTTCAACTTAAGTCGTAAATATTCTACTTTCAACAACAGAATTTGAAGTTGAAAAGGTGGACGTATTAGGTTGAAAAAAAAACGAGCGGTATATATTTCCCACACGAACATGTCTATTTTGGATAAGAATTTTCTCTTTTGACTTTTGATTTTATACTTTTTACTCTAGATCGCATTTTGAACCCGATACCCCGCCATAGCTTATTACCAAACTCAGTAATTGTGTATCCATAAAATTGTACCTTATGTTAATATGTTTAATAACTAAATGCCAATCAAAGAAGATACAATAGAGCTGTTTCGGTCTGCTTTCAAAGTTGCTCAACGCGTTAAATATCATTTGGTTCTAGAAAGAGATGGAAAGAGGGTTTAATTTCTCGTAAACACATTTGAGACAAACATATCATGAGCAATGCGATGTGTGCAACTTTTCCCATGACATCGGCGTTTCCTATCAGTATTCTTCGATTTCCCAGCCGTCATGGGTTCCCATACGCCTTGTTCACTTTGTACACTTGTGGGCGTTGACTATTTGCACATGTTTCTTGTCGGGCATGAGGTACTTGTGTTGTATTATTTAGATCTGACATTAAGTCAAATGTCCAGTACAGAAACGACATTACGACCATAAGTTGTCTTTGTTTTTAACTAAAAATTATCAATTTTCTTAAAATTTCTTAATGGACATGTGAGACAGTATGCATGCTGCATATCTTTTAAAAGGTATATGCGTGTGATCCGTTTAAGTCTATATATGGGGGACATAAACAAAGAGTTACGGGTGAGGTTGCAGTTACTACTGATTGGAAATGAAATTGAGTTTACCACCCTACTCTTTTGCACTAACCGGGATAATGAAGACGGGTATACGTCATCCTGTGTATTATGGGGTAACTTTGCTCTAAACAACGGCGTTTCGCGCAAACCTTCATTGAAATCCAATTGTCGTTACAGCAGTAGCCATCGGGTTTTTGTCCCACCCAAATGACACCTTTTCTTTGCCAGGTATTCGGCCCTGCACTACTGACAAAAGGGAAATCTCAGCCTAGGAGCTTGGTTAACACCGATTATTGGCTTAATTTCAACATTCAATATATAACCAGCTAAATTCTTGTCTGAACAATTCATTTTTTAGCTTGAAAGTGGCCTGGGTTGTTCTTATGATTATTTTCAAGCAAATGATGGAGAAAAACTATGTGGTGATGTAATTCCCGAATCTATCAGCACCAGTTCGAACCAGATGACCATTGTATTGTTTTCTGATCAGTCGTCTGCTGGGCGAGGTTTTAATGCAACTTTTACCGGCATAGAATCAGGTTGGTTTATATATATGACATACAATTTAAGAGATATATACTTGTATCGGTATATTATAAGATCAAAAAGATGTTATTAGTAGATTTTTGAGAAATAAAATGCCTCGATGATCACCCTAGTCCCCACCATGCATCAACAGCGGTTACAAGGTAAGATATGTCCACATTTTGCAAGAGATGGACAGAGAACAAGATAAAAAAAAACCTCCAACAATTTGTCATTTTACGGATAATCAGGGGCCATAACCCAGGAAGTTACCTTCCGATATGCGCAAATATCGACAGAAACCGAAATCTTTGTGATATATATCGGATCGAAATTGTGATCTCTAGAGGGTCCACAACCTTGATATGACTTACTTTTACACCATTCGCGTTCGAGGAGTGGCCATTTTGTCGCTCAGTTTCGGTACAATTTTCACGACATTCGAAGTCAACCCGGATTATAGTGTATCGGTGGTAAACTTAAACGTTTCTGTTTTAAATCGGATAAAAACTATGACCCTATGAGTGACGACAAGATTAAAACGCGATTATTCGTACAATCAGGGGCTTTAATCCATGAAGTTTCATCACAATCGGATAATAACTGTGATCTGTGGAGTGACCAGAAGCTACAAACGTACTTTTTGTACAATCAGGGGCCATGGTCCATGAAGTTACGGCCTGATACATACCAAAATTTCTAAAGAAACCGAGATTTCAAGTTTCGTTAAAATTGGATAAACAATTATTGACTTTGATTCCCTGACCACCGGCAACACTTATATTGTATTGAGGGGACTACTGTGTAGGTTTTCGTATCTTTTATCCTATCCGTTTACGTTGAAGTAATAAAATATTTTGAAACTAACATTAACATCTATTTCAGCCTCTACAATTTCAACTTCTGGCACAACAGTTACAAACCCCGCAACTTCGACTTCTGACGCAACAGTTACAGATTCCACAACAGTTACAGATTCCACAACAGTTACAGATTCCACAACAGTTACAGATTCCACAACAGTTACAGATTCCACAACAGTTACAAGTTTCATACCAACAAATTCTGCAACAACTGTTTCAGCGGTGACCAAAATTCCAAATGGCACTAATGGTTCAACAGTTACATATCAACCCGTATCTTATGTGTATACAAGTGAAGTATTTATTTTATTCCTTGAAAGCAAATGATAATTTTATTGTTGAATTGATTTGGTGTGATTCTGTAACTAAAGAGATCTCCAATGGTTGCGGTTCTTTATAATGTGTTTTATTTTATATAGTTATAGTTTAAACCATATCCAGTCATAAGTACAATCGTTGTTTTAATGTAAGAATTAACCAGTCAGTGTGACTTTACGAGAATAACCGTAAAGAAACATAGTGGCTTGCATATTCTATGATAGTCTTCGACAGGGGCGCCGGAACGACGCGAGGGCCAGGGTACCAAAACATAGGGAATTCCCCCCCCCCCAGGGAATTCCCCCCCCCCCCCTGGCCTCTAGAATATATTGAAATTTGTCAATTCCGAGAACGCTGTTTAAAGCGCCTCTAGCATTCCAAATTTCAACCTTAAACCCTTTAAAATACATGATAACGAAAGAGACAAATACCTGATTATTCACAATTTTCGTATCATGAGTGCGAGAGCCGGTTCCCGACCGACCAGAGAGCAATTACATATCTATCATTTAAAAATGAATAGACTAGTAAAAAGGTTGAAAACCTTCATCGTTAGGGCATGGGTATACATGTATACCCCAGAAAAAGGCAGGATACCATTTGTATACCCTGGTACACGGGTTCCGACGCCCCTGGGGCGGTATTTATAAACATTCTAAGAGTTGAAATCAACTCTTAACTGTCAAAGATTACTCCTAACTTTGTAGATTTCCCTTAGACCTATTTATAAAACGTTTTACTTTAAGAATTACTCCTAACTATGACACATATTTAGGAGTCCTCATGTAGCGCTCCTAACTTGTTAAAAGTACTCTTATCTTGGTTAACGTGTACGTCGCCTAAGAGAGTTTAAAACAAGCAGAGATTTCTTAGTGGAGTACAACAATGACGAGTTGATAAGGAGATATCGAATGGACATGGGTGGGATTCTTTTTGTGACAGATTTAGTTTGGTTAGTACCCAAGTCTTACATTTAGTTAAAAGAAACTCTAAGACCCCTTATAAATATTTCTAGAGAGTAACTTTTAACTAAATGTTGTTTTAGGAAGTCTTAGAGTAAAAGTTAAGAAAACTCTAAGAATTTTTATAAATACGGCCCCATGTCTTCGATCCAACGATTTTTTTAAATGTGCACAGCTGCAGTCACGTGTTTACCGAGAGCACGAATAACATCTATTTTAGTACGAGTACATGCTGTTATTTGTAAACAGTGACTGACAGTTACTTGGGGACGTCACCATCCTAATTTGTTAACTAAAGACGAAATGGAATAGGGGGATGCCATGGTAAGCAAAACCAGAAATTCGTATCTGAAAATGTGATGCTGGAAGAGGATTTTGCTCTACAAAATGAAACAAAAGGAGTTTCTATTCGTTAGGTGTTCGACACAATTCGTGCTACTTTGCCCAGATGGATGTCTGCAGTGGTCGAAGCTGGGGCGATATGGGCTAGAGCGATAAAAAATAGGAAAATATTCGAACCAGTGTTTAATAAAATTAAAGCAGGACAAAACCGAAAGGAAACCGGCTATATCCGGCATTTCATTTTCTGACGCCAATGTGAAATAATGCTGGTGGGGCTTCACTTTCGTATTAATAAATTTAATCAAAATTGAAAAAAAAATAATACAAGTGTTGTAGACGTGTTACTTGAAAAAAAAACCAATGTTATGTCTGCTTTCTTTTCCCAGTAAAGATATTTTTACGTTTATTTATTTAGGTTATGAAACGTCATCTAATTGGGTAAATATAATATTCATGGTTGTTGGAGTCGTTGTTCTTATTATACTTGTGGTGGTAGTTATTATACTTGTAGTCGTCTGCAATAAAAATAGCAAAAGTGTAAGTACCGGTATTGAAATATGAAAATGTTTTACTTGTTTCTTTTTATCAACAACCGATTCTTGATTAAGTCACAGCATTCAAAATGTTACGTCTGCCAATCGTTGAGTTAACGGGTGTGGTTTCGAATCCCCGGTTGTTCGTTTCGAGGAGAAGGGTCGCCTGTTCAGACTCGGGGGATTTCCGGGTCCTTCGGTTTCCTCCAACTGATAAAGACCCCTACGCGCTAGCGAATTATTGAAATAAAATTAAAAACCATTTTAGTCCCGAAATGACCTAGTTTGTGACGTTAAACCTCATTTCTCTCTCTCTCTCTCTCTCTCTCTCTCTCTCTTTCAAAATGTTACACTATCCCGAATCGCAAAAATCTATTTCAATTGAAACAGCCTTGCGTGTCACGTGACCCCTGATGAAATGATGGAATGCAACACACGACCGAGATTTTTGTCGAATATTTTATTGAGATATTCTTCTGTTTATTTTCAAATTCCTGAAGTCTTATAAACATGATACAAATTGGAGTATTTCATTGTATTAAACACAGATGACAAACCCCGACTTACCAAATTCTGTTTCATTTGGGACCAACCGATTCCGTCTATGTGTATTTTGAGGAATTAATTTTTTGCTTGTTGGTACATATCCGGTATTTCTTTCTCATTCCAGTGCCAAAAAACTAACAGGGTTGAAAATCTACCAAGAAGTACGTGGAGATAGATCAACTATACATGTGACCATGTACTATCTTCAGATTGTATAAATCGGTGGTCTGGGCGGGGTTGTCTTTATATGAATCGAATACAGACTTTGTCATTTTTAAGAACCACGTTGATTATTTAATGAATATAAACATTGCATTTAATTAGATTCTTGTTGATTATTTAAAGAATACAGACATTAAAATGAATTAGATCCATGTTGATTAATTAAAGAATGCAGACTTATTAGATCCATGTTGAATATTTAAAGAATGCATACTTATTAATTACATGTTGTATATTTAAAGAATACAGACTTTGCAATTAATTAGATCCTAATCCCTATTACATAATACAGATTATTCAATATTTAGATCAGTGTATAGACTTTATTAATAATTAGTAATATATCAATATATACTTTGAGATTAATTAGATTTATGTATTTTTTGCAATTAATTAGATCCATGTTCCCTATTACATAATACAGATTATGCAATATTTAGATCAGTGTATAGACTTTATTAATAATTAGTAATATATCAATATATACTTTGAGATTAATTATATTTATGTATTTTTTTAAAGTTATTTGTTTTATTTTATTTTATCACTCACAAAAATATAGATGTTTAATCGAGTAGGATTGACGTTTTGATGTGACATGTATTATATACTTTATTAAATCTATGTGAATTTGTTGAACCGATTAGTCATCTTTCAATCACCAAAATATTACTTTGTAAGTCGCAAAAGTATCCATGTTTGTGTCATGTGGAAAGTTTAAAACAAAGCCACTATAAATTATGATAATTTCCGAACATGTCAATTTATACTTGACTTTGATACCACAGAGAAGTAATCAATCAATCAATCAATCAATCAATCAATCAATCAACACAAAATTTGTATAGTGGATTCTTTTAGTGTTTATTTTCGGCAAATAGATGTGTCTTCAAACGTGACTTGAAGATGTCTAGAGTTTTGATTATTTGATGTCGAAGGGTAGAGAATACCAGAGAAAATGTGTTGCAAAGTGAAAAGATCGTTTAGTCCGTTGAGGTTTGACAGCAGGAATAACTGATAATGGCTTGTTCTGAGATCTTAAGGCTCTACTAGATTCATATAGAGTGAGTAGATCTTGAATGTATTGTGGCGCTTGGTTGTTGAGTGCTTTAAAAGTCAGTAACAATATTTTGAATTTGATTCGCTGATTTATGGGTAACCAATGGAGGGTTCTTAATGATGGTTTAATGTGATCCCCTTTCCTGGTTTCAGTGATGACTCGAGCTGAAGTATTCTGAACATATTAAAGCTTCTGCCGCTGCCACTGTGGTAGACCATACAATAAAGCATTATGATAGTCCAGCTTTGAAGAGGCCAAAGCACGAACTAGGAATTTTAGATTTTCACACGATAGGTACTTCTTTATTTTTGCTAATTTGTAAATCTGGTAAAAAGCTGAAGAACAGATGGTTTTGATGTGGTCTCAAAAGTTAGCTTGGAATCAATGATAGCACCGATGTTCCCTGCCTTGTTTGTTGGTTGAATTAACTCCCCAGCATTTGAAAGGCCTCCCTTTTTTCTTTGTTGACTTGTTGTTTGCTACCGATGTAAAGAGCTTTAGTCTTGTCTGGATTTAATTTTATAAAATGAAGAGTCATCCAGTTGTGTATTTCATCTAAACAGTTCTCGACATCATGCACAGTTGTAGTTTTAGATGAATGATCAAAGCTGATGTATAACGGTGTATCGTCTGCGAACAAGTGGGCACAACGTCCATATTTCTTGCCTATTGCATTAAGTGGTCTTGTAAATATTATGAATAAGACAGGCCCCAGGACTGATCCTTAAGGCACCCCGAAGATCATTGAAACAAAGTCTGAGGAAGTCCCATTAATGCACACAGCTTGCTTTCTGTTGGTTAAGTAAGATCGGAACCAGTAACTGTTGGACACATTATAGTGTGTCTAGATCGTTAACTATTAAGATATTCAACGAGGAAATGTGTTTTTTTTTCCTTACTTCTTTTTGATATCGGCTGTCTATGAAAATATAATATACATTTCACAGGCACGGCGTTACCTACAGGTGAATCACATATGTATGTAAAATGAATGGAATGAAATGGGGTTTAACTTAACGCCACACTGTTCGGTTCCTATGGACTAATGAAGACGGGCATACGCCATACAGTGTACATGCGGGAAATGTTGCCAGGACAACGGCGCTACGGCCCACTCCCAACTGCAAAGAGGTCGTTTACGTGCTAGTAAATGTGCACACACGGAACCGCATTTTCCCGTCCCACTAGAGCGGCTATAAGCAGTCCCTTGCCGGGCCCTTTGTCCGGTTTCACTAAAAGGGGAAACCACGCCGGTAAAAACTCCAATAAATTTTCTCGGCCAACACCGGGATTACGAACCGACGTCTTACTAACTGAGCGACCGTGGCCATCGGGTCACGCATGTACACAGATCAGCCTCCCTTTCCGTGCGGCCAGTGCGGGAGTGAATCTTAATGTTAAAAACTAGCTTTTTGGATTATGTAAAATGCCTTTGGAGTTGGGTAAAGTATCTACATATTAACAATAAATGGTTGTCCGGGACTTCCATTAACCCCAGGGGCTTGGCGATAAATACTGGGAACCCGTCGATACAGTCAATTAAAATTGGTCGTCATGTAATTTACAGGTAGCATGTGGTGACAGTACCATAGGACAAAGTTTAATATTTATTGCCTAAACGTTATGTGATTGTGGTTTGGGGGGGCCAGACTAAATGAGGCATGATAATTAATTGTTTAAATACAATGAAAACGTTTGTAAAACCGAGTGTTTACAACCACCAACAATAATAATAACACCTAATTAGTTGGTCTATCGCTTATCTTGGGTAGTCGTGTTTTTCCAGACAACGAAATAATTTACTATAATTTATTAAAACTTTTAATTTGTGAAGTACACATTATCAGATCTGACAAAAGTGTACTATTATATTTACCTCCTTGAGATTGTTACTGGTATATATCATGAGACTAAATCCAGACCAATGTAGGTGATAAACAAATATATCTTTGCCACCAATTGTACTAATTGTTTAGTAGAAAAGGGAGCGAATTGTTTGCGGAGATTAAGTTGTTGTGAATGGATTCACTTTGTGAGCACTTGTATATCCAAGGATTTGTAAGTATGATGTGTTTCAAAGAAACTAGTGTTCAGGTTTTTTTTAAAGTATAGCAGCTAACAAACACTGCATTCTAGTGTACTATTAATTAGTTCATACCTGTATTCCGCGACGGATTAGGTATTACAAAAAGTCTAGTTGTTCGAGGGGACAGATCCCTAATCTTTCACGCCTCAAGATAAAATCAGTAATCAACTGTTAAATGGCATGTAATCTCACGTAACCGTAAAATAAACACAAACTTTGATCTTAGCGATAAAACTGAAAAGAAATTGTGTTTTATTTGTCTCGGATATCATTGGATGTGAACTGGGCTTCAAATACAGTGGCTTATTATTTATGTATGCATAGTTCACTGGCTTAGTTTATCGGGTTGTAAGACGTTACACGGTATGGCGTTACTCAGGGTTCTGGTATAATAGTATATATCTTATTTGTGTTTTCTAATGAATTGGCATATTTACCAGCAAATAATTTCTCTAATCAGGTAAGTTAAAGATTGTTATATTTTTGAAAACTGTATCACACTAGATATTACTGACAGTAACGTATATATTTATTATCCTTAATTCGACAAGGTCATTACAAAGCTTGTCTGACAGGGCTATATTATGGAAAGAAAACGTGTCATTGTAGGTGGCAATAAATTATAAATTATTTTGTTTTATTTACCTGTATATTGATTATATAGAGTATAAATGGCAATACACCGAGCACATTATTTATATATTCTCAATACTTGTCAGTAATTAACACCGCGGTTTATATTTATTATTAATTAGCATCTTTATTAATGACCTGGCTAACTTGTCCGCAAAACTGTACAAGGCACCTCGTCTACAAATAGTCATATCCAGGTATAAACTATATGGTTGTATTCATTAAAGAAGCAGGACACATTTTAACTAGTTCCAATTAAGTGCTGAAATGGACTGTTCTGACGAGCTTTGGGTTTAGGTAAGCTATGCACGATTATATTGTTTACTTCGAATGAGTAAGTAGTTTTGTTTAGTTTTTGTGTTAAACTATTATAGACAGTTTACCAATGTAAATTTTTAAATGAATATGGGAAGTTACCACATTGAAATCTAATTTAAAAAGATCCAATTTCACCACTCTCCACCCAAAACGTTCAATTCCCTTTTTATACCATTATTATTAAACAATATAATATAGTAGGCTTTTATTATTATTTTGTAGCCATTATCAAAGCTATATTTAAAATCAATTCAGAGATAAATAGTAACTTTTAATGACCAACCAGTTAATCCCCGTACAGTTACATCCCATCTTCAGGTAACTTGTGCTATACGACTACTTTATTCTTGATTACTTTCCTCTTTTTTTTTTATGTAAACTGCTATTCCGTCTTCCTAGATTCTCAATATATTTTATTGATGGTATTTGTAATTTAGCCTACCAATTTTTAATGACCAGGGTAGGCCTATATTGAATGTACAGACTAAATTATCCTGAAAAATCCTATCCAACAACCATATTACTATAGTACAGATGCCATAGGACTCCGATGAAACTACCTTTTAAATTGATTGATGGAAGGAAACGACCTGTTTCGAAATCCAATCATATAAAATAGAGAAATCTATGCTTTCACCCAAATTGAACGGATTATGGTACTGTTAATACATTACACTGACCCCAAAGTATCAGCATATTAAATTTGGAGAGTTCTCTAAATCCGGGATGTCGCGTTAAAGGGTTAGCCTACTGCATCACTTTTATATTTTGAGATGAGTTTTAACTTTTAACGCCCATTCGACACAAACTAGGTTATTTTTGGACCAACACATCGTTTAATACCAGACGTTTAAGCAGCTAAGAATTATTTGGTAGCCTAGGTTGTATTTTATGGCGATGAGTCACCAGGGTTCGATTTCTAGAAAATTCTTAGACACGTGCTTGTGCTTAGATTTTATGTAGACCTAGACTTTGCATTTAAGTAAACTTACCTTATTTTGTGTTCCCAGAAAATTCTTAGGAACGTTCCTGTGCTTAGATTTTAAGTAGACTTCATTGTAAGCACAAGAACGCTATTATGCGTTCCAAGAAAAATCTTAAGCACAACTTCGTTCTTAAACATAGTCAATCTAAGCACAAGTCCCAAGCAAGTTAGGCCTAGGCCTATAGGCTACGGCTTGCTTACCGACATCAAGTCTGTTTCTGCTTCAAAAAGATGGCTGACCGTGGAGTTATTCGACCGCATTTACGACATCTTTTGTTACCAAAGAGACAATTAAATCCATCTCCAAAAAAAATAAGAATGCTATAGAAAATTTCGCTTCTACCCTGAAACCATTTTATTTATTTGCCAATTAGTAAACAATAGACTACAAACACCCAGGCTTCTTTAAGATCAGGCGCTCTCACAATTATTCAGTTAGTTGGTATGTGTCTGCCTTTTTCTTTTATCTTGTGGCACATTATAATATAGGGGACATGTCAAATGCATCTAAATCAAGCATACATATATATACGACAAATTTATGACGTAATTCGCATACCAAAGTTGAGAGTTTTCTAGGGGCGGTATTTTTATAAGTTTCTTACGTAAGAACAAGTGAAACATTACTTTGTGCTAACTTAAAGAATTTTCTAGGGCCCAGATGTTTAAATTTCATAATAATATATTATTATTTTCTTGAGTTTATCTGTTATCTATCAATCTAGTTACTGTGACATTATTGTTGTTATGGAAGAGTAACTACTAACGAATTTAAAGTAATACTAGTAGTTGGTTTTCTTTATTATTTACCTGGGCGCCATCATTATGTAAATTGAGATATATATAGGGTTAGGTCATAAAATAAGATATTTACACGATATTAAAGGGACATATAGCTGTCAGTTTTCAAGGCTGTTATTGTTTACGTGGGTTTATTTTCGCATATTAAATTCAGAGTTATGTAGAGTTTAGCTTTGTTATATAAATCTCCACCCGTTGAATCTATACCAGCATTTATACTCGTTTGGCAAAGCGAAAATATTGGAAATATCGCTATTTTATACAAACACTTAAAAACGACTAATGATGAAATTACATGTGATGGTGATTAAATGATTTTATGTTCAACAGTCGACAGGTTTAACAGAAATAAACTAAACTCCCTTCTGACTCATTTCCGTTTAATATTTAGACACATAAATTAATGGTAGGTAAATGGCTGGTATTTTATCAACTTCCCGGACTTGACAATCCGAACCATTAATATCAACGTTATATTTATCATCACAATTTTATACACGGTAAATGAAAAATATTTAAATATAATTCAGAGTAAAATCTACTAACACTGGCACTGAATAGGTCGAACTCACCGAATTAATTTCTTACATGTTGCGGCTAAAGGACAAATTTTTTTTTTAAGGAAAATTGAAACACGTGTAATAATTACCGTTCTGCAATATGGCCCTTTAGGCTGTTTGAAATACAACAAGGAAACTAAGATTTGGTAATGTTTTTAATCAGCTGATTTCGTTTCAAATAAATATTTGGCAGAAATATAATACATTTCTACAGTAGTGAGCTACAGCAGAAAACATAATGTATAATTTATACGTAACTGGAAGGCAATTATACAAATATTTATGAAACGATGCGTATCAACTATAAAAGAAGATGGTTTACATCCCGAACTGAGCACGTGTGTAAAAATGTATCATATGAACATTTTTTTTTGAATGACATTTGGTGACTGCAGGGCGCTATCTAGGATTTTAAAAGTAGGGCTTCAGCAGAATGATGGAGCGCAAATATACTGCCCAAGTTACTGATATTGACCATAATCAAGTGTATTATTTTATAATTGAAAGACTGTCAAATTCTTTAGTGGAGGGGTGAGGGACGCCATTTCTAGGGCTCCTTATTTTTCTGGGGGTGCAACGTACCCCTTGTATCCCCGCTAGACACGGCCCTGAGTGACTGAACATAAAATAACACAACACAGTTCTATGGATAACAATGTGTAGTGAGTGTTATCTATAGAACTGTGTTGTGTTATATTGTATCACATGAAGTTTATTTTAGATTCGCAAATCTAATAAAAACGAAGTAGTCAAAGTGACTTAAATGGATCACAATTTCGTAATTAGATGGTAATTTTACGTTTCAATTCGATAGTGTATTGTTCTGTGTACATATTGATTGATTGATATTATGTTGTTCAACATGGAAATATAAGCCATGAAATATACAACTACCATAAATTATGATGATAACGGGAAATACCTGTAATGATATGTACAGACGTAGTTCCTTCATGAACTGTCTCTGAGCGAACGATGTCTCGCTAACAGTTCCTCACGGGCCTTATTATCAACTAGTATGAAAATAAAGCTTTACCCCATCTCGGTTCTAAGGCTATTTTAGATCCTTACCGTCTATTTTGCACCGTGAAACTTTTTTGATCGCCAAAAGAAATCATTTCCTGACACAACCGAGACAAATTTATAATAATCCAACACTATTTTCGTGTAGAATTCGATGTTAGAAAAAGACCGGTCTGCGCTGACGTCAGTTAACAAACATGGCGGCCAGATTTGAACGATTTTGTTTATCTTTTTCTAACGTCTAATTCTACATGAAAATAGTGTTGAATTATTATAAATTTGTGTCGGTTGTGTCAGGAAATGTTTTCTTTTGGCGATCAAAGAAGAATCACGGTGCAAAGTAGACGGTAAGGATCTAAAATAGCCTTAGAACCGAGATGGAGAAAAGCCTTATTTTCATACTAGTTGATAATAAGGCCCGTGAGGAACTGTTAGCGAGACATCGTTCGCTCAGAGACAAGTTCATAAAGGAACTAGTACAGACGGTATGTTCTAGAATATTTATATCAGGAAATACTTGTAATGATATTATGTACAGACGGTATGTTCTAAACTATTTATATCAGGAAATACTTGAAATGATATGTACAGAAGGTATTTTCTAGACTATTTATAACAGGAAATACTTGTAATGATATGTACAGAAGGTATTTTCTAGACTATTTATATCAGGAAATACTTGAAATGATATGTACAGAAGGTATTTTCTAGACTATATATATTAATCACCATCCTTGAGTACCGTTTTCATCCAAACAATTACAAAACGTTCTGATACGAGGAAATGTAATATTTCGATACAAAAAATATTAGTTATCATTAGATAATGAAAAATGAATATATTGAAAAATTTAAAACCCTTTAAATCACGGTCACCCGAAAAAGAGAGCTGATTGTCTAAATGATATTTTACGTTGACATTTGAAGCCACACAAAATACTCAATTGCCTGATTTGTCTCTTACATAATGCATCTTGAAAACTAGACAGCAACAAGATGTCACCCCATCGCAGTGTTCCGTTTGATTAGAGCTAATCCCACTACTCACTGCAGGAAAGAGGGGGGGATTCTTGTTCTAAATTATGATTGGTCAATAGTCCGACTAACTACCAATCGCTAACTGCGTTACAAAAGCATTACCCTTAAAACAGGGCGTCAAATTGGACCAAATTATGTTTACATAACATTACGTCATGGCTCACGATTTTATTAGGCCCAATTAACCAGTGCATATCAGAATATTTCAGTAAAACTAATTGCGTGACAAATGAGGCTATCAACATTGACATAAAGTAAACAATAATGTATGGAGACGAACAATACTTTTACCGTTTTTAATACCTTAAATCACTGTCCAAAGTTTTAGGGAAGACCCCAGATGAAAAGAAGGACTGTCATGTTGCTGTACTCAAGTGATAGACTCACTCACTCAAAAGTACAAGTATCAGAAGCCAATCCAGCAATGGTCAGAGAGGGATTCTCGGGAAGTAGCTTTAGGAATATGCACGATGTAGGCTATTGTCATTTCACAAAAAGTATACAATATTGATACAATTGTATAAGTAATACAAGCTTTTATTGTAAGAGTTAAGTCAATAATTAAGTTACTATTGATATTGTGACACTGGGGCCGAAAGAAATCTTATACTTATTTCTACTTACTTCGTACATGAAATATAGATAACATATAGATTTCAACATTTTATTTTGAAAACGTATTTTAGAACCGAAATACCTACATTACAAATCTTGTGGTTTTCCTGTTTGCGGAAAGCCTAATCGTGAAGCACGCTTTATCATGGGATAAGGAGACCTATGTACTAACTAATATTGGTGTCATATCAGTCATTATCACATATGTCATAGAACTGGTTAAACACGTTTCATACATAATTTTAACACAGAGATCATTACTACGATAGATACGTAATGCAGATTTCAAGAAACAGAAGTGACGGAAGCAAATGTGATAATTACTGACACCAATATTATCCTTTAAAGGCTCAATAGGCAGGGATAAGAATCCAAACTTTTTAATGCTGAAACAGTATCTCAAAACATTAATCAAATCTACAAACACTTACTTAACATCTTACTCCGATATCATTTGATGTGCAGTTTTGGTTGTTTTCTAGGTTTTTGTTTTTAATTACATGTTACAATAAAAAGGGAATTTTACGCTTATATTCGTGGATCTCCTGGCACACAGAGCCTTCAATTATTCTAATCTCGTGAATAATCCCCTTTTATTCCCTCTTAATTATAATAATACTTTGGTGTAAGTCTTTCGATATTACCTAGATTAATATTTTAACTATGTTTACTGAATATATAACCTTGATTGCTATATTCTAATATGTAGTTCATGCTCCCGGATTATAGCAAACAGACATATATATATACTAATAAATTCATATATAAATTCGTATCCAAAGTAAAGCAGTGTTGGTAAGTGTACGATTTGATATGAAGGATAGCAACCTCAGTTATTATTTTTTTCTCAAACACATGGTGATTGTTTGGCAAAGGATGAAGACGAAGCCCATATTTAAGTAGCTAAGTCTCTAACTCAATATCATTTTAAGTCTTAAAGGAGCTAAATCGCTAACATTTCGGACCTAGAAATTGACCTTAATGGGTCACAACGCATTTAATAATATAATCTGATTGTATATAAATTGATTTACATTAAATTGTTTCCGTTTTTACTCTAATTTCAAATCAGTTATGTCCAGCGAAATACGGCAGGAGTCTTAACCAAAGAGGAAATAAAGTGTCTGGTTATTCCAGTCTACTGCGCATGCCCACCAGATAAGATATGGCCTCACCGTTTGACTCGAGTTGTTGAATATGTCTAGCCTCGTTCTTTCTTGTCACTTGTTACAAGTGACGCTGAAACGCTCTGTGGTACACGATTCGTGTACCAATGGTAAACTGTTTATCTTGTTTTAAATATTGGATATCAGAGGCCTACCGTTTCCAGGTAAGATCACAACATCAATGTTGATTCAAATTGACCAATAATTCGTGTTTTCCATGTCGAAGATTTTCGAGGATTTTGAGTTACGGACTTAGGTCCTTTAAACATTAAAACACGAATTGTTTGTCAATTTAAATCAACATTGATGTTGTGATCTTTTACCTTTAAGACATGGTCGTCAGTTTTTTGTAGAGTTATTATTCCAGTCACGCAAGCCAAGTAAATAATCTATAGAGATCCGAATTTTACTGATTTGTTTGCTGAAATTGCTTAGCATTACTTAATAAGGAATCCCCTCGAAATTCCTACCCGTGCGTACATTTTATGTAGAATTATTGCAAGTCACAGGAACTTGTAATCGCCTTACATGTCTTTATCTTGGTTTAGCTTATCTTGCATCGTTTCATACTAGGACCCCCTTTGACACTACTATCACAAAGCTATCAGCGAGCGCATATTGGTTGCCTGACAATGCTACACCTTGTTTTAATGTGTACAAAATAATATTAACTTTTATTGATACCATCTTGGGAATCATCATCACCACTTAGGATTAACATTCTCCTTATCCCCAAGGATTTCAATTGAATGGTCGTTAAATGTTCCATCTCGAGATTTTCTAAAGCATTTACCTTACTCGGTTGTTAAATGCGAATTTAGTATATCATTGCACTAACTACATTTGTTTGTTTGTTTTCAGGTTATTTGACTGACTAAAATACGAGAAATGGGCGCCAAAGATGAAATAACGCCTGTTCGACGAAAAGAATCACGAGTTCTTTCTGTAATAAACGAAGACACATTAGTAACAGATGGTGACTTACACAGTGACGATTCCATAAATCTAGAAAATAGAGATATTCCCAAGAAAGTCCGAACACGTAAAATTGCAACACTCGGTCCTACCGAGGCAGATCTTACACTACTTAAACACACTGCCAATAAACTAAATTTGAATACAAGGCGACCAAGTGTGTTAGCTTGGAAAGCAAAGTATGTTGATACCCCAAGAATAGTTAACGATACAACGCGGAATAGCACGAAGATCCCCGAAGTTGACAAATTCAGTGGTGCCAGATACGACAGGATAAACGATTCTTTAAAATGGATTCGAATTCAGTTGGTAAGATAGATTTATTTCTTAGTAACATTCCAATATCCCCCGATAACGGAGTGTATGTGTCTCAGCTAGATCGATACTGGAGAGCGTGTTCCTTTTATTTTGATTTTTTAAGCAGATCGAGGCATTTTTCTTCTAAGCTTCAACTACAGGGATACTACTAAAGTTACAAAAACTTTTAAACAGTTTTATGGCCGTCACATTGTCTTGATCAGTAAACATAACATGTCCCTTTCCGCTATTATTCTAGATATTTAATTGACGCGTATACTATATTTTCCTGAATATGTCTACTGCATCTGTTAACATTGTGCATCATGTGCAGTCTGCATACGGATAGTCCATTGGTCAATTACTCTATTTTACCGATTTCGTCCTATGGTTTGGATGTATTTATGGCGACTGTGGCGCCAGACAGGGTAAACTTTCTCTTCCGGACACCTGTTTCCAATGTTTGTACACCATGCCTATATTATTTTTTTAGGACTTCGAATTTTGTCTAATGGTTTGGATTTTTCGTAGTTTGTCTTATTTTATTCACAATCCACAATCTTGTACCATTGGCTTGTACCATTGGATTCGAGATTACCCAGGGACAATTAATATAATTTAGTAAGGTGTATGGGGAAGACCATTGCAAAATTCACCCGTTTTATAGACATGCACTGTGATATAGTGGCATTATATAGTTGGTATAATGTCTATTTGTCCATTACCATTTTCGAATTATAAAGATAGGGCGTTACAGAGACTTTATCAAACTTGCATGGTTTTAAGTTGTATTTATTATTTATAAATCCTATATACATGATCGTCACACAACAATTTTGTCTTGTTGATTCTTTAAACAAAGAAACAATCGTCCGGCTTCTGATGATGTCTGTTAACGTTTTCTTGTACATAGTTATTGTCCTTTTCCTCAAAACTTTAAATGTTTCAATGTTTTCATCCATATCAACAGATATTAGATATTGATTTATTGCGTTTTTCTTGGCTAAATCATAGATAGCGAAGCTTGCTGTAAATTTTGGTTTGGTTTGTTATCGTGTTACCGTCCAAAACTTTCGAATTTAACAATAAAACATTTTTTCTTTTAGACTGAGATGCGAAAAATGGACCAATCATTAGCCAGTCAGTTTCTGGGAATAAGGAGAGAATTGAATCAACTTAAACTACAGAAAAGTTGTGAAGAACATGAAGATATGCTAGATGGCGCTACTTCCAATATGGAGGACTTTCAATCTTTATCCAAGTTCTTAGACGAACCACTTGGTAGTTACGCGCCTAGTCCCTTAAAACATGTCGGCATCACCAAAATGAACCTCAGTTCGCGTCGTTTTTCGACGTGTTAAAACCGACGATATAATATGTGCTGAAAACCAATCTGGATGGCATTTAACAGCAAGGAACCTACGTTTATGTTATCGTAAATATAATAAAATGTTCGTTACGTATTGGAAATTTCAAGATGTGCTATGCAGCTTAGCAATTTCATTTTAGGACGTGACCAAATAATTACAGAATTTTCTTTAGTGTAAACAGTTTTAACTTAAAAATAGATTAATATGTCACCTTTGTGATAGATTAACATATTTAATATGTTTCAATTAAGATAGTAGGCTACTAGCTGAACCAGGAACCGAACAGATGTTATCGTCGCCATCTTGGAATTGTGACGTCATGTGGAAAATCGAAGTCCATCCAACGATGTGTAATTGCCCGAGGAACAAGTATGCAAAGTTTAATGTCGATCGGACAAGAATTGTCGGAGTTCTAGGGGCGTCGCCGCCCATTCCCACCACGCCTTCCACGAGAGACAAACACGTACAACGAGATAAATACCGTGTGGGTCCAAATTTCTGGTTCAAAGAGTAAAGTTAATACAAAGAAGGTGTTTGGACTAATAACTATTAACTAAATTAAAGAAGAGTGTAGTTATTACAATGGAGGTGTACACTAATAACTATTAACTAAATTAAAGGACAGTGTAGTTATTACAAATAAGGCATGTGGACTATTAAATAAATTAAAGCAGAGTGTAATTTGATGCATTTTATATACATGTACAATACATGTATAAAAAAGCTTTTGATATCACTAGATGACAACAAAATATATCGTACGTGGAAATTTGATTATACGTAAATTTACATTTATTGTTACTAAAATAAAATCATTGAATAGGAAGCATATTTATCATGTATATGTGTGTAGTGATTTCGATGTTTATGTATTGTTTTTATCTGCTGATCCGTTAATTTAATAAATCTTTGAACTGTTAAATTATCACATTTTTATACTCCGAAACATTATGGATTTATTACAAATTCGTAGTTAATAAATTGCTGTGATAATTATAGCCTAAATATATTTATTAAAGAGCATCTGTGATATCCCTTTGAGACCCGAGCAAAGAAAAACAATAATATTTGAAGGATAATTAGATACTAGCTTCTTATAAACTTATGAGAAACTGGAGCTAATTTAACAATAATTGCGGTTGCCATGGAAATATGACATGTCCACATCAGGTCTTCGTTGGATCAAAAATGACGGCTCAATGAGTAGGAAAGGGTCCATGAAAAGCGTCTAGTGGTTTGAATGTGACTGAAAACGTGTTCAATTAGTTGTTAAATAAATTTGAACTAAATTACTAGTTAAAATCAAGCCAAATTATAATTGTCATTAACTCACAAACAAAAAATTATCTTTAATCCAGTCCTGATGTCCACAAATGTGGACATTAATTTTGGAAACCTCTCATTTGAGGTAAATCATAAAAGGTTAAAATCTTTTGGTGTAGTTGCGATTCCTTTCTTGTATTAAATCAATTTCCACCAAACAAATGACATCATAGAGGTAAATTTAAGAATTATTAACTATAACTACCTGTCTTTGAAGAAAAATGCGCCAATTGCCTCATGGAGGCAGCCATCTTGAATTTGGCAACAAGACTGGATGATCAAAATACTAGGACAGATAACCCTTATGTGAGACCACTAATACTATTTAAATGCCCAAACAATAATTTAACTTATCCTAAATTAGTTTTAAAAATTGTCCCGCTGGGTCTCAAAGTGATAAAATAGTAAAATTTTCTATAACAAGTTTGTTGACTAATCAGGTCTGTCAGGAACATCCATGTGGATATAAGCCTGAAAATCTGTCTTTGCCGTCAAATCAGGGGGGGGGGGGGGCAGAGACCTATTCGTCCCCCTTCAAATTCTAAAGTTCTAATCGGTTGGGGAAAGCCCCACCCCCCAAAAAATCCACGCCCATGTCCGCCCACCCCAAACGACTGTACTGCTAACTCTTAAACGCTTTCTACTGTACGATAGACCATCATGCCGCAATATTTTCATTATGGCTTGTATAGTGTTGAATATGGAGCAGTAATCTAATCGGCGTAACAATATATACATATCAACCCAAACTCAGTTCGTCATTCAACATCAAACCACGAACCGTCTACATAATGTTTACGGAAATATAAATTCAAATCCCCTTCCCCGATACAGGGCCAGATAAATGAAATGAAATAACGGGTTTAACGTCTTACTGTTCTGCATCGACTGGGCTAATGAATATGGGCATATGCCATACAGTGTGCTATGAGGGAAATTTTGCCAAGACAGCGGCCCTACGGACTACTTTTATGCGTTATCCCCTGCCAGTCCCTCTGTCCTGCATCCCTGACAGGGGAGAAACACGCCCGATGAACTTTCTCGCCCATCACCGACATAGCCAGATAAAAAAGAAACGAGATAGAATGGCTATTGTATGGAACAGGTATGGTTATAGTATAATTTCTGAAAGAAATATCGGTTGTGCTGTCCATGATTAGATTAGAGCAAAATCGGTCCATTAGACATCCTCGCAGTAGCTCCCATCATAGTGGCCACAAGAAAGCCTCGAAATACATTTTAATAACTGCGATATAAAAATATCCAATGAAAAGCAATAAATACATTTTATAAGAAAATAATAACAACTATAATAAACTATTTATTGATGTTTCTAAATTTGATTAACCGCGCCACGATATCACAAAAAAAATTCAAATTCCTTTGGTTACTAGCAGATCCATCACAGGCAGCTTTCTTAGATGTCTTCATTTTAATACAATGCCTGGTTAGGGGTGCAGGTCTTTCATTATGGCTGCTAAAACCGATTATTACAGGGTTAATAGTAAGTACAGGGGGACAGTATCACACACAATTACACAAGACAAACCCACGGATAGTACACAATAAGTAATTGTTACTGTTACACATAAGGATACCCCTCTCCGGCCTGAGATTTTGTTCACCTTGGTATTGTTACCTCAACAAATTCATTAGGTTGTTATTTGTTATGTCTTTAAATCACCGAAACTGTATTTGTTTACTGACTGTTTCTTGAATTGTTTTCTGGGTGTTATCTGGGCCATATATAATCATAGGGTCCGTGAAAACAATCAAAATATTAATTCTGAATAAGAATTAGTAGGCCAGAGGTGGGAATTTTGTAAGGATTTGTAATTGGACAGCATTAAGAATAGGCAAAAAACCGTCATTCTGTTACCCAACCACAATTTAATCAATTGTTGGCCATAATCGTTCTCTATATTGGACCCCTTTGGGCATACTGTACAGGCGATATTTCCTGAGTTGACGAATCCATCCGATTATAAGGTAGTTCTTTCCCGAGTTGTTGAGCATCTGCAGGACCAGAATGATCTGGTTCTTGAAGTCCATATCGATCTTCTAGATTTATCCCAACTGTTTCAATATTGTTATATTTGGCACCTGTGACACTCCTTTCCGTGGATGCAGATGCTCGAGGAGAGGTTGATTTCATCCGAATATACTGGCTGTCTTTCTCGGAAGGATGAGTATTTACAGGCACAGGGTTGTCTGGTTCTTGAAGTCCATATCGGTCTTCTGGATTTATCTCAATACTTTCAATATTATTATACATGGCACCACTGACAATCCTTTCTGTGGATGTTCGTGGCGAGGTTGAATCCATTCGTACGTATTTGTCTTTGTCGGACGGATGAGTATTTACAGGAACCATATTGTCTGGTTCTTGAAGTCCATATCGGTCTTCTATAACATTGCTATACGGAACACCTTTGGTACGTTTTTCGGGCGACCCTTCAATAGAAGATGAATCCATTCGAATATAATGATTATCCTTTCCCGACTCATTAATATTAACAGGCACAGAGTTGTCTAATTCGTGGGATCTATTCCGACCTTCCCTCATCTCCACAATAGTATCGTACAGACTACCTTTAGGGTATTTGTCTTTGGGAGAAGATCCGGGGATGTCCATATAATGATTCCCAACTGTACTGTAATGATTCTCATTTTGCGATTTACTGAGGTTTATAGCTAGTCTTTTGTGTGATTTATGTCGATCACGGTCGCCTCTACATTGACTACAGTCACTGCCATTACTGGAACATGTATCGAAGCCTTCTGTATCGTCAATAACGATTTCTGGCAACGGTCTGTTTGCAGTTTGGGTTCGTGACAATGTCGTAGTTTGATTTCCTCCAATATCTTCATCATATCCTATATTGGAAATGGCTGCTATTTGTGGGTGATGAAAGTCGATGTTAATGTCGTCATAAATGGGTCCACTTTGTTTTCTTTTATAATCTACGACCTGGTGTCTCTCCGTACTCCTGTAAATACAACATAACTCATTGTAATACATTTAAACTGGACATCACTGTCTATCTCGTTATACTAGACGGCAAGGGGATGTTTAAGGTAAAGTAACTTCACACCATAATTTAATTAATTGTAAGCCATACACATACGAGTATATTGACGACAACGTAGTGTTACGAAGGACAACAAAGTCTACCATAATTTAATTTCAATTAAACGTTCAATCTACCAGAAAACAACGTTTATGTAAACCACGGTAGATTATCGTTATATATTTTTTAAAAAAAGGCAACGTCAATCTAATTAAAACACGGATCCTATTTCGTTTCGTTTTTTATTGTTCAAAATTTTGTTTTACTTGTCTTAACTACACTAGGATCTGAAAGAGATGCTATACAGTTGTGTTCTGGTTGATGTGAGTGATTGGCCGATGAAACGGCCTGCTGCGACAAGTCTTGGCTAGTCTGACGTCATAGGGTCAAACACATCTCGTATGACACGGGGTTAGATCTATATAATAAGGCAAAATTCAAGTTTTTGTAGGACGTTAACCCCAATTTCATTTCATTTCTTGCTTATGTGGAGACTTAAAGGGACAATAACACTCTTGCTGGCTTGACAGGTCTAGAAAAAAAAAATTAGTCTTATTCTAACTACAAGATGTTTAAGTGTCCTACCTGTTGTGTAAATTATCCATTACAACCTATCTTACTTGTCCAGAGGGCTCGAAAATATGTTTAAATCCAAGTTGCATTTGAAAGTGCTTACGTAAGGCTTTTCAAACCATGTTACGGCATGTAGTTGAATTTTTCCAATTTTTAAAATTAGGTGTGTTAAGATGAAATTTGTATCATTTTTAATTGAAATATTGTAAAATAGTACAAATTGTTGACCAGAATAAAGATTGGAACATATTATTCAGTTACAACAAGAGTGGTATTGGGGCTTTAACCTCCCCCCAAATTCGTAATCCTAACCTCCAATCTCGCCAACAATCACGTGCCTTAACCTTATTCACATCTCAGCGACCCTGAACTGGCCTTAACAAATAGATTTAGCCTGACCTGACTTCTCATTACAACCGGTACCATCTTCATGTAGTAGAGGCAATAAAAAGTATAAAAAAACGAAACGAAATATAGATCTGTATTTTAATCAGATTGAGGCAACGCTCATGTAACCCGATAACGAGCACTTTTAATCGAAATGTACAAAAGTTTATATTACCCCATAATATCAATATTACAATAGCAATATACATACACCTTATCCGATCTATCGCATTCCCACATTAAAGTTTCATCCAAATGTTCCCCCGTATCCAGTACCACCATAATCAGAAACGACATTTTCTGTAAGCACAGTTGTCACAACAATAATGATTGTATCTAATTAGCGCCAATTAATTAAAATGAAAGAGATATTGAAAACTTACCTGCACCGACAGCAAGCGTATATGATTACAACACATAAAATACAGACAACTAAACCACAAATAAAACCAATGATACCAACATGTAGATGGGTTAGACCAGTATCATCTACTTGTAACTTTTCACCAGCTGCAAAAAAAGAATACAACCGATAAGAAAAGGTGGCAGGATAATGGCATCATAGGTCTTTCAGTTTGGAACTCAGAAAAAAATATTTACTTATCCGTAAGGGTCTAACATTTGTTTATTGGGCCTACAAAATATCATACATAACTCATAAAAAACATAAAACATGAATTTCCTCATTGAACCCATAAAGATCCATTGGCGTGTTGTCGCTCTTCCAAGGTTTGTAAAACATTAGTTGTTTTTTGCGGTGATTAGACAATACGGTGACATTGGACATTATCTAGTTAGATTGAGATACATCTGCCAAACCATCGCTTGGTTTACCCTTTTGAACTTTTAATTTTTGTGGTTTTCAAAGAATAGAAAGATCAAGTGTTTGGTCTTTAAAAATAACTCGGGTATATAAGGTTTCTTTAAATACGATATTATTCAAGACATTATGGTAAACATGATGATGCCTCTTTAAATTAAAGTTACCCAAAAAGATATCTATTTTTTCTTATTCCACATGGCAACACAAACAGATAAACAACCACAAAAATCAATCACTAGAGCTGGGAATGTTTTTGGATAATGTCACTGGATTTCGGATGTGACTTAATTGACCATCGATTGTAATTGAAAAGCTTAACACATGTAACGTACATTTCTTGGTGCGAATGATAAATGATTTTTTGGGGTAATGTTTCTTTGTTTAACCATATCTTGGTGCGAATGATAAATGATTTTTTTTGGTATTGTTTCCTTGTTTGACCATATTATTATGTCCTAATTGAGATTTGTTTTAAACATTAATAAAATATAACCTTGTGGTTGCGTATAAGTACAGTCGATTCCAATATATTCATCTTCACAACCATCGTCACATGATCCGTTACTATGGTTACAAGAAGACTGGTGTAAACAATGTCGTTCAGAACATACCAAGTCACACTTAGTACCATACATACCGGAACCGCAATCGTGGACTTCCACTGAAATGTAAGACTTTCTTGTGAAATATTGATAACAGAACCAAAGACATAACCATAAATATTTCCTTAAATTAAATACTTCAAGGTGTCAGAGCCTAAGTAAGTGAGAGGGGCGCAATGACGCGCTTTGCGTGACATAGTTTTAAGTTTTTGCGCCCCTTACAAATAGTAACAATCACGTGGTTTCAATGCGGTGTTCAACTATAATTATAATTATAGTGCTTAACTAGTATCAAACGTATACCGTGGGGCAGATATGCTACAAATCGAAGGACGCCCCTTTAAATACTTACTTCGATCACACCTATCACCTATCCAACCAAAACCACACTCCCCTTCAGCATTAGGTGGACATACCCCTGTTTGATCATCACACCTTTTACCACCATAACAATGACATGTGTATTCACACTGACCACCAAAAGTGCCAGTAGAACATGCTGTAATAAAGATAAGGTTTATTCTAAAAGCGAAATCTCTTCATGTACGACATGTATCCAGTAGGAAACATGTACTACATAGTATTCAGAAGAATAGCTTATCTCGTGAATAAACTAATTTTGGTAAGTCTCAATGTTATTTTAATATAAAGATTATTTTTATTGTGTAATTAAGAAAATATGAGTATAAAACACCTCCAGGAAGAATGGGTTGGCTTGAGCGAAAAGCAGAAGTATCGTGTTCTAAAGCCCCCCCCCCCCATTGCTAAAGACTATTCCTCGAAAGCGAATTATTGAAATAAAATTGAACCTAAAAAAAGTCTCGGTGTTACTCAAATAGAAAGCAGAGTTATTATTTTCCATAAAGTGTCACGGACAGACAGAGAGCAGCTTCACCAATCTGAGCATTCTGCCTCTATCAGTTATTGTGTCCAAATGTTAAAGGAACTCTTTCAGGTCTGGACAAACGATCGATTTCTTCGGGTCTTTAAATGATAATTATGGCACCTTAAGAGGAATAGACATGTTATTGCATAAAAATAATATCCCCTTTGCTACTAAAACTTTTGCACAAAAGCCCTTATGTCTCAAGTCTTTATACAATGATCGCACATCACTTTTTTATTTATTGTTTTCTAGCAGACATATTGTCAATCATACAACGAAATACCAGAGTATTAGTTCAATATGCAGAATGGAACGACATTTATTATACATGTACTTACCAAAAACTTGCACTTCACAAAGTTCTAGCCCCGATTCTTTACTATAGCTCTCGGGGTAGGGTGGGTTTAGACGACTATTCATGATGATCACAAAGCTACCAGATGAAGAACATTGAATGCTAATTATATCTGGTACGTCTTCATCGGAATCATGTTGATAACATAACGTACCATTCCCTTCTTCTAGCACGGGTGCAAATGCAGTATAAACAGAAAACCCATATATTGTATTTTTAACTGAAAAAAATATTTTAAATTATAATCAAAACTGGCGACAGAAGTCACAAACAAATTCGCTAATAATTTAACTATATGTAAGCCCCAATAAATAGAAAATAATAAGCGTTTATTTGTTGTCTTTTAGAATTGAGGGCATTGACAAAAACTGTCTGCAATCTGTCGTTATGAAATTCGACAAGTGTAGTAATATGGTCGTGACGACATTGTTTTTAAATTCATAGTCAAGAAATAGAGAACTAAGATGGTTTTAACAATATTTTTATTTTAACAAATTATTCTGTATTGTCAGTATATTAGATATGGTATGAGTTTATTTAAAACTCAAATTAATTGTTTGGGAAATAGAGTGAGAATAACAGGAAAGAGGGTCTGAGTTCAAGGATAGATTGTGACGAGAAACTTGTGACAGAAAGAAAATTACCATTACATCACTCGGCGTGTTTGACCAATCTATACACTTATTTACATCAAATCTGACCAATAAGATAATTAAATGTCCAAATCCAGTAGATACAAAACTAGGATACTCGTGAGAATTCTCCAGACTTCGATTAGATTCCAGAGGGGTTCCAAACTAAGTTCCTAGACAGCCACTTGGCTGGCTGGCTATGGTGGATAAATGACTTAAGTATTAACTGTATTGTAATCTGTAATATGCTTGATGTACCCGGCTTTGCCATATAAAATGTAAAAACGAACTGTCTTAAGAAACCGGTAAGAAGGAAATACACAACGTGAAGGAGAAGCAAAGACAGCTAGAGACAATTTCAAGACGATCACAAGGCTACAGATATATGTAGTAAGAAAAGATGCATGGGTCGTATGTAAGATCGGTTCCTGGTACGCCCGCTTTCCATGTCAGACAAAAGGGCACATGGTGCCACACAAGATACGTGTCACCAATAACTATAGTCCCGAGAGATGATATAAATGTATAAGAGGTATATTAGAAGTCCACTGCAATTAAAGCCCCAATACCACTCTTGTTGTAACTGAATAATATGTTTCAATCTCTGTTCTGGTCAACAATTTGTACTATTTTACAATATTTCAATTAAAAAATGATACAATTTTCATCTTAACACACCTAATTTTAAAAATTTGAAAAATTCAACAACATGCCGTAACATGGTTTGAAAAGCCTTACGTAAGCACTTTCAAATGCAACTTGGATTTAAACATATTTTCGAACCCTCTGGACAAGTAAGATAGGTTGTAATGGATAATTTACACAACAGGTAGGACACTTAAACATCTTGTAGTTAGAATAAGGCTAAAAAAAAATTCTGGACCTGTCAAGCCAGCAAGAGTGTTATTGTCCCTTTAAGTAATATTTACCATTTGGTCTGTAATATATGGTTACATTTTTTACTGCGTATATTTTATTCAGATCAACATCAACCTGCAGTAGATCTGGTCCTCCTCCGGCTATACATACACTAGTACTGATATTACCATCCACTATATAACCAGTCTTCCATTCACCAGTACGTGGTATATTCTGTTCTACGCTTTTACCTAATGCTACGTTTTCTGAAATTAAAACGCGGGTACTTTCCGTTTGAGAGAAGCTGGTCACAGGGTCATGTATATTTCACAGATTGCAAAATTAGCAATTCTATATGAACATTGTTATTATACATTTTATAAAATAGGGGTGGGTGAGGAGTCCAACCAAGTTCAAACATACAGGGAATGTATATTATGTAAAATTCAAAACTTTAACTAATTGATCATGGCTTTCCGGTCAGGATTTTCTCCAAGTCTCCGTTCTTGAAGACGTCAAAATATTGATTAGAGGAAATACTGATGGCTTGAAATGGAATGAAGGAAACCATTACAAGAGATGTCTGCTCTGCTAGATTTTTTGGTGAAGTTTTATTGAGATGATTGCCGACCCAACAACAAAATTGTATTATATCCTTGAAAGCATTTCTAGCCAAAACAAGTTTGTTACTTCAGCAGTCGTTGTAATGACTTAATTATTGTACTAACTTTACTTACCCATTTGACAAGTAGGACCATACCATCCTTCAGAACATGTTCCGGCACATATACCAGTTTTATTATCATGATCACCTTTACAATTGGATGTATAATAACAATCAAAATTATAACACTCCTTCCCTGAAAGAATACATGAGTTGTTCTTATATTCCTTGTTTGAAAAAAGAACAATTCAATTCGAAAGTCAACCCAACTAGGATGATTTTTGGCAAACAAAACTGATTCTAACCATTATATTATGTGTTAACAGCGAAGGGGGGTTGGGATGGCCTAGTGGTCTAGCTGGTCGGTCACCTCTGGCTTGTGGCTGTGGTTTCGAGTCCTAGTGTGAGAGTATGTGACATGGAGATAGGGGCGCTTTCTCAACCTCGTGGGTTTCCTCTGGGCACTCCGGTTTCCTCCTACTGCTCAAGACCCCTACGCTCAAGCGAATTGTTGAAATAAAAATTGAAAACCATAGTCCCAAAATGACTTAGTTTGTGTCGAGTGGACGTTAAACCTCATTTCTAAAGAGTTTACAGCGAAAATTCATCTTGCAAACGGTGCTCGAATCATTTTACAATTCCGATCTGGTACTACCCGAACTCAAAAGGTAATCTGGCACACGGTGTTAAATACCACTTATTATGCCATTCAAGGGCTAGTTTTATGACGAATACTCTTAATCGGTGGGTGTACGCCATCATCCTAACACAGCATTATTAATTACTTGTATATAGCGCAAGATTACACTAAAGTTTCTAAAGCGCTTCTAAATAACTAACACTGCGAAATAATTAATTGTTGAATAGGTGTGTTTTCAAATCGCGTTTGAAGTGGTCTACTGATTTAATCATTCGTAATTCTTTGGGGGCGATTATTCCACAGGCAGGGGGCTGAGAATGTAATAAATGATGTTCGTTTCCCTAGCTCTAATGCCACATAAGGAGTTAACAGTTTGTTTGTTGACGATGACCATAAGGTTCTGTTGTTCTCATGATGGTTTTACAGCTGATGCATTCACTAATGAGTATAACGGTGATTTGAAATTGAAGGAAATATGGGTTTGCTGCAAGATTTTAGTTAAAAGTCGTACTGCAGAGTTTTGAATGTTTTGTAGTTTTCAGATTTGATCGTCGGGACGTCCACAGAGCCGAGCATTCTGATAGTCTAGTTTGGCAGTGACGAAGGCGTGGATGGGACTTTCTGTTATTTCTGGAGTATATGATATTTTTGGTATCAAGGAGATCTATTTTGAAACAGTGGTAAAAGGCCGATGAACATATTGTCTGTGTATGATACTTGAATGATAGGATGGGGTCAATGGTAGCTTCAGTATTCGAAGCTTTTAATGTTTGGAGAACTTTTTCTCCTGAAAATGAATGTTAATTTGGATAGTTGTTGTCTTGTACCAAGAACCTAAAGTTCAGTTTTATCATGATTCCATTCTAGAAAGTGTCTAGTCATTCAGTAATTTATTTCAGCCAGGCAGATCTCTGCATCTTTAACTGTCTCTTTGCGAGAAATGTTATCAAAGGAAGGTGTGTCATTGGTAAGCAATTGTATGGATAATCCGGGTTTCTGCGGTGGATGTCTACAGCTCGATAAATATCATTAGGGCGATGGAATAATTGCTTATCTAAAGATGGATTTCGAGGTTGCAATGTTTTTTGGTATCTGGATTTAAAGATGGCCTTTTCAAAGGGGGTCTGGTGACTACTTTGCCAAGGTTTTTGGGAACTCATCATTGCAGAGACTGACATTTACATTTCCACAGATTATCGGGAAAAAATATCAATATTGTCTTTCAACACCCAAGATGATAGGGGATCTAGTTCAAATGATTTAGATTTAATAGACAGGATAGTATATTTGAATTTTAGTAATCAGAGACATGCTGGAGAACAAAAGTGTAACATCTGTTGTATCTATATAGGATGGAATGTTTTCGGAGAAACTTGTTATCTTGGAGGTAATGTCATTTCTGATTTTGTAGGATTTGATCATTTTAACAGTAATTGACAAAAAAGCACAAGCTAATTCTGTGGAAGAGATCTGATCAGGAGGCAAATTGTTGAATCTTTCTCGATTTAGAATGTTATTTGTCACACTGGAGAGTTCTTTCTGATCTGAACTGCTATCTGACAGTTTTCTATAAATTGTAATATTCAGCTTAGTGGGCTGAATTAAAGATGCAACTTTCTGAATTTCCATTTAATGCTTGTCTTTGTGAACTGTAAGTTGTGTGGACCTCCATCTCCCTTCAGTCTTCCGTATTGTTTTCGTTAAACTAAGATTATTATTACTTTTTTATTTTTTTGAGGGGGGGGGGGGGTGTATCTGTTTTACAAACGACCAAAGGAGCGTTTTCTCTTTATCACAAATATCCACTAGCTCAGATTTAGATAAAAAATCATGTTAAAAAACGTCCACAATTCTTACACCTCCGATTGGCGCAGGTTTAATAAACAAGGATTCATTATCATGTGGTGGACATCATTATGTCATATTTAACTATAAGTTCACAGTTATCACTCAGTGGTCTGTTATTTAAGAAACACCCATAAAGACAGTTTTTTGAAGAATTGAAATCTTAAAATGATTTAGTTCCAGGGTTTACCCATTTTCCACTCAATGTTTTTGTTAGGGTATTTAACAATACCACGAACCTTTAATAGGCTGTTGTTGTTCTGCTCTGGTATTGATACGTACATATGCAAATGGCTTCGCATTTGTTCCACCACAGTCGTTTTCGGGGGGGGGGGGGGGGGCACTAGTATTATAAAGACTACCATTGGGTCAACTGGCGTGGTTTCGAATCCCCGGTTGTACGTGACAAGGAGTTTGGTCGCCTGTCCAACCTTATGGGCTTTCTCCGGGCCATCACACTGCTAAAGACCCCTACGCGCAAGCGAATTATTGAAATAAAATTAAAACCATGTTTGTCACGAAATGACCTAGTGTAGAGTGGATGTTAAACCCAATTTCTCTCCCTCTCTCTTTCCCTTCAATCAATGGTTTTAAGTTCAGAATTACGAAACTTATTACTTCATATAAATTTCTATCTTTTTTGTAGCCTAAACATTAACTGTACCCTTTTCCATCATGTTTTGCCAATGATCGTGTGTCAGTGAGTGAAAATAATAAGTATTAACTCACCTAAAACAGGATTTGTTGTTTGTAATAGATAAATCAACACATAAATACAGTATATATATTCATAAACCTCCATTTTGACTATTATGGCGACGGCGTTGGTGTAAATAGTGGGGTTATAATATAGTATACGTTTGATTCATTGTATTGAAAGCCATAGATGTTTTTATTTCCTTTTGGCATTCACAAAGCTTTTGGTGTTGACAAAGACCATGATGACTATATTAGGCCCAAAATAGTAACTATATTCATAGTAACTGTAACGGAGCATAATGGCACAGTGGTGTAGCGACTATTTCTGAGTGGGGAGGCGAAGAATCTCAATTAAAGTAGTATCTAGATTGCGTAGACCTAAGCTAAAACCCTAATTTCAATTATTTTCAAATTATTCATAATGTAGGCTATAATCAAGGGCGTTTCATTTTAAATGACATTTTCCACATCTGGTAAATCGCGCCAGTCTATTAGATAGAACACTAAAGATATATATATATATGTTTATCACCCAATAATCCATTTGACAGTAGATATCGCTTGTGTGATAAATTACATAATCTACTGTGATATATACACAGGAGGACCGCACTACACGCAAAAAATGCTGTGTAATTTTACTACGCAAATATATGTATATTCTTATCTGTTTTGAAGTTATTATTTAACTTTATTTACTTTATAACGGTAATGATATAACAGTAATAATGTGCTCAGCTTATCAAGACGAACATTTTCGACATGATGTTCCACAGAATATCCCCGAAATGTGTGTGACAGTTTTATCCCACTGTACCAACAATCCGATAGTCATTATGTCTGTCCTAAAAGGAATGAATCAGTTGAGCTATATATGCATGAACAGATGAAGTAATGCAATGAAAGAATTATTGTCGGCTATAATATGGGATTTCGTTTCTCCCTTTTCAATTCTTCCGACAACAAAGCAAACTTTCTGTTTATGTCTGGGAAAACTGTTTCTATTCTTGTCCATCCGGTAAAAATATTTTCCTAGACAGCCATGCTGTTTCAACAAGTATTATTATAGCCCCACCACTGTATTGATATACCCTTACTGCGTCATCCAATTTGAACGTTAAAAAAAACCCATAAAAATATTGGTGATGTAGACATAACGGAATTTGATCCTCTTTGAATATAGTATATTGTATCACATTCAGATACTTTAAAACCACCGCCCAACCGTATGAATATGGAATGAAACGGTCTGCTAAACTCGATGGTGTCTCTTTTCACATAGTGTAAACACTGATGAAGAGAGAGAGAGAAAACGGGTTTAACGTCCACTCAACACAACTAGGTCATTTCGGGACTATCATATGGTTTTATTTTTATTTCAATAATTCGCCTGGGCGAAGGGGCCTTTAGCAGTGGGAGCAAACAGGAGTGCCCAGAGGAAACCCACGAGGCTGAGAAGAGGCCCCTATCTCCATGCCACATACGCTCACACCAGGGCTCGAAACCACAGCCCCAAGCCAGAGCTGGCCAGCCAGCTAGAGGTCGAAGTGCGGTACTCTAGACCACTAGGCCATCCCAACCCCCAAGAGAGAGGGAGAGAGAGAGAGAGAGGGGGGCAGAAACCTCCACTGGACACAAACTAGGGACTAACATATGGTACAATTTATTCCAATTATTCGCTTGCGAGAGTGGTCTTTATCAGTGGGGGGAAACCAGAGGACCAGGAGCAAACCCTACTCCTTGTCACCAAAAACTGGAAATCGAAACTACACCACTTGACATAATGACAGACCTTATGGTGCAACGCATAGTCAATCATTCGGCCACCCACAACCCCCAAAACTTCCACATTATTTTCATATTGTAGCTATGGAATTTTGAATTTAAAATTAGCTTCATTAGACAAACATTGCCAATTACATCAATTTCCCACCGACTTTATGCACATACTAAGAAGGTGTAGATGGACAATTATTTAAAAAAAGTGTTTCATTTTAAATATTTACATGTAAATAATAAAAAAAAACAACATATTTTATCAAATTTATTGCTTATCTAAACAATACATAATCTGATTAATATCATCAAAATAATCAAGCATATGTAAATTATATTCTGGTATATAGTTATCATATTGTAGAATATACACACAGCAATAAATCATAAATACGTTTACATTGGACGGTTTAATTCGATAGCAGGCACTTCTAGCAATGCTTTGGTAAATAAAGTTCCACTTGTTACCTGCACCTGTTGGGAAGATTTCTGTTTAAATTCTACCTGGTTCTTGCATAACAGATTTAAGTTACCCTGCCTTATAAGAAAATGCACATGGTTATGTAAATAGATTTAAGCCCCAATGACTTATTGTTGTCAGTTACCTGACCAATCTGATCATTAAATTTCCACTGTCTTATTACTGGCACTTAAGTTCCATGGCTAATCACTAGTGCTTTTTTGATAGATGTGACATAAGTTCCAATCACTAATCACTTGTCCTTATTTTATAGATATGTTCCTGTGTCTATTCACTTATTTGATAGGTGTGATACGATTTAAATTCCAGTGTCTTGTCACTTGTACTTATTTGCTAGATGTGATAGATTTAAGATCCAGTATCTAGTCACTTGTACTTATTTGATAGATGTGAAAGATTTAAGGTTCAGTGTCTATATAATCACTGGCACTTATTTGATAGATTTAAGCACCAATGGTTAATCACGTATACTTATTTGATAGATATGATAGATTCAAGTTACAGTGGCTAATCACTTTTACTTATTTGATAAACGTGTTAGATTTAAGTTCCAGTAGTGAATCACTTACAGATTAAGTTTCAGTGGCAACTAATCACTTAATACTTATTTGATAGATGTGATAGGACTAACATTGCCTATTAATTGTACTTACATGTATTTAATAGATAGAAGATACATTTTGATATTGATTTAACAAGGTTTATATAACAGATTGAGTTTCCTGGTCATCATTAGGCACTTTTTGAAGAATATTTGATAAATTCTTGCTATCACTGTTCACAATGTCAGAAAACATGACAATTTCATGCCTGAAAAAGATAAAATATCTTGAGGCCATTGATGTTTAGATTAGGCAAAACTTTCTTTTCAACCCTATAAGTGCTACTCCTTACAAGATTCCAGTGTACAGACCCCATGAGATTATAGCAGTTTCTAAGGGTCATTTAAAAAAAAAAATATTTACATACCTTGTATTAATAAGATTAGCTTCCATTTGATGAGATTGATAATGTGCTAGTTTGATAATAGATGATTGAATATCTGCTAATCTGGCTACATTTAAACCATAACTTTTACCAGCTTGACCTTTTACTAGTTCATATAGAAATGTTATACTTTCTTCATCTTCTTCTGTAATAAAAATGAGGAATTATCACTTTAACAAAGAAAATAAATACAATGGATAAACTGATATGTCCCAATTATTGCATTAAATCTTATTTGAATAAGCTCAATTTAATTGTATGATCAAACCAAAATTGCCAAAGCAATAATTTGTCTTTTATTTATGGTTTTGTTTTCGTTGTTAGTCATAAAAACTGTTTATTATATTCAAATATGTTCATATTTTAAATAATCTTAAACATGTATAAAAAAGTGACAGTGACAGTATAAAAAAACCAAATCAGACAATTTACATTCATAGAAACTAAATTGTTTTCTACAGATTTGCATATACACAGGATGCTTTAAGCAGATCACTCATTTTTAGTTATTAATCTGATTATTTATAACCTTTATTTTATTTCCTTTTTAATACTTAAACGTTCCATTTTTACTTTTCTTCACTACATGGGAGGCAATCGAAAGTATACACTAACAAACCGAAATATTATACCTTTTATTCTATATTAAGAGCAAATGTTTAGATAATACTGATATTAGCAAATAAAATCTGGATAAAGATTATATTAAACATCTAATCTTACCTTGATCATGTAGTAAAAATGACATGTGGTAGTTTCCTACAACACTAGGATAAGACAACTCTAATCCACCTAATGATGGATAATGAGTAACAAACAAAGTAAAACACTTCACCTGAAATTAATTCATTTTATTCATAAATAAAACATATCTATTTCTTTCTTAATATATGTATGTATACAAATTTTATGACTTATAAGATATTCTTTTGACATCTAATATGCTATTTAGGGCCAACTACTTGTATCTATTTAAACTACAGGCAAATCTATACCTTACGAGTTATATTCTGATGCTATTTATAAGCCAACCATCTTTTAGAAAATATATCTGAACTTCAGGCAAATATACATCTTTATGAGTTGTATTCTGATGCCCGTAAATCCCCCCCCCCCTCAAACAAAAACCTCATTAAAACCAACTATGTATTCCTGTATATGTCTATTACAACATTAAATAATATGAACTTACATCATTGATGAAATACTGTAAAGCAGCATGAGCAATAGCCAGACCATCATGTGTACTAGTACCTCGTCCTAATTCATCTAATATAACTAAACTTTTACTGCTAGCTTCTTTCATTATATAGGATGCCTCTTGTAATTCTACCATAAACGTACTTTTACCTTTAAATATTTCATCAGCAGCTCCCATTCTGTTCAAAAATTTAATAACATTGTTGCAATTATTGCCGTAAATTAAGTCTTATATTCAATACATCATTAAATATTCCATAGTCTAAAAAATATCTTAACTGAAGTTGGTTAAAATAATTTTATGCCAAAGTCTTTCAACATAATTTCAACATAGGTTGCCAGGCAACGAAACATACGCCCACAGCAGCTAAATCGTCCGGGCAGTCAACAAGAGTTGTCGCATATTTTACTTTTTTCGGTAATGAAACATTTATAATACACTAAAATCTGATTAAAGGTAACAACTCATTATGTAATTATCAGAAAATCATTGGAATTTGTTTGGCTTTGATAAAGTTCTCCTCCATGCTGTTCAAGTTATCTAAATTCATTGAAACTCAATATACTTGTTCGTCTCATGACCTTCAACAATTTATATAAATTTAAAGTCAATCGGATATTAACTTTAGCCTCTAGAGCGTCCACAAAATTTTGAAAGTGATCAAGGGCCATAACTCAGTCAGTAATTATCTGAAATTGCTGAAAATCAATAGGCTTCTTCGTCTCATGACCTTAAACACTGTGTATAAATCGGTTATTAACTTAAGCCTCTAGAGCGTCCACAAGATTTTTATAAGCGATAAAGGGCCATAACTTTGACAGTAATTATCAGAAATTGCAGAAAATCAGTAGGCTTCTTCATTTAATGACCTTAAACACTGTGTATAAATTTAAGGTCAATCGGTTATTAACTTTAGCCTCTGGAGCGTCAACAAGATTTTTTAAAGAGATCAAGGGCCATAACTCTGATTGTAATTATCGGAAATAGCTGAAAATCATGACCGTAAACACTGTGTATAAATTTAAAGTCAATCGGTTATTAACTTTGGCCTCTAGAGCGTCCACAAGATATTTTTAAGTGATAAAGGGCCATAACTCTGACAGTAATTATCGGAAATTGCTGAAAATCAATAGGCTTCTTCATTTTATGACCTTAAACACTGTGTATAAATTTAAAGTCAATCAGTTATTAAGTTTAGTCTCTAGAGCGTCCACAAGATATTTTGAAGTGATCAAGGGCCATAACTCTGACAGTTATTATCGGAAATTGCTGAAAATCAATAGGCTTCTTCGTCTCATGACCTTAAACACTGTGTATAAATTTAAAGTCAATCGGATATTAACTTTGGCCTCTAGAGCGTCCACAAGAATTTTTTAAGTGATTAAGGGCCATAACTCTGACAGTTATTATCGGAAATCGCTGAAAATCAATAGGCATCTTCGTCTCATGACCTTAAACACTGTGTATAAATTTAAAGTCAATCGAATATTAACTTTGGCCTCTAGAGCGTCCACAAGATTTTTTTTTAAGTGATCAAGGGCCATAACTCTGACAGTTATTATCGGAAATCGCTGAAAATCGATAGGCTCCTTCGTCTCATGACCTTAAACACTGTGTTCAATTTTAAAATCAATCGAATATTAACTTTGGCCTCTAGAGCGTCCACAAGCAATTGTGGACGCCGGACCGACGGACGGACGGACCGACGGGGGCGACGGCAATATACGACCACATTTCAATGTGGGCGTATAAAAAGTTGTGTATAACTAAGAAGTAAGAACTAGGAACTCATAGTTGTTGAAATTATAATCTGATTTTGAATTAGACAAATATATAAAGTAAACACACCTGGTATATATAGCATCTATTACAGATAATTTGGCGCTATCAGCAGGTATATATGATCCTATCTGAGCCATTATACACAATAATCCTACTTGACGAATATAAGAACTTTTACCACCCATATTAGGACCTGTTATTATCATTACTCTTTCATCCTGAAATATAGAACCATACTTCTTAAAGTGAAATGAGTTGTAGAAGTTATAACTTTGTTCTAAACAGCTAGCTTATCGCAATTAATCAAACATGCTGCTATTCAGAAATATTCTCCTTCTTGCATTGGACACATATAACTATAGAAATAAAAACGCAACATGAGTCTCAATATAATGAAGGCATTGTGTTGGATACACATTAAATCCAAATCTATTCCATTCAACAAATTTACCAAAATACAAAATTAGGAAATACAACCTCTATTTTCAAAAAATTAATTAAAGTTTGATTGTACCTTTAAATGTGTATTATTAGGAACATACTGTTGTTGACCTGTTAATAATGAGGTAATTACAGGGTGACGACCTTTTTCTATTTCAATACATTCACAATCCTTTACAAACTTTGGTCTAAAAATAGAATAATATCAAAATATTATTATTATCATTAAACATCTTAAACATTGACCCTTTGAAGAACATTTATCACAGGCATTTTCAATCTGAACCTACCTTTTATTATTAATGTAAAGCCTAATTCAAAAACAGTAGGTTTTAAATTCTATGATTAATCTAACACAAATTATTCATGAAACCTTCTGAAATATCTACACACCTGCAGTAGCCATCTTGCTTAGCAACAGTTGCTAGCGACAATAGACAATCTAAAGTTGCTAAATACTGAATAGCCTTTCTATAACGCACAAAGTTAGAAGCAAATTGTCTGAAATAAAGGAAACATAAATCATTAGGTCTTGGGTAGAAGTTGCCAACCATGATCAGCAAATGGTGGACATTTTTCCAACATGAAACTTAAACAGACATTAAAGATATATTTATGAAAGGAAACTGGATAATTCTGTGTAAAAAACCCTTGCAAGTCTCAATCCTAGGCAAGTGCAACTACTGTGAATTTTTTTTATTAACGACTCAATGTTTTGATTTGAAATTTTCTGAAATGGTCAATATAGGATGTATCGTAATAATAATAAAAAAAAAACAGGTACGAACAATCCAAACCATAAGACAAAATTTAAGGTCCTAAAAAAATGTTAGGGGCAAAATAGTGTATTCAAATACAGGCTTTCGGTTTACATACTTTTAAAATCTGACTTATAATATTTACAGTAATCTGTTAGATCTGGGAAACTTATAAACTTTGCAGGCAATCGCCCCAATCTCCCCAATCTCTTGCCGAAACTGACGATGTCTCCACTTTGGACCCCTTGCTACTCATATTTGTGGAGACACCCTTGCATTTTTCTTTGATGCTTCAACTGCTTTATTACTTACTCTAGGAAATCTTGCCATGCTTGATTGGCATCTGCTATAAGTTGTTCTTTCAACTGACTCAATTGTTTAGTTTTAGAAACAATGAAAGGTGAATGAAACCTTGTTACAGCTTTTGTACTAAAACAGAGAAAAATAAACATTGACTAAAAGTTATGAGCAGCAAGAGCTGTTGCCAAATTAGACAGCTTGATCACTATATGCAGACCCAGCTTTTAACCCATTGTTCCAAATTTGGGCAATGATATGGCTCTTGACTTGTCAAGTAATAGACTGACCTTGTATTATTTTAATAAAAAGTAGTCATTTTCTTTTCATTTTAATAAATACCAGTAATTTTATTAAGACAGACCTTGGCTGTGAGCATTGGGGAGTGCCAAGTCTTTCTCTGATTATATTCGGCAGATGTAAAGGCTGGTCCTGACTACTACTTATAACCAAGTACCGATTTTTGGATTAGTTAAATCATTACATATTTTCAAGGAAATTATTTAAATAAACTTATATAAAGCATATAGATATTTAGTACCTGCTTATTGTAATCCAGTCACTAGGAACATCTTTAATTAAACTATTCTTTACTTCTATTAAAAACTGTAGAAAAATAAAATGACATTGTTTACATATCACCAACAAGAGCTGGTCTTACTTTAACTCTTAAACGACCCAGAGGTTTGACGTCATAACGTCATAAAAACCCACGTCATCATGGTCAATAGTATTAAAATATATATATCATTTTCAAGTCATATTATTAAAAAAACAACTGAAGATAGACCCTTTGTGTAAATGAATGAAATAATTTAAATTTAAGGCCATTTTCATAAATATAAATTTTATACAAAAAATTTAATTAGATATTTCATGCAATGGTTATTTCTATTTTTCTGTTCGGCTGTTGTGAACTAAAAATCATTCATCATCGAATCTTTTAATTTAAGCTTATTTAATCACCATAATTGAAATTATTTTAATTATCACGTTCTACTCTAGGCCTTACGCAAAACGATGAATATCTACACCACAGATAAAATCTGAATCACTGTCATTCAATAAGGATGGTAATCCGTCATTAGAACGTTGCCGTAGAGGTCTAGACATATCACCGTTTTATTATAATTTTCAAGGAGAAACCGTAAGATTTTTAACTGTCAAAATGTCAAACAGGAAGTAAACAAATGAGATAAAGACGTCTGTTAATAAGGGAAATAACTCTCATTACGCTAGGAACGTTGCATTCGGCTAACATGTTTTGTCGACAAAAGTCGCCTTGGGTACTAAACGGTAACGTTATAGTTGTCGACAAAAGTCGCCTTGGGTCAGTTAAGAGTTAAAGGACAATAAATCTGCTAATTATAGTGGGCACATTATATAGATATTCAAAACACAAGTAAAATGACAAAGTTTGTGTTATTTTGATACTGATAAGATTCTATTTGCAAACATAAAGTACCTTTGAACTATTTGAGGACTCACTAGGATTGCATACTACATGTACATGTAGTTCTGTGAGGTAGTTTAATATAAGGAGTAGCTTCGAGCAGCTTCAATAATGAGTTTCAAATCCAGGTGGTAAAGGGTTATTGTTTATAATTGGAATAAATAATGAAATTCAGACTCATATGTAAAATGTTATTATGAATATTTATTTCATAAAAGGTGCCAAAAAGAGGTATCAATAAAATAAAATCTTACCTCTATTTGTGAAACTGTAACATATTCTAATGATGGCTTTTTTAGTTTCAGTCTTATATCTTTCCGATGGTCTTTAATGTCTTTTAATACCTCCTGTATTTCTTGTTTTCTTTTAACAATCTCAGGAAATTCACCTTCTTTAATGAATAGATTAGATTTATCATTTTCCCTACAAAAATACAATTAATACATGTACTACTAATGTAAATGAAGCTGATATAAATTTGTGTTTTTATCAATTAAAGATACATTTTGGAAGATTAGATAAAGAGCTGGCAGTTCTAACCATAATAGTTAAAAATGGATAATGTAATGGAAATTTACTCAAAATTTCAGTCATATTGATCGACTCTAGACCAAGAATTTAGCGATTGAATTTTAGGCGTAGCCTCGATCATCATTACTGCAGTCTGTACGATAAAAATCATCGTCTCGATTATCCATTTTTTAATATAATCATCAATGAGCTTTAAGCAGCACATCAGATTCCAATCCATAAATATATCGCAGACTAGCAATGAGATTGAGAGTTGATTATGGTTTTGATAAGAAAGACCTGCAAAAGGCGGATTTAGCTTTTGCATAATGTATGATTAAATATTAGAGTATTACATTTTCATAATACTATTTTCACTCTGCTACCTATAAATTGTATACCATGGCAGACTCCCCTTGTGCCTCAAACAATAAGTAGTCTTTTGCTCAGGCACTGCCATACAACTTTATTACTATTATCAATAAAACCACAACACTTTGCACAAGCAATATCAAAATAACCTAAATATACATTGTTATGCTTACTTTGCTGCCTGTTCATTGATAGCTTGACTATAATCCCCTATATCTTGTAATAAATCAGGAATATCCTCTATAATAGTAGATAACAATCTGGATTCTTTAAATATACTCTCATCTATTTGTAAGGTTTTAATCTCTCTGTTTATCTTATCTAAACTCTTAACAACTGTATAAAATTCTAACACAGAACACTAAAATTAAACCAAAATATAACACTTTACTAAATAGGAACTATTTATAATCACAGTAGATAGAGGGAGGTCATTAGTAATTATATGTATTGATAAGTTCACTTAGAAAATTATTACTAGACATAAAAAAGAATATCCACCATACTGCTTATGGGATAAAAACTAATCTAAGATAAGGGTTACCAAACATTGGTAAATTGGTTGATTTTGGATCAAAATCCGACTATGGTCATCAATAGTTGCTCATAAATCAGTGAAATTAACCCTGTCATCTGCTATTATTGTTGTTATTTGAACTTATAAATAATGATGTTAAAAATAGGATGTGGTCTTAATATTGTACAAATTACGAAACAAAAAGTGCTGAGGCCTGATGTAAATTGGGTTTTGAACAAATGCCAGAGGGGTAAAAACATAACAAAACAGCTTTCAAAATAAATCACATCTGCAATTCATTAATTTACTTATTACTAATTCTTCTGGCAGAAATCTTTAATTTTCTGGTACCAGACATTATAAACACAGATCTAGAGTTTATATACATTATTGTCTACTCACCTTCTTATGGTATATAGAACAAAGAGCTTTCTCTAGATCTGGTGATTTACTTAAAATAGTTTTTATTCTCTCTAACTTTGGGTGTGATGAACATAAAATATGGTGGATGGCTTCTTGTCTTTTCTCTATGTCACTGAAATAATAACAGAAGCGCATTTAATAATCTGAATTAATTTTGTTTACTTTTCGCAATCAAATCTAAAACACAGATATAATAACATTTTTCACAAATCAAAAAATTATTCATGAATGGCTTGTACTAACCATATTATTCCAGCAGAGTTTTCTCTAAGCTCAATTTATTTATAAATACATAACCTATATTCATATATTGACGAGAATATTTAAAATTTATTTAGAAATATATAACTAATATTCATATATTGACTAGACTACTTTTAATTTATTTAGAAATATATAACCTATATTCATATATTTATGAGAGTATTTAAAATTTTATTTAGAAATGTATAAGCTACATGTACATGTTTATTAATATATATTGACAAGACTATTTTAATTTATTTAGAAATATATAACCTATATTCATATATTGACAAGAATATTTTAATTTATTTAGTAATATATAACCTATATTCATATATTGACAAGAATATTTGTAATTATTTAGAAATATATAAACTATATTCATCCATTGATGAGAACATTTTGTATAACATAATTATAAATCTATATATTGATGAGAATACTCATAATTTGGTTAGAAATGTATAACCTATATTCATATATTGACAAGAATAGTGACAATATGTACCCTGTGCTAAAGCAAAAATAGACAAAGTAGTGTCTCACCTACAACAGTTTGAAATTTAGAGTCTTTGATTGGAGTATTTTCTATAATAAACAATATTTATTTCATTTGAAATTGGATTGAGAAACAGACTAGGCCTATACATATATGTTGACCACTCTAAGAATTATAATATTACTTACTCTATACTTAACAATGGATTGGAAATCCAGTTTCTCAATAACCTGTTTCCATATCTAGTCACAGTTTGGTTCAAAACCCAAAACAAACAACCTTTCTCAGAACGATTTGAAGAATTCTCAAAAACTTCTAAATTACGTAAAGTTGTCCCACTCAACTGCATATATTTCGATCGAATACTAAATCTGTTAATGTTTCTAAAAACACAAAACGACATTTAATCATTAAATAGCATTCAATTAAGCTGATAATTTATCATTGCAATGTTTTTCTATAATAAAATATCTTCTTAATATGTCTTTGCAAACTATTACCTCTAAAATTTATATTTCCATGACTGACAAAGTCTAAATATAATATAGCCATTGATCGTCCGTCATTTGCATTTTCTGAACAAAATCTAATTTTTCAAGATTTAATCTTCTCAATTGTTTTATTTGATATTTAATCAGGAACATATAGTCAAAATATCTCAAATTTCATGCAAAATATCTCAAATTTTCAATTCATCATATCTTTGTAAAGACTAAACATTATTAAACCATTTCTAAAGATTCAACTTTCACATATCTGAAACCCCTCAACCTTCACATATCTAAAACCCCTCAACTTTCACATATCTAAAACCCCTCAACTTTCACATATCTAAAACCCCTCAACTTTCACATATCTTAGGGCCCTCTTAAAATGAAACTTACCCAGTTATTTTTAGAATATTATGAAGATTAAAATCTTGAAGATAGACAATAAGACCAGCTATACACGATAAAACAAATTTAGGAAGATTTAAAATATCTTGAAGGATACTTTCTGTAAAGACAAAGTCACAAAAAAATTAGAAAAATTAGATGACTTTTGTTAACGATTCCTTATGTGATGAAGTGTACAGACATGACTAGAAAGCATTTATTTATTATTGAAACTGTCTCTGAATAACCTCTGATAAAAATCAAATAAACAAATAATTTGATAGAAAGTATCACAGAACAAAACAGACAATAAAATATTTCCAAGTACATTGGAAATGGAAAAGCACTTCACAATGATATACCAGTTACAGGATAAATTGATTGTAAAGATTAATCTGATATCTTTGAGACTGCAGTTACATTCTCTCAACATTATGTGGAAAAAAGAAAATGTAATTAAAGATTAAAATAGAATGATCCCGTCTTCCCTCTTGATTTAAATACTTACGATTATCATTTTTAAGGAACTCCGGAATTATCTGTTGTGATTTTTCTGGTGTAAAATTCTCATCATTTAATTTTTCTACCCGTATTCTATCATCATCTGTTGAACTGAAAGAGTAATAATAGAAGGTATTTTATTAAGGTGTGTAAACTTCCATTGTTCTTTCGTAAAACAAAAATACATACTATATTTTGGGTAGTATAATTAATTGATATTTTTATTCCTTAATTAACATTATGTGTTTTGCTTAATGCTAAAAATCATGTAACACTTATAACCTTACAGCCATCATATCTTGTATAAAGTTTATACTAAACTTAATGGCACAATATTTTGTATAAGTCTATTCATACTAACCTTAAAGTCACCACATAATCTATAAAGTCTCTACTAACCTTAAAGCCACCACATCTTGTATAAAGTTTATACTAACCTTAAAGTCACCACATATTCTATAAAGTCTATAAAGTCTGTACTAACCTTAAAGCCACAACATCTTGTATAAAGTCTATATAGTCTCTACTAACCTTAAAGGGGAAGACCAACGATTTTCAATAAGGTTTCCATAAATAATATATATATTTTTAAAAATAATCCCTCCTATAACATATGCAAAAAATAATTTGTAAGCGAGAAATTAATTTTTATTAATACCGGAAGTGACGTAGTTGGTCCGACACGCTCACTGGTCACTATAGTAAACATACAAATTTGGAGTAAGTTTAGCGCTGTATTTTGTGATTGTTTCGTCTTTTGGCAGAAAATCCGATGGAAGGTAATCTTTATTAGGATATTAAGAACAAGAACTAACGGTATTTTGAAGGTATAATAAACAACGCGTTAGTGTAAATTAAGTTTCTAAACTGGACACAGTGACACAATATAAGCCACATGCTCATTGTTTACATCATGTGATAGCTAGCACGTGACAGATATTAACCGAACACAAATAGGCGACCTACGTCACTTCCGGTATTAATAAACATAGGTTGCCAGGCAACGAAACATGCGCCCACAGCAGCTAAATCGTCCGGGCAGTCAACAAGAGTTGTCGCATATTTTACTTTTTTCGGTAATGAAACATTTATAATACACTAAAATCTGATTAAAAGTAACTACTCATTATGTAATTATCAGAAAATCATTGGAATTTGTTTGGCTTTGATAAAGTTCTCCTCCATGCTGTTCAAGTTATCTAAATTCATTGAAACTCAATATACTTGTTCGTCTCATGAATGTATAAATTTAAAGTCAATCGGTTATTAACTTTGGCCTCTAGAGCGTCCACAAGATTTTTTTAAGTGATAAAGGGCCATAACTCTGACAGTTATTATCGGAAATTGCTGAAAATCAATAGGCTTCTTCATTTTATGACCTTAAACAATGTGTATAAATTTAAAGTCAATCAGTTATTAAGTTTAGCCTCTAGAGCGTCCACAAGATTTTTTGAAGTGATCAAGGGCCATAACTCGTGACAGTTATAATCGGAATTCGATGAAAATCAAGAGGCTCCTTCGCCTCATGACCTTAAACACTGTGTATAAATTTAAAGTCAAATCGGATATTAACTTTGGCCTCTTAGAGCGTCCACAAGATTTTTTTAAGTGATCAAGGGCCATAACTCTGACAGTAATTATCGGAAATTGCTGAAAATCAATAGGGTTCTTTTTTTTATGACCTTAAACACTGTGTATAAATTTAAAGTCAATCGGTTATTAACTTTGGCCTCTAGAGCGTCCACAAGATTTTTTTAAGTGATCAAGGGCTATAACTCTGACAGTTATTATCGGAAATCGCTGAAAATCAATAGGCTTCTTAGTCTCATGACCTTAAACACTGTGTATAAATTTAAAGACAATCGAATATTAACTTTGGCCTCTAGAGCGTCCTCAAGATTATTTTAAGTGATCAAGGGCCATAACTCTGACAGTTATTATCGGAAATCGCTGAAAATCAATAGGCTTCTTCGTCTCATGACCTTAAACACTGTGTATAAATTTAAAGTCAATCCTATATTAACTTTGGTCTCTAGAGCGTCCACAAGCAATTGTGGACGCCGGACGGACGGACGGACGGACGGACCGAGGCGACGGCAATATACGACCACATTTCAATGTGGGCGTATAAAAATTAATTTCTCGCTTTCAAAATATTTTTTGCATATGTTATAGGAGGGATTATTTTTAAATATATATTTATTATTTATGGAAACCTTATTGAAAATCGTTGGTCTTCCCCTTTAAAGTCACCACATATTCTATAAAGTCTATACTAACCTTAAAGCCACAACATCTTGTATTAAGTCTATATAGTCTGTACTAACCTTAACACCACCACATCTTGTGTAAAGTTAAACTATACTAACCTCAAAGCCACCACATCTTGTATAGAGTCTATACTAACCTTAAAGTCACCTCATATTGTATAATGTCTGTACTAACCTTAAAGCCACCACATCTTCAATAAGTCTGTAAGTTGATGTAGATAAAGTTTGAGGTAGTAATAATTCTACAGGATTAATATGAGTTATTCTAGTCTCAAGTTCTCCTCTCATCTCATTATCTATAAAACAATCATACACAACATCTCCCGTAGCTGGATCTATGGCCTGTAATATCAAATAAATGAATTGATCTACAAAATCATCATACAATGGATCAAAATCATCATGCAATTGATCAAAATAATCATACAATGGATCAAAATCATCATGCAATTTATCAAAATAATCATACAATGGATCAAAATCATCATCAAATAAATATTAATAACATTATCATCCCTGTTATTATGACAGAAACAACTTACAACAATGGCTATATTTCTAGTAGGTGAATCTTCTCCGATACCATCATAAATACACATCAGATAGTTATTAGGTTTTAAATGGGTTGTCTGTCCTTCTGCTTGTCCGTTATCTATGTCAGAAATAGGATCCACATGTTGGTATGTAAAGGAAAAATTGAACCGTTCAATGCTACTTCACAAGATACTCTGCTCCAAATATATTAATGCTAAATTTTGGAACCTTACAAATCTTTGTTGTAACACTATAAACCTCAGAACTGCCTCGTTAGGCATTTTTGTCCTTTGAACGAGATAAAATAATGCCTTGTTGTCTGCAGTTCAAAAACAAGTTTTTTTTCTAAAGATAGTTATTAGCGGTATTTGATGTCAGCAAATTTGTAAAAATTAAAATTTATATTATTTAATACGAAAATAAAACCAGTTCAAACTTTGATATTATAATCAGAGAAATAGACAAGACAAGAATACACACCATACCATAAATTATTTTCACATTATTTATACCCATCTGTCTTCATAATTAACGTTTTAATTAAATTTTAATGTATGAGGTGTGCTTTATTTCCCATTTAATTGACAATTGGTATAAAGCCCACAAATTTATCACTGTGCGTTTATATGACTTTGTTCCAATAGTATTTTGTGCAATGTTATGGGGTTTCAACAGAAGCAGTCAATGCTATGGTCAAGTTATTTTTTTACAATAAATATTAAAAATAAACTGGCGTATTGGAAATATGTGATGAAATTTAATACTTTTTTTGATTAAAAAGAATGGATTATTTGTTGTATTTAGATCAGATAAACACTAATTTGTTGTCTGCGATATCAGTTAGGTGGAGGTGTAAAACACACAGGTACCATGATTAATTTACAACCCCAATTTAGCTTTCACAACACCTCAGTTGTTGCTTAACACCTTAACCTGATTGGGCAATAAATTAATCAAGGCAAGGTAGCTGTGTGTCTTCAAAAGTTTCAAACCTTCTTCTGTGGCGTGTATTCTTGTCTTTTCTATTTCTCTGATTATAATATCATAATTTGGACTCGTTTATTTTCGTGTTAAATAACATAAATTTTAATTTTTACAAATTCGCTTATTAATTCAATGTTCATCTACTGAAGAAGGACACTGTGATAAGAAATTGAACAGAATTAGTATTAAAAATGGTAATATAAGAAGCATGAACTGTCAATAAAAATAAGAAGCTAAAAGCTAGAAAAGATTTCAGTACCGTCACTGAAAGATTTTACAAAAGGATATCTTCTCCAATAAGTGTAGATTTTGTATATAAAGCTGAGAGTTTACGTGTAAATGGAGTATTTCTATTGTCCCCTGCTGCTTTTAATGCTGCCGTTTCCATCTGTTTAACTACACCAACCTTTAAATATATATTGACGATATTACATAATATATAACTTTCTACTGTTCCAATCAAACAAGTGTGACCATTTTCATTCTATCAAAATTATATCGAAATCGAACCCCATCCACATGTTTAGCCAATGCAAACTCACTCTGATTACTTTTTATTCTAACCAAATTATATATGTAAATTTGAACATTTGATGGATAGCAACTACGAATGCTATACTTGTCATATTTCATTTTGCAGATATATCATTTTAGCTCTTCATATCAATATGCACATATAAATACCCAGATATCTTAAATTCTTTATCTTATTTTTGTTAATTTACATACTGTACAATAGGTAATTATTATATGTATCATCATTTTTAGCCTATTCCGGGCCAGTTTATAGTTACTACAAACACCTCAGTTGATATTGAATTCAATAGTAATTCTAGCAAGGAATTATTTGATTATTGTAAATGAATATTTATAAATAATAAATTGTACAAACCTTATAACCAGCAGTAACTAATCTTCGTACGTGTACAAATAATCTATGAGTAGGAATACTTGCCGTCATAAAATTATGATCCATGTGACAATATATTTTCAAAACTTTAGCTGCAGTCTGTTAAAAAAAATTCAACTTCTGTAAGTAAAAGAGCTTTGCATTTACGAAAAAAGATAAATAATGAAAGTTATAGCTGATCCAAATATACATGTATTGAAATTCATACATACACATGTATGTAATGTATTTGGAGATATGGCAAATATTAACTATCTGTGGTATGTTTTACATGTATGGCTAATTATTCGATAAGCGATTTTTTGATTCTATTTTCAAAGTAGGCCTACCGGTAATCACCATATTCTTTGATGATACCCATTGATTACAATGTAAATGTAATTTTCTTTTTAAACAATATTTTATTCAGAAAATTTTGGATTTGGGAACAGGCTTAGCCTATGGACCCCCTAATGTAATAACTGGTACGTTAACACAGTTAAAAACATTCAATGAACATATCTTACTTCTGAATTACACTGTTAATCAAGCTATTGCCTGTCTGTTGGAACACATTTAATTCAATGAGAAGTTTAGTTCCAAGTTACATGTAATACATGTAGCCGACTGTCCATGTCAGATAATGCAATGACACCATTGGAAGAAAGTGAAGGTTTATATACAGAATTTCAGGTAACATCTGGATTTTTTTTCATCAAATTATAATTTTTAAGGGATTTGTTAAAGGGTCAATCCCGATGATGTTTTTGAGAATACAACTGCTTAATTTTGTGTTAAACTCCATTAAGATCCCCTACCTTAGGGCCGAGCAACTAACTCAATATATGGGACACGTTTTCATACAACTTAAACCCACCAGTTTTCATCTTGAAATGGAGTTCGTTGTCCCAAACTGTATTATGCGGTGATTTGATAAAACCAGACTTTTATTTTATAAAAATAATATGTCGGTGAAATTTACCTTTTGTTATCAAGTACAGCACATGGACCATTCACCATGTAGACCTCTAAAGGAACGGGAATCGATTATTGGGTCACCCAACGAAAGAACTGACCCGAAATCTTAAAAGGGTTATGTGTCCGGATAAGCTGTTTTAACGCTCTCGTCCAAACGACTCAATATTTTGAGCTGAAATTTTGAGTCAGGGTATTTACACCATTCTTCTATATTTTGGCATTTAAATTTCATACGTACGCAGACTTTTATTTTTGAGGCTCTGTTCTATTAGGGACATTTCCTTTAAGAATGATTTCTAAGAACTTACTTCTGCATCTTGACCAAAGAATCTATATTTATAACCACATTCCACAAATAAAACAGCATCTTCATATTGTTCCTTTATCTCCATATATTGTAATTCTAAAGGTGTATACTTAGATTTCTTACTAAAGCTTGAATTCTTGGACTTTGTATTCGAAAACTGATTTAATCTAGAATAAGATGTTCCACTTGTTGATGCAGTTATTTCGACATCTGTATCATCGCTACTGTTTTTTGTCTCATCAACATCTGCCAACCTATCAATGTCAGGAACATTTCTTGGAGTCCTTATTTCACGAATGCCATCATTATTTAATTCTGAAGAAAACTGGTGCAGCTTCTGTAAAGTAGCACCACACAAAACTCCTGTATACTGGGAAGAATTTGCTGAATATGTCTCATCATGATGATCATCAAGATCAATGGCTTCATTCACTGAATTTCCATTTGATGAATTAACTTTTGATTTTTTATTGGATGTTGAAGGACTGGCATCGTTATTTACTGCTTTTCGTTTCGAATTTTTCTTACTCTAAAAAATGACAAATTCATAGTTAAGTCAGTATCAATGAAGTACCAGATAAACTCAAATACTGTTAACAAACTTTAATCAAAATTCAGTAATCATCTGCTAAATTCTATTACTCGATAGAAAACAACTAAAATGAAAGTAGCGGGAAATCTGAGAAGTTGTGTAAAGACAGGTAATTATTCAGACAGGTTTATTAAAATCAAATGTGATTTAAAGTACTACTTATCTGTACCTACTGGGTTTATGGAGTTTGGCATATGTCATGCAATGTGCTAGGAGGAAAATTTTATCTAAACATCGGCGCTGTAGCTACCGGTACTCTTTTTTTGAATTCCAACTGAACGGGCATGCTGAGCAAGAACTAGGTTTGTCATTCCATCCAAATGACTAGATACTGTTAATTGCCAGGTCCTCCTAACTGCACCAATGATGCTCGAAAATCCTGAGGGACTTTCTCAGCTAACTCCATCTGGCAAAGTTTTGACATTTTGTGTTTCTTTAAATCCAAACTATGAGCTTCAGATAGTTTGTATGGGTCTAGAAAAAAGGGTTCTCAGAGATGTCAACAACACACAATTAACCAGTTTTTACAGAGATATATCTTGAAATTCTCCTTAAAAATTACAGCTGGTCTTAAGAACACTTATGGAAACATGTTAAATTTATAATAATTTCAGAATTTTACTTTGGAGTAAAGTACATTCTAAAAAATACATGTACAGCATAAACTGCAATTTGCCACATGTACTGGTACCGTACCTTCAATCTTATGTCTTCATCAGTGTTGACACTATTTTCTCCTCTTGATTTTTCCTTTAAAGCAAAGAATTTAGATAAAGTGACCTGTTGTTTTTTATTCTGCATTTTAAAGTGATCCAGCCATGAAATCTGAAATTAGAAACACAATGCTCAAAAGTAGAATCTTTGGTACCCTAGATGTTTGCAATTTTTGATACAGGATTCATCCAACATTAACCAACATATAATACAGTTCATTAAACCATTGGACGCAAAAAATATTACATTGTTATATCTGTGAGCAGGAACAATTAATATATTTGAGGTGAATCTATAAGATAAGCGAGCGTTCATTCAGCCTATTCTAATAATACTTGATTGTATACCACACATGACATGAGGTAGGCTAGTAACTGGAGAGAAATTTATGAAGAAAAGTTCTAAAATATGCAATAACTTTTAGGCCTACTTATAAAATTACCAGATGCTGAAAATAATTATTGGAAATCAGTTAATTGCAACAGGTTCATGTAGATAAACAAATCCCTAAGAAGACAAGGCTATGGACCCTATAGTATATATAATAATACGACAAGACAAAACAGCGAACACAAGATTCAGCGATCAGTTCACTTGATCAGATGGTTTACATAGACAGCGGTGTAGGCTCCCTGATAACAACAGCGAGCACAAGATTCATGGCGCCGTTCACTTGATCAGATGGTTTACATATTCATGTCTTGGGTTGAAGGCCTATAAGTACGGTATAGACAGCGGTGTAGGCTCCCTGATAACAGCGAACACAAGATTCATGGCTTCGTTCACTTGATCAGATGGTTTCCATGTCCTGGGTTATATGATAGACAGCGGGGTTCGCTCCCTGATAAGCACAATACTGGGTCCTCAAAATCGTACAAAATATTTAAACATGCATCAATAGACCTACTTATGCCAACTATTTTCAGTAAAGCAAATTACTTAGCATTTTTCTGAACCAAAAATGCAAAAAGTGACTAATAACTGCACCAAATTTAAAGTTATCCTTGTGCTAACACATTTCTAAGCAATGTGTGATTTCAATGGGTATTACATTGATACATCATATTAATATCTTTATTCATATCAAGTTTGCAAGTTTGCAACAGTGTTGCAACATTGCTGAGACTTAATTCTGTTCATTCTGTCATAATCTGACAGTACCTAATTTTTCCAGAAACACTAAAAATCTTATTAAAATAATTACATCTATTTGGTTAATTAGTTTTGAAACTTATTTTTGTTAATTTGATTAAACTGACACAGTACTACCATTTTCATGCTTTAATAACTAGTCCAAGGTAACAGAATTACGGCCATACGTATGATACGTTTAGATTTAGGCCTACTGAGTTCATACCATAATATGATTATAACCATTGTTGAATTATTCTCAAAATTGGTCAATTATATAAAATTTTCTCTTTTTTAAATGTAGAATGTTGATAAACCTATGATATAATGCTTTTATTTAGAAATGTAATTCCGTTACCATGACATGTAATTCCGTTACCACAGAAAATAATCACTTGTCTCAAAATTATCGAGCCGGTTGCAAAATGGATGAGCTAAAATATTCCGCAGAACATTACTTTATATCCTATTTTACAGAAATGTAGATATGTCTGTATAAATCACAGAGTTTCTTAAATAACCACAACCAACCAAATGAGGGGGTTTTGACTTGTAATTCCGTTACCATGGGGTTCACCTACACAGACACATTATACGTTCATGCAGCAATACAGTGGCTATTTTTTAGAGAAAATATGCCTGTTAGCTCTCACTCTATTAAAGATTTGACAACAAAGTAGCCAAGGGTAAAAATCTGATGTTGGTTTTACAGTACCAAATAGCTCTAAATGTAATTCCGTTACCGTGGAATTGCCCTTGTATGCAATAACGCATCGTTATGGGCGTTTGTTGAAGATAAATCATTTATTTACAAAAAATAAAATAAAACCAACCACTGTCGGCACTAGTTTTCAAGCCGATCTACTTCCAGTTTGTTTATTGATAACTGTTCTTTGATTGGCTGAAGTGTGTTACCCGTACTAATTGTCCAATGAAATGATCGAAAAGTAGCCAAGGTATCTATTTATAGTACTAATAGTCGTGTTAGAAAATGTCGCTGATCTGTAACTAGGTGACTATATACTGAAAGTTAAAACTTACTCATTTGAAATCGGCTGGACGTTGTCTCCTCGCAAATCGGCCCTGGCAATAGCCGAAACTTTAAGGACTTCGGCATTTAAACAAACAATACGAAAATCATCATTTTCTGTTATACACAAGGTTGTATCGGCGAGTCGGTGAATTACAGCGTTGCTTTCCCTGCAACACACACATTCGTCTGACAATGGCATCGAAGAACAATTAGTGCACAGACACCAGTCTGTATTTCCTACTCTTGTATTATTATCAATAACTTCGTCCTCCGATGTATCGTTGTCCGAATCCGTTCGCATTTCACCGGGGGAATATTCTGGCTCGAATTGGTACGGTGCTATCATAGCGGAGTTCCTAGTAGCAGCCATTACAAACAATGCTCGACTCAACTGGCCTTTGTTCCCTTGTGACGTCATAATACTATTCCTGTTTTTCAAAGGAAGAGTTCTATTTGGCAATATGGCGGCGCCCGTGGCTCTAACACATTGTTTTATAATGCCAATTTAAAAATAAAATAAAAACATTTTCTTGAGGGGAATTGCGGGGCACAGTTGTATGAATCAAATACTTGCATTAATAAATATTTCTATGCATAATGGAGTACTCCTTTAAGTAAGGGATAGGACCTTAACTCACAATCCATCGGTATATCAAAATTTTGAAGATCCAGTATATTGTGCCCCTGATGATTAATCCACTTTCATGTCTTCGTAAAGTTAAAAACCACCAATTTTTTAATTTATAATTTAATATAATATGACTATCTATATTACTACTGCCATACAGGCAGCAATTGACGACTTTCCAGTTCCGCTCCACCTAGCGGCGTTCTCTCGCATATAAACAAAGATGGCGTCCGATGGGGTCATAGCGAGAAATACGTGTTTTTCTGACTGAAATGTTCGTTTACCGATTTATTTATGGAATGACAGTTATCAAATCGACCGTAGTTTGATTTTATAGCCTTCCGCTTTTCAATTTGTCTTTTTTTCAGCATCAAAATGTCAATATTGTCGTCGTATTGGCCAATTTATTATGCCGAAACCGTAAGATTCACAACTGTCAAATTCACTCGCGACCGGTCTAATTATTCTAACACCATAACATTTGTGGCGAATAATTTTTTCAGTTTTTTTTTTTTATTTTTACACGTTTTCTTGTAACTGTGAGTAGATTTTAATTTTCCATTTTACTATTTTTGAGGAAGTAAATCGAGCGAGACATAATAAAATAAAAACGTTTGTCTGCTTCTTTCGATCAGACACTCTTGAGTACTATGACTATGACTCTGAAGACGTTTCATGAATTCATGCACATTTTTACATAATTTAATAAAACAGTTATAATTTAATAAAACAGAAATTAGAACCTACACCTGTCCTTTTAGACGAGTTATTGCTCTAAGCTTATGATATATAGTAATTTATAACCTATGCCTTTTTTTAATATTTAATAGATAATGAATAATGGAGGAAACCCACGAGGTTGAGAAAGCGCCCCTATCTCCATGCCACATACGCTCACACCAGGGCTCGAAACCACAGCCGTAAGCCAGAGGTGGCTGGCCAGCTAGAGGTCGAAGCGCGGCACTCTAGACCACTAGGCCATCCCAACCCCCCGATCGGTATAATATACGAATTTCACAATTCCGAAATTTTCTGAATTTGACGATCGGTATAATAATATGAAGCTGACAATTTAGGGTTGGGTTATGGTAAGGGTTATTATACTTATAATTTCAGCATAATATATGAAGCTGACAATTCAGGGTTAGGGTTATTGTAGTTCAGCTCTGAACGTCGGTCTCATTTCACTCACCCTGAGCGTTCAGGGACCGTCCCATTCAATCAATGTCAAAAATAATTGTAACCCCAGTCAATTTTACTGGGCAAATTTTCACTGCAAAACGATGGGGTGTCAATCCGTGTGGGCGCCTGTACAATGTAAACAAACATCTTAGTGAGAAAATAAGACCTTGCTTACTTCGCTAGAGTCGAGACAGTATGAGTGACACAACACGCTGTTAAAAATACATCCCCTCCCATCAAGTTACATTTCCCCGCCATGGCACTCTAACTGCAGGTCAACGTCTGTATTCAGGAATGTCGGTCATACAAGACGAAACGCAATGTACAGGCGTTACATTGTACAGTCTTTCACACGGATTGACAGTGAAAAGTTGTCCAGCAAAATTGACTGTTCTCCATTTTTTTTTCGACATTGATTGAATGGGACAATCCCTGAGTGTAATGAGACCGACAGTTAGAGCTGAACTAGGGTTATTGTACCGATCGTCAAATTCAGACAATTTCCAAAAATTTCTGAATTGTGAGCCTCGTATATTTCTAAATTTGCGGAACTGTATAATTACAGTTCCGCAAATTCAGAAATTTTCTGAATTGTCACATCTATGTATTATATATTATACAGATCAACAAATTTAGAAAATTTCCTTTTTATCTGTACAGATAATTAAATATAGAAATTGTCTGAATATATCAATCCATTTTTGAATGTAAAGGCATCTCGCAATTTATTCAAGATGTCAAAACAGGGCAAAAATTGATGATGAAATTAATTCACAACATGTTTCATATGAAATTGGAAATTTAAAAGAAAATGTCTACATCGCTGTTGCCAGGGCTGGTAACAAAATTAGTCGATGACGAAACCGCTTGGGGGGTGCATTTCGTTGGACTTCTGAAATAGCGCCTGTTGAAAAAAATATTGAACAACGGTTTTCAGAGTAGGCTCGTTTCTTTTTTGGAATTAAATTTCTTCGTTAGAGAGGGGTGGGGGGTCATATAGCAGGGGTATTAATGGGGTGCCCTGGGTCACACATCTAGGTTTCACATAATAGCTTAATTATGTTTGGTACTACAGGTATATTTTTATATTTGTGTGATTTGTCATACATGTAATTTGTAAAACAGTAACATAGAAAATATTAAATGTGCAAGATCTCATTTTTTAAGATTATAAGTTGTCTACATGTAACTTTAGATTCTAATTATCCTGATACATGCAAGATATCTCCTTTCCACAGTCAATTGAAAACCAAGATAGCATGTGATTAAGCTTACTCATGAACAGAAGGAAGTGCAGATCCTGGGTAATGTTATCTCCTTTTCACCACCAGTTGAGAATTAAATGGCAGGGTTGGAATTTATAGAATTCCAACTGCCAAGGGATCTTTTATTCTTTTAGGTGCACGCCTATGTATACATGGGGCCTCGTTTTTTTTTGTCCCATCTTGTATGTAAAAATGGCACTGTAAAACACAACAACAGTTCCTTTCTGCATTTTTGTTAATTTATTCTGATATTATATAAGCTTCTATGAGGATTATAAACCAGTTATTTAGTCTTTAATAGTGACAAAGAACTATATAAAATCATCAAAATTATTACTGGTTGTATCAAAGTAGTTACTATTATCAATAAAATAAAATATTTAACAATTAAACAAGCGTGTTTATTTATGATTGCTTTGAAAAGCAGATACGAAATGGGGCAGTAATTTTCTAAACCATACATTTGTAAGTTTAGGGAGCATCTGTGTCATAAAAAACGTCTGGTCTCGGTTTACATTACCTATAACTAAGTCATCAGGTGGGACAAAAACAACTAAATCATAGGAATCTATACCAATTATATTCAACAGACATTGAATCTGAAAAAAATAGTTATGAGTATCCTTTAAGAGCTAAAGTGCCAATTATTGCCTGACGTTTTAAGAAAAAAACAGTTTGAATCAACAGGTTGAAGATTTTTGTTTTTTTTTAATATGAAAGCTATATGGAGATTTTATTTCTATAAGTTTACGCTCCTTAGAATTTGAATTATTTACAAATCCGTCAGGGCTAGCACCTATAAATGGTAAATCAGCATGTATAACAGGCCCAACAGGCCCAGGCCCGTATCTAGACACCAATAAGCAGGGGGGGGGGCATTACCTTACGACAGGGGGACGAACTAGTTTAGATAAGTACAAAATATGGTTTATAATGGTTCTGAGCTGGGGGGGGGGGGGGGGAGCATTTCACCTTATCAACATATTTTGTAAACGCCAAGCTCTCGTTCTCTAGGCCATGTCGAATACTTGGAGAGGTAAAGTATAATTTCTTTTGTAAAAAAGTCTTCACAGATTTCTGTAGATTCTTGGAGTTTGCAAAATGTTCCAAAGTTGGCTGATGTTAAACAGTATTCCCGTTGGGCAAACCCAAAAGAATTTTTACTCTGAAGTCAGGATTGACTGCTTTTCATAGAGATTTTTTTGATTCTTTTGTAGTAGTAAACTAGGCACAGGGGCCATGGGCTTTAGCCCCGGCAATAATTTTTAATAGTGAAAAATAAAATGTCTCCATAAGCTCAAAAAAGCGGGAAATGGTTAGGGGGGGGGGGGTATGTTTGTGGTGCTTAGTGGGGGCGGCCACATTGTGTGAGTTATTGTCACTGTCAGTAGCCCCCCCCCCCCCCCGAAATCGAGGCCGCAGACTGGGCCTATCTATTAAATTATAAGAAAATGGCATAGATTGCTTAAAGCAATAACTCGACTAAAAGGACAGGTGTAGGGTCTAATTTCTGTTTTATTAAATTATAACTGTTGTATTAAATTATGTAAAAATGTGCATGAAACGTCTTCAGGGTGTCTCGTCTGAATCAGCTGACAAACGTTTTTATTTTATTATATTAGAGTTGTCTCGCTCGATTTACTTCCTCAAAAATAGTAAAATGGAAAATTAAAATCTTCTCACAGCTACATGAAAACGTATAGACTTCTACGTTAAAATGAAAAACAACCGAAAAAATTCTACGCGACAAATATTATGGTGTAAGACCGGTCGCGAGTGAATTTGACAGTTGTGAATCTCACGGTTTCGGCATAATAAATTGGCCAATTCGACGACAATATTGACATTTTGATGCTGAAAAAAAGACAAATTGAAAAGCGAAGGTTATAAAATCAAACTACGGTCGATTTGATAACTGTCATTCCATAAATAAATCGGTAAACGAACATTTCAGTCAGAAAAACACGTATTTCTCGCTATGACCCCATCGGACGCCATCTTTGTTTATATGCGAGAGAATGCCGCTAGGTGGCGCGGAACTGGAAAGTCGTCAATTGCAGCAATGAGCAAGTCAATCAATCGTTTTGATCTTCACTTCAAAAATAAGGACCAGACAACAATAACCACCAAAACACGGATAAGTTTTCTATAACAATCTGAAACTGATATAATACTGAAGTAGCATAACATGACAGTTCGGCAATATACCAAAATCTTATAATATTATGTCATTTACCAAACCTTCTTTCGTAAATTCTTACTCTTTTTTTTCTGTGGTAAACCGGAAGCGATAACAGAAATGGAGTTGTCTCCCCTGAATAACTTCACACAAAAAAACCCTCACAGACTGTGGTAATCATAGTAATGTTATAGGAATTAAGCTATAACTATAGGGGTTATGTTATAGGCTATAGCTATAGACAGGGGGCCTATAATATGATGTAAAACATTTTTTTTAGAATCGGAGGAGGGGGGGGGGAATATGTCTCCATAATTTTGATCGTATGGACAATTTTTTATTTAATCTACTTGGCAAAATAAAGTGCCCGAAATCTAATAAAACACCAATTTTACGGACTGGAATAGCATTAACACACGTTTGCGGCCGTCATATACTCCAAAATTTTCTTACGGGTTCCATAGAAGGTCAGCTCCTCTTCTCGCCTCTCAAAGAAAACCGACGCCGCTGTCTGTGAACTTGAATTTTTTTCGGGAATTTCTAGTTTTACTTCCCTAACTGTCACCGGACCCTAATAAAACAATAATTTTACTTTTCTTTTAATTGAATACCACGAATTTGTACTGAGTTGACTAAGGATTTAAACATTGTGTATGGAGACACTCTATTTTGTGCGACATTTTTCGGGCATCCAATTATTATTTCTGAAATGCAGGTGCAACAGTCTGATTGGATGGTTGCAATTCATAGTGGGATTTCGGTTACAAATCCATTATAAACTTTTCGGGCATCCATTATTATTTCTGTATGCAGCTGCAACAGTCTAATTGGATGGTTGGAATTCAAAGTGGGATTTCGGTTACAAATCCATTATATACTTTTGGAGTTCGCACACAGGCTAGAATAGAAGAAAACACATTTGCAGTGGTTAAATTTTCTCCGGGAGGATGAGGCCCACCATTATGGCCCCATATCCCGAATTCGGGTCAGCCAGGTAGGCTATATTGGACCAAATTGAAGTAGCTGTATTAACAGTCTAGATAGCAGGAAAACGCGCTTGCGGCAGTTAAATTTTTAAAATTTCCCGTCTTCGTGGACTGTAAATCAGTGGCGGATCCACGGGGGTATGGGGGGTAGTTACCCCCCCCCCCCACTTTTGAAAATCATGGCCATCCCCATTTTGCTAAAAATGACATAAAATTTATGGGGGGGGGGGGGGGGGGGATCCTTTTTTTGTGCATTATATTATATTAAAGTGCAACATCACATGTTAGAAAGGACTTTTCTCGACCTAAAACGGGTGTGTCCAATAGCTGGAGAAGGGCGTTTTCCCTAAGCAAAAAGGGCGTGGCTAAAAAAAAAAGAAAATTGGGGGCAAAGCCCCCAGACCCCAATAGCTTTTTACCCCCCCCCCCCCACTCAGCACCGGCTGGCGCCGCCGCTGCTGTAAATGATTGATTGGAATTCGAGTCAGCCACCTTAATTAGGGTATATTACACCACTTTGAAGTAGCTTTGTTCACGGGCTGAAATAGCAGGAAAACGCGTTTGCAACTGTCAAATATTTCAAAATTTTATTGTTTGGGGGGGGGGGGCATACAAGGTAAGCTCCGCTTCTTCGCCTCTCGATGAAGACTGGCGCCACTGTCAGGCATTTCGTGTTCTGCCCCACCTAACTGTAATCGATCCCGTACGCCTATGGCCCAACACTGGTAAACTGTCGTATTATCATTTTGGTTTGGTTATGAAAGTTCCAGGGTTCGTCCGCCTCCCCCCCCCCCCCCAAAAAAGTTATGACAAATCCACGCCCTTGCATCCAGCACATTTACCATTTGCATTCGACGAGGTTGTTTCATTGCATATGTATTGATGAAGACGCCCTAATCAGTGTCTATATCGCGATGTATCAGTCAGTCAGGCGGGACCTCCCCCGAGGTCGAGCGGAGATATGTTTTCAGCGTACTTAGTCGACTGAACGAACGTTCACACTCGCAAGACGTAACCGTTAGAGTGGTCAGGATTCTCAAGAGCACGCTTACATTTGGGAACATCATGTCGCGGAAGATCGTTAATGTCGTAGTAACCGAATGAGGCATATCTTTCTAGACCACGCTGCATGCCCATATGGCCTGTCAACACGCTAGCTCTGGCTGCAGTGTATATGGATTGAAGGGAGATCATCTGTCACCTGCTCGGCGAACTCGGTAACCGTCTTCACTCAGTCATTGTGCTGGGCCATCACTGATGGAATTATAGCGAATCCGAGCGACATCGTTTTTGGGTCGAACCAAATCTTGAATTCATCTTCGTCGTGAGGTGATCCACGAAAGGAATTGCCACTGATGCGCGGAAATAGGCCTCGGGTGTACTGGCCTTCATGTATGTTTTCTTGTTCGCATCTACTTTCTTCGCTATTTCGAACGCCTGCGCGAACCATTCCCCAATCACTTCGTCGATATTTGCAAGGCTCCTTGATAGGGCTCCGTCTTCAATTAGCTCAGGTTAAGTGCATAACAGTAGGACGTTAAACCCCATTTCATTCATTCATTCCTTGATAGGGCTGGTATCACATGGTTAATATTCGTCATGGCCGAAACTGTGTCCAAAGAGGTATCCTGTAGGGACACGGTCAAAGAGTTCACATAGTAGCCTGGTGGGCGAATTACATTTTCAACCAACCTAGGGAAAAAATTAGGGAAGAAATGATTCTTCTTGTTTCTGAAAGTATATGACTAGGACATCATCCAAAAAAAAGTCCCACCTTTTCCCGCTTGGGGAATTTTTTTTACAGCACTTTGAATATCTGACCCCCAGCAATCATGAAAAAATGGGGTAAAGTTACAAGTATTGTCAATATCTCAGTAAGTACTAGATATACGGTCATCAAACTTGGTAGGAACCTTCGCCAGTTGATGCTTGATGACTTTCTATAAGTTTCACTTGCTATCCGTGACGTCATCATCCGAAAAAACAAGATGGCGAACCGTTTTTTCCGCGAAATGAAAATTTCCTTCGGAGAATGAGTCAGTACAAGGAAATTGTTTTTTTTCGCTTGATTGGTCCGGTACCGAGTTTCTGTGACTATTCTAAATTGAAACGGGGAAATTTTCCACTCTCAGTGTCACGTCATCTTACAAAAATCTTTATTTGCAGGGATTTTTTAAAAATTTTGGCGGGAATTTTTAAAAAAATTTGGCGGGAATTTTTTTTCAGTTTTGCAAGGATTTTATATATCGAGTGATGGGTTTGAATGAATGTTTCCATAGTGGGACAAAGCGAGACCGACATGATAACGGTGTTACGGGTAAAGTATTGGTTCTTCAGACGCAGCAACACTACAATTTTCTGGAGTGGAGTCAAGAAATAAAATAGATTCATAATATAATCATTTAATTAAACAACATCAGGAGGTATTTAAACAACAACAGCAGTTCTAAATATCGTCATCCATAACATCATCAAAACTATAAACTTCACAATTATCGCAATCACGACCACCGCACCCACCGCAAACCTGGGCACATTTAATGCCGTTTTTCCGACAGGAACATGACTGAGTGGAACACAATGTTTGGCAATTGCATCTGATCACCATTAGTAGTTTATCAGGAGCCGGATCCAAATCGGTCATAATTGGCATGAATTTGTCCTTGTGGATTTTCCATCCCCATTCTTCGGCGTTCAGAACTCTATCGTCCATCGAAATCCATCGAACAATTTGTAGATGCACCCGCAATGAGTGCTTGTTTGAAGCACCTTCGGTAGGGGGAAGTCTTTGTGGCTCAAGTTTTTTTGACTTGGATATCATTGACTGGAATTTTCTGTATCGTAGAGCACATATATTGTCACCAGAGTTCCCGCCATACAGCTGAATGAATATTACCAGTCCAGCTGCTTGTATCTCTTCCGCGCTGGCGTCCAACGACATCATCACATCGGCCGCTCTTTGAAGCTCTATGGATTTCTGGAGCATTTTCAACACATGCAGTTTGCCATGTTGAAACGTTGATGAAGTTGTGTCACAGCCCGACCATGAATGAATAAATAGTAGGTACTTGATGACCATCGGATCCAGAGTCTTATGTATGTCAGAGATTTTGAACAATTGTTTTATTGTTTGTCGTTCGCGTTTCCTGGTGTCTTTCCTGATATAAACCTCCCCCATGTCATTCTTCCAATGATAGATCAAGGATACAATTATATCAGTGTCATTACAAACGACACATACAACCTGGTTTTCTTCACTATACTTTAAGGCAGTTTGTACAACCGTATTGTCCGCGTCTGCTTCACACAGCACAGTGTTGTGTCTATGGGCAAGCCAACCTGAGAGGAATCTTATCAAGTTTGATTTATTGCTCAGTTTCCTTAAGAAGGCTTCCCTATCAGGATATATTTCATTACGACCCACAATGTTAACATTGGGTGCCATTTTACCTGCTCTACGTATATGTTCGTGGTCTTTTATTGATTTAGAGTCATACCCATCAAAAATGATAACGGAAGAGCCAAAGTTGTCATGAACGAAATTATCATAATTCTCTGCCAGTTCGTTATAGGTCTTTCCGGCAGTCCATCGTATTTGGTATAATAACCACCCTCCATCTATGATGTACAACATATCATCCGTGCGATAATCATCTTTGAAGACATTAGACCACTGTTTTTCTATATACTGAGTTAACTCAGATTTGACCGCTTTTCGCATGAGTCCATCTTTGAACAATGACGTGGGTACTGGAGTCATTTCATATGCGAAATACTGTACCTCGTCCGTGTTTTCTCTGGCCGCTAAGGTTGTACATCTCATGAAAAGTACAGATGGGTCTATTTGGATGGTCTCTTTCTCCAATTTCAGACCTGGCTGGAGATCCTTCAAGGTGCGCACTGTGTCACATTTGCGGATTTTTGCGGACGTTATCGAGACGCTGTCAAGTTTGGCGTGTATTTTACGGCCAATTTCTTCTGCGCGGTCACATGTTATATTGTCATTTTCTGTTGCCACTATGCCGGACGTTATTGAACGAAGATCATAGTTTTCATCTGCGTGATAAGGGTCATTAACTTCAAACCAGTCGAAGAGCATTTGAAAATCTCTGCCATCGCGCTCAGATCGGGCGGCTCCCATTTCAACATGTTGGTTGCTAGTAGCCAATTTGCACCCCGTTACCGTCGTCATCGCATCATGTACGGCTGCAAATGTATGCAAGGTGTATACCCACTGAGTTGTGACGCTTTCGGTCAGTCCGCGACCATGGGTGAGACCGCCGCGACACTTTATTGCACGCATCATAACTTGTTCTATCACTAGATCCGTCGACAATCCGGCCCAATACCGTTGACTCCGTCTCACGGCATGTAGTCCTTCAGAGGAGAATTTCTCGTACAGCCATGGGTGCGTCACTTCAAGTTCAAGCATTCGCTGTAAATACAGTCGAGAACTTTTCGCGTAATGGTGATGATTTGATGCCGCAAAAACATTTAGAAGACTTTTCACAGCATCCAAATGCATTTTCCAGTTGGACAACCGCTCCGCAGTGATGAAATCCTTCAGACAAGAAACATAGTACTGAAATTGGCCCCAAAGTTTTGCAGTTCTTGATTTATTTTCTAGAACTAGTCTTTTCCCACGGATCAGACAATCCAATTTTCTCAAGAGTAGAATTTTCTCAGAAGCACGCACTTCATCGACCAATGACGGGTCATCTAATGATTTCCGGAACATTGCATCCAACTCATTGAATTTGTCTTCTGCCATTCCATTCTCAGGATCGTTCTTGACTTTAGTTAGCAGGTTAGCCGTCAATGTCGCATCTAATAGAGTCATTGCCCGCATTGCCCGTTCATATGCTTTACCACTCATTATATGTTTAACGACATTCTCACCGTAGATCAATTCCAGGGCCTCCTCGATTCCACTCCCGGTCATGGTGTGAAAAATTGCGCCGATGGCGCTCATAAGCAAGTGGAAACCTCCAAGTCTGAGGATGATTTTTTTCAGTCCTTTTGCCTCCACTATTTCTGATGCTTTGATATAAAGCGGCTGATCAAAAGTTATGGCACAAGACGGTAGACCGAGTTTATCCGACTGCTCCGAGATGTATATCAATGTAGTATATATGCCGGTATCATCACTGGGGCTGAGGTTTATGATAGGCAGTATCATGACGTCCCACTTTTGAGCTTCGTCATCTCTAGTTTTGTGAATGTGTTGCATATACCCACTCCAGTTTGGTACTGCGCCCTTCCCGCGATGGGCACCTTGCCACAAAATGTTCGTGTAGTATGCCGGGGGCGGAATTAGAAGAGGGGTGAGATGCTTGACGATAGGCTTAAATTTAACTTGTGACATAGCTCTCATCGCCGGGGCTATGTATGTTATTTCTTGGATTTTCTTACCGTTAATCAAGTCATCGACACTGATCCGAGCTCGCCTTTTGATTCTATAATCCGACGGCTTTGGTAATGACTTTGCTGTCATGGCGATTATGCCGATAGCATGAAACTGACCACCGCCGTCAATGGTGGCAATTGTAGAATCTGCATTGTCCGCCGACCACTGCGTGAACGCAGGGTACGCCTCTGGTATAACAGTTCCCAGATTTTCATCTTGTATGATAGATGACTTGAACATTCGAATCTCATCATATGACACCGACATGCCTAAACTGAACAATTCATCCGTCAACCACTTTGAGCCAAAAATATGGTCTACCTCCACACCTAATCCAAACAAGAGAGGCGATACCACTGTTCTTGGACGGACAGCTTGGCAAATCATTTGTCCGATAACGTTTCGTTTCAATTCATTAGGAATAAGAAATTTCAGTAGCATTCCTAAACATGGTGTGATGAATTCACTCGATATGGCGCTGTCTCGAATTTCATCAAGTGTTGGGAATTGACGCTCATAGTTGCGTTCTCTTATTTCTTCTTTAATCACGCGTGCACATGTTCTCATCAATCTGTCTAATTCACTCTGTTCATCCTCCTGCTTCTGTTGGTGCCACTGCTTATGGACTATGAAATTTGCCATATTTCTAAAACACACTATGTCTTGTCTCCCACCACCCACGCTGGCAAAAAACACATGATCTCCGTATTGCTCATATAATTTCACCTTCAGCATTTTCTTAGAATAAATCTCATCTCCACATGCCAATGTTCTCATACTGTCCATCAGCTCATCAAGCGTGTATAGTTCTGCCTCCGAGTAATGCTCAAGCCAGTCGCACATCGCCAGGAACCAAGAATGCATACTATTGTCTATTGGCCGGCCGGACTCACTATAAGTTGACATTGCACGCGCAAATTGCTTGTAGCAGCCATGATGGTAACGACCTTCAGCCGCCACCAAGCAAGAACATCCTGTGATTCTCAATTCAACATTACGTGCCCATCTGTCGTTCCGCTGTCTACAATAATATAGGAGAGTTTCTCTTAGTGAAAACGTGCGAATTTCATACACATTTGTTCGATCCGGGTGTCGCTCGTCCATTTCGGCAACTTCGCCACAGAGCAAGCAATGTGTTTTCCAGGGAAACGGACCACCGTACATGGATCTGAGCTTTTTGGGGATTGGTTCCAGGGCGGTAGGAACGATCCCTCCCAGGTTCCTCTTCGCACGTTCAACATCCAAGGGCCTCGTATACGTTTTACGACACGCCGCATGCATAATGACCTTGACCTGTTCATCAGTTTCAAATCTGGCGCGAAAATATTCAGTCATTTTTTCATCTCCACGAGCCTCACTGCAGCGGATCAGCGTTTGTAGGCCTTTCAACCGAATCTTTGCTTCATCTTCTGCCACTGAGTTACAACATATTGGACATTCACTCACCAAATCCATGGCAATCACCTCAAATTGTAGAATTTCAACGAAAAATTACAAAAGCATAATTCCATACCACCCAAAATGTAAAATGTCGTCAGGCTATATCCTGGTCATGACGTCATAGCATACCGTGACGCGACGTTACCGTGACGTGCCCGTGACGTGACGTTACCGTGCGACGCTATTATTTTTAATATTTGACTCAAAAGCCATGTATATTGATGAATAATGCGTGTTTTAATGACAAATTATGCCTGAAAAATATTATTTTAAAAACTGCATGGTTTTCAAGACGACGAATTATGACGAATTTTCATTTCGCTAAAAAAAAGGGTCGCCATCTTGTTTTTTGGATGATGACGTCACGAATAGCAAGTGAAACTTTTTGAAAGTCATTAAGCATCAACTGGCGAAGGTTCCTACCAAGTTTGATGACCGTATATCTAGTACTTACTGAGATATTGACAATACTTGTAACTTTACCCCATTTTTTCATGATTGCTGGGGGTCAGATATTCAAAGTGCTGTAAAAAAAATTCCCCAAGCGGGAAAAGGTGGGACTTTTTTTTGGATGATGTCCTAGTCATATACTTTCAGAAAAAAGAATAATAATTTCTTCCCTAATTTTTTCCTCAGTTCACAGTCCATCCATCACGGAGACAAACCACGAACGCGTAGATCAAGTCGAAATGACCGATTAATACTAGCAATCACTTTGCCTTCGTCAGAGTTTCTTGATTCTATTTTGAGGAATCATCCTGAATGGAGCGCATTGTTTCCACAACGGCTTCATACAGTTCATGAAACGTCTCCAAAGCTTCGTGCCGCACTGCCAACCTGATCTTGCAGAGATCGACCAGTTTCTTCTTCTTCGTTTCGGGACAGTCCACGAGGACTCCCATCACGCTGCTAATAACAGGTAAACCACACGCGGACATAATCGACAGATTTGGGAAATGAGAATTACAATGTACATACAATGCTGCAGGGTACTGCCTGGTAATGATAGCAGCACATCCGTTCAAACGACCAGACATGTTTCCTGCCCGTCGAAAGCTGGACCCCGTACCAGATTCAGGTCAAGGCCAAGGGAGATCAATTTAGTCTTGATTTTATCCGCTAGTGCCTCTCATGTGACTGTGATCAGTTCATTTTCACGATTGTGGAGCTATACATGTTGGCACCGTCTCCAGTTGATTGATCAGAACAGTATCACCAGCGCGGATACGCAGGCCCAAAAGGGCTCGGAAATTTCCTGGATGACATCGCGCCTGGTACGTTCGTGCATTTTTTATGCGCGAACTCTTAGATTTTCTATTACTGGCACGCGCACGGGCACTATTTTTTTTTGTTTTACATGTACCAAAATCTGGGATTTCGCGCGTAGGTACTTTTGAGGTATTAGGTCTGTTTAGCATAACACTTGCCACTGTACCTGTGTATCGCTAATTATAAACCGAATGTTTGAAGACCGTTCATATTTATTACGCACTTAATTTTCAGTACAGTGTTGATTCATGCTCAAATTGTTACTAAGCAAACCAACGGGATTATTTTCTCAACAGTGTATGAACTCATTCCATAGCGATAATATCCTTACATCGAGAGAAAGTATCTAGTCTCGGTGAATAGAATCATAGTTGTCTGGTAGAAAAGACGACAATAAAATCAGAAATATGTTTTTTATTATTGTCGGACTTATTACATCACTCCTGTCTAACAAATCATAAAGCTGTGGTGTTACGGTGGCGGAATAGTATTTCACCGTAACACCACAGCCACTCTAACCATTCATAATACATCTAACTATCACTCCCTACACATTTTCCCTCGTCTACTTTCCCAAACGTCAACAACACATCTCATGCATCCATTTCGCTGATTAACCCTTGTATCATGTCTACTGGATTGACGGTTAGAGAGTCGTCAATTTTCGCTTCTATTCTGGCATTTAGACCAGCATTGGCAAGTTGGACAACAGATTTTGTTCTCTGATTCACCCAATCCATGAACGCTACGGCATCATTTATCGCGTTCCGATGGAATCCACACCTATAATCTTCCCTGAGATCCTTGACCGCATCCTTAAATTGTACCATAGGACGATGGACAAGAACACCTATAGTGATCGCCTCTCTGTAGAGATGACAAACAGCACACAAGGTATGCATACACCGCTGTCTAACGATTAGGAATACGCCAGCCACGGCGTTGAAAGTAGACTAATCGAACGGACTGAGACAGCTGAGCTATAGTCTACTTATACCCCTGAACAGAAACTAAAATCTGGGAATCCCATTGCTGGCTTCTTGTACTGGTCTGAACTCTAGGCCTGCTTATATGATACCGACTTTAAACAGAAACTAAAACCTGGGCCCATTGCTGGGTGTATGTGCTGGTCTGAACATTGATGACTAGTCTCACTGGGGCTGAGGGGGGGGGGGTGTCACGGCCCCCTTTCCCCTCCCCTGGTCCATTAAATTAATAAGTTTATCTTGCTCCTCATTTTGAGGAGTCTGTCAAATTACTTTAGCCTAGTGCATTAAATTAATAAGTTTATCCTGCTCCTCATTTTGAGGAGTCTGTCAAATTACTTCAGCCTAGGCTACTCTGTGCTTTCTTTATTTTTGTCGTTTTTTGGTACAATGTGAATAATATTGCTTTTTATCATTTCATTTAGGCTATAGACACCTACGATACAGAACGGAGGGCGCTGGCAAGGAACAAGGTTTAGTAGTTCGATATAGGTACGAAAAGTCGAGGTCCCGTGTTTTATTGTGGATGTGTAAAAGAACACTTGATAGTTATATTCACCCCCCCCCCCCCTAGGCACACTGCATGACATATTCCCGTTTCAGCCAAGTTATGGGAGAATAGTAGAACAATTAATTCATTATAGACATCTACCAATGGCCTATTATGTTTCTGGTACCCGGTTCCATTTATTTGTTTTGATCGATGCTGTCGTGCTATTTACAATATTTCTAACACCCAGATCAATTCATCTGTTTTCATAGTTGTCGTGTTACTTACAATATTCGTATTTAATAATCTAGTCGGTTTAACTCTATATGTAGCTATTATAACAAACACCAACGTTTGCACAAGTCGGGAAAAATCTAACGTGCAGTCATGGATTTACTGCCAGCCTATTAAGTTTTGAAAACGCAGATCGTCTGTAATATGCAATCAAAATATAACATACTATTTTGCAAATTATATTTATTTAAATCACCAAAAATACCGATTACTTATTTCGTCTACAAATATATAAATATCACATTTTATGTAAATATTATAGTCGGAGAATCATAACATAACAAATGAAACTAAGTAGCTAAATTGGCCTATATAGGCCCACTGCATTAGGCTAAAATAAGTATTATTTAAGAATCTGTCATAATCTAGAAATTAAGACTTCGGTCAAGTTCTAGTCTGGTATTATATATATATGTACAATATACTATATTTGACTGATGTTCGATAATAAAGACAAAGAAACAATAGGCCTACATTTTTCTGAGATGGTCCAGCGAGAGGTCCGAGACAATGCACAGCCGTGTGAAATACTTATTTATTATTTATGTGTTGTGCCACTATTATGTCTGTAACATTAAGGGGTATTTCCTAAGAGACCTCCATATTTATTTATGAAACGTATTCCTAAATCTAGTACCGGCCTCTTTTTGGTAAACAAAGCGAAATGGGAAAATCTGCGTTACAGTTACTGAAGTATCCATTACCCCAATCTTTTATGGAGGGTTGTCGAATTAAGGGAAATCTGCTAACATACACTTTGGGATTTTTAGAATAATGTGTATTTTGTAGGTTTAATCAATAAAACACATGCGTTTCTTAGTGTTGTAATCGAAAGAGCCCGTATGTTTACTTTCTTCGTCGTTTTTACTTTTTGTTTTGCCACTTTCTTCATCGTTTTTACTTTGAGTGTTCATACTTTCATCATCGTGTTCCTTGTCATTTGATTTCGACCAGCTATCTGGAAACCAGTCTGTAAGCACACTTCTGTAGATACCCAAAAGAATATCCACTATTCCAAACGGTTGTTCGCCAGAATTTAAACTATTTCGAACAGTTCCAAGGCCTGTATTAAGAATAGCTTGGAACATTGTTAACAAAACAAAGGTGACAAAAAATACAAAAAGTGCAAAATAAATAGGTGCTATTGTTGGAGAAACCAGGAGCATTTCCATCAAATGATTCTTACCAAGGGTATACGTAACAAGTGTTGCAATAACATCAAATAATGTTCTGAATTCTTTAATATGGCTGTAAAAGAGAACATATCCTGTAGATATGAATCCCAGGAATATGATCCCAAATAGAATTCCAAATCCTGACAGATCTCTTGCTGCACGTTTGAGAACAGATGCAATGATTGTTATTCTTTTATTATATCCCAAAACGCGCAACATGCCAAGCGTGGTTAGAAATAGCAGAAAAGCAACAGCAACCACGAACGCAAAATCAAACCAGACAACGTGCTCGAAATTAACGAACTTTTTCGGATTTTCTTTAAATCTAGACAAGGTTCTACTAAGATATACCTCCTTCAGAACAAAGATAGTGAAACCAAATATAGTGATGATGATACTCAGGACATCAATAATGTGCCAGAAATCTTTGAAGTAATTCCATTTATCTTTCTTTATGCGCTTGACAGCCATGCCGGTTAGAATGATCATAATTATAAACACAACAATTTCACACGCGATGACAAATAATCCCATGGCTGTGACATTTTGGAATATTCTAAGAGTGTTTATATGGTGCCATTTCACAGCTCCTCCATATTCAGGGAACTCTGCTATAATACGTACCACGATCAGAAGGTTCGAGTCAGCATTGTACAACGAGAATTCGACAAAAACTGCCCGAGTCTGACGATCGATCCACAGATTATCATATAGTTGATTAAACATGTTAACCGAGGCATCATAATTGATATCCAGATCAAAAAAGTATCCCCCGCCACCATATATATCAATGTTACCAGTAACTGGTAATCCCCAAGACTCGTCCGAAGATGTATATTCCCATGCGGGTACAGTGATGCTGGTAGCCTTATCATCTATGCTACATGGCGGTGTTTTCCAGCCTATACAATAATCATTGGTATCTTCGTGATCCCCAGTATAGGACCAGTAGTAAGAACGATTTCCTAAAAGACCTCCAAATTTATGTCCAAAAAGTATTCCTAAATCTGGCGCAGGCCCTGTAAAATAAGAGCATTGATATTTGAATACAGAGATAGACTGGGACTGCCAGGCAGGATACGCCCACATGTTCTAGATAGGCGATTTTTCGGACAATCAGGGGCCATAAGTTACATTCCTATGGGCGCAAATATCGGAAGGAACCAAGATCTTTGGGTCATAAATATGCATGTCAAATTTCATCAAAATCGGTTCAAAATTGTGACCTCTATAACGTCCACAGCCTTGATATACCATATATTTACACTATTCGCGTGCAAACGGCGGCCAATTTTTAAACCCGGTAATAATTATGACCTCCAGAGAGACCACAAGCTAAAAAAAGGCGATTTTTCGGAACATCAGGGGCCATAATTAAGGAAGTTACCTTCCGATAGTCGCAAATATATGCTGGAACAAATATCTTTGGGTTAGTGACATCCATGCCGAGTTTCAACCAAATCGGTTCGAAATTGTAACCTCCATAGGCCCCACAAGCTAAAAACGTGATTTGTCGTACAATCAGGGGCCATAATCCACGAAGTTTCGATCCGATACATGCCAATATCGAAAACAGCCGAGATCTTTTGGGGATCAACCTATATTTAAAGTTTCGTCAAAATCGGATAAGAATTGTGACATGTAGAGAGTCCATAAACAATTGTGGACGGATGGACAGGGGCGACGACAATAAACGTCAACATGAAAATGTGGGCGTATAAAAATACCTTCGTTGGTTCGTTGGGTTTTACGTTCACTTCCACCTAAGGTGATATCGTAGACCATATGTATTTGAAGCCGTGACAGGTCTCAACAAAAATATGGGATCAAAATCATTTTTGAAGAGGAAAATGAAACATGATTTAACGTCCTAGTAGTCTGCGCCGACTGGGCAGACGAGACAGGAAGAGCACCATGCCGAGAAAGATACGAGACCGACAATAGTGACCACATTTGCTTTCGAATAAATAAATTCGGCGAGACTTACTTTCTTTCGTTCGGATCTGTCGAATTCTCAAGGGGCCAACCCGAAAATTTGCCATGTCAGAAAAGAACAGTTTGTCCCTCCAGTTAAGCAAACCACCATTAAAATTATAAGTAGCAAACGCTTCCGGAAGTAGATTATATTTAGTCCATGCCATGAAATGTGTTCTGTTGATGATCTGCAAGGAAGAGAAAACACGTGAAACAAATAAAAATCCAGTTTAAGATGTGACTTTTATTGTTGGCGTGGACTTCGTGTAGGTAACTAATTATAACAATTTGTTGTATTTTTGAATTTCGATCCCATGTCATGTGGCCAGTGGGTAATGGGTATGGTACTGACTTACTCAATAGAGGGTCGCAGTTTTGAATCCGCTTTTTATCTCCTAATCCCTGTTACAGGACGACAATGGGGGGTGGGACTGGAAAAAACATCACACAGTTGTTAATAGGATCGAACGCCGAGCCCTTGTGGTTTCTATTAAAGCAGTGGGAGGACCCGGAGAAAACCCACGAGGTTGGACAGGCGACCCTACTCCTTGTCAGGTACCACCTGGGATTTGAAACCACGCCAGTTGACTCAATGAAGGAAGCCTATAGCCTCGTGCGGGTGTATCGCGGTCTTCATTAGCTCGGTAGGTGCAGACTGGTGACTGTAGGTGCAGGAGGACGTTAAACCTCAGTTTATTTCATAGCAGGGGAATAAAGTGTATTGTCCTTGGCATAAATTTGCAACAGAACCCCAACCCAATATTGGACTTACTTTATCAAAACGATTTGTAAAGAGTCTTGTTTCAATGTGATGTTTGAACTGGTATGATAATGTATCTCTGTTACCATAGCCGATTATAAATAACGATAAGATGAACAGTGTGTAAATAATAATCTCTACAAATACACCATAGGCTTTAGATTCCTGTTCATGGCGACGTTGTGCTCTTCGTAACACGTCATCAGATACAGGAGGTGGTAATTCAATATTTTCATCTGAAACAAATGAATAATCGTGACAACTAGTTGCAGGTGCCACTATAGCCACTCTCGGTGGAGTTGAGGTAGACAAGAAATCACATCTATCGACCCCGCGTGTTTTCAAGATAATGACATAAGAGATGATACTTGGCAATAATACGACGTAATGCGAATCAGACAGTAGACCTACTTCAAAAAGCCAAACTGTCCATTTTCTTCAAAATAACGGCTGATTATTATTATTTTGCCACATCCAACTACAATTAAGCATATCATAATTCAACCGGGCAAGGATACAAATCATCTCTTGTAAATCGGGCGACAATAGCTGTCCTTTCCGCGATCTTAAAACAGAAGAGTTAGACAAGGCATAACGTCGGGGCTAAATATAATATGTCGTCATAGGCGTACGGGACCGAACTTGTTTGGGGGGGCCAGCATATTTTCCCGACAAATATATTTCTTTTAGAGTCCGCGAAGCCGTTCGCCCGCGAGCGCCGCAGCCGCGAACCATTTCGAAAACCAGACGGCCGTAGACGCGTATCCAGGCATTTCTAATACTTTCTAGTAATTTGGAGTGGGTAGTAAATTATGTCAGTTGCGGCATAAAAACTGGTGAAAAATCATCTTTAAAGTACAAACTTTATTACAACGAAAACATGAACAAGTCGAGTGCAAGCACTCGACGGGGGTTTTGAGGAGGCCTCCCCCAGAAAATTTTGAAAACCAGACGGCCGTACACGCGTTTTCCAGGCATTTCGAATACTTTCTGTGGGTAGTAAATTATGTCAGTTGCGGCAAAAAAACTGGTGAATACAAACTCTATTACTACGAAAACATGAACAAGTCGAACGATTTACTTTTGCCACATTTTTCATTTTATGAGACTCAGATGTATAGAAGACTTGTATATACTTTATGTACTTTTAATATATGAATGACCATTTTAAAAGAGTTCAAATTTACAATCTATATATATTTCGTATTATATGACAGTTCACATTTTTTATCCATATCTAAGATAGATAGATCTAGAATAATGATAGAAGACTTTTTGAACTTGTAAAATTTATATACTTTTAATATGTAAATGACCAATTTAGTTCAAGTTTATTTACATCTAGTAATATTATACCAAAAGAAGAACAAGTCAAACGATTATCAGTAGATGCGCTATCAGTAGAATCGTTATCCGGATTTTGCTGTTTCATAGCAGAAAAGAATGACGATAACGTTTTCTGATTACTCTCTGATATCCTAGTGAATTTAATGTCAGATGTGTTGTGTCCATGCTTTCTCTTGCAATGCAATTTAAAGTGTCCTTTGTCCATTATCTGTTGGCAGGACGTACATTGTATTTTGCCGCCATGATCTTTCTTTCGGTTATTTGACTGTGACTCCATAGTAGATACCTTTCCTTCAATTTTCACGGCAGTACTGCAGAAAATTTTCAAATCTTCAATACTGATTTTAGTACTGCTAAAGCATTAGTAATCTTCTATATGCTAGCAGTATTTAAATCAGTACTGAAAATAGTTTTGATTTTTTTTTTATCGAATTGATATTAAGTATCAGCAATAGAAAGTGTACACTCATATCATTGGAGTTATATAAGCGGTGCGTCCGCCCTGACAACAAATTAAATATGGACTTTACTTCGATTCAATCCCAACAGTTTTGACAACAAACAGTTTTTTACAAATTCAGACAGTTTTCTCACCAAGTGTCCCTTGATTGTATAAACACGGTACCGCACACAACTAACTTGACAAAAAACGTGCGAGGACTTAATTAATAGAAATTGGTTAGTTTAACAAAGTCATAGAAAATTGAAAATGAGATTAATGAGTTACTATAAGACGATGGGCAAAATTTACAATTATCTTGTACTGTAACCGAATCCATTAATCAATCGACGACTCTTTTTTAAGTTTGTCATCCAATATACTGGAACACAGTACTCGAGAACTGAGAAAGGTCATGTGTACGTGCTAGTTTTATTCTTCAGATGGCGTACGTGTTCTTCATTGACTAGCCTGCTTTCTTTACGCTTCCATATTATTAAAAATATTCAAAACCAGACAGACGGCTCGACGCTTCCCGACAAACTGAGCATTCATTCCCGACAAGACCATGGCCATTCCCGACAAGGCCATACCCCTACCCCACCTCATTTTCAAAAACTCCTCGAATAATGACCGATCTCACAATTCTGAGCTCTTTTTAGATTTCAAATTTTTTTTCATGAAAATATTTGGGGGGGCCAGGGCCCCCCCGGCCCCCCGCCTCGTACGCCTATGTATGTCGTGTAGCCAATCATGATGCGGGACACATAACCAGAAGTAGGGTGTTGCGCATGATCGACTTATGCACCGCAATTATGAATGTCCGTATCAATTTTGACAAAAACACCGCTTGATTAAATTTACTGACAATTTTTTCAGATAAACGAAAGTTGTTCGCTACATTGTGCTGGGTATGTTTAATTAATACTATTTGTATAAAATTGACATGTTACATGTGTTGATAAATAAATTAAGTTAGTCTGGTGAAACTAAACTAAGCGTTTCGTAGCTAAAATCAAACACATCACTGTATATCTCAACTAAACGTTCTCTTACTTTAACTACAGTCCAGGCAGCTTCGGTAAATATATATATACTGCTTATTGACCGACGTTCTAGGTACAAGGGGCAATCAGATTATTAAGAACATGTTTTACCTTCAGAATCCCTGGCACGTTTTTCTGCTTCTGTTTGTAAAACTGAAAGATCTAACTTTTGTGGTTTTACATACGGATTCCTCAGCAGTAGAGCAAAAGCGAAGGCTATGGCGGCTACCTGAAACATTCAGAATAAAACCATACACTAAAGTACTGAATTAGCTCATATGTCATCCATTAGCGTTAACTAAGAAGGAAGGTTGAGCCAAGAAGCCGCGACAAATAGTTCCAATCTTGCTCCGTCGCGGCTTCGCATCGCTTGGAGGTGCAATAAGGCAAGAAATAATTAGGGCGAAGTAAAGAAGTCGAGTCAGTTCGTTTCTTGCCTTGGCAAAATAAAGATAAATTCGTACAATACCAACCTTTATGGGATCTGATAGTAATATATTCTCAAAGAAAGAAAGGAAAAATGCCGTGATAAATTCCTCCGATATTGATTTGCCCCACTGCATGCTGAATAATATCAGAAAAAATGCAGATGCAGACACGGCAAGAAAAACCAAAAACCAGGCTATAAATATGCATCCATAAGGTAGCGGCTTTTCTTGATCCATGGCGTCCATTATATCATGCTCCAATGCTTCTGCATACGATACGGTGTTCCTTATTTCCGGGTTCACATTTTTAACGTCAGGGTTTTCTTTATCTTCGATGGCAAGCTTTGTAGTACTATTTGGCGTTGTCGCTTGGTCTTCAGTGGCAAGCGTTGCGGTACTAATTGGCGTTGGCGCTTGGTCTTCAGTGGCAAGCTTTGTGGTACTGATTGGCGTTGGCGATCTTGTTTCTTGTAACTGTTTAAGCTGTTGTTTTTGTCGTCTGGGTCTGGATGATCTAAACAGATAAACGATCAGGATAGATGGCGGGACTGTTATCAATAAACTAACGACAGAAACGAATATAGTTGAAGCCGAGAATCTGAAAGGTCCTAACACTATTTCACTCTTTACTGTTTCTTCGTCTGTAGTTTCATTACTAGATCTGCAAAAAGTCAAGGATGTAAGTTGTATATGTGTGAAAACAGACCATGTAAAAGAACATGTTGCTTTTCCAGGTGGTAAATCCTGGTGCAAGATCACCCAAAGTCAATAATAGTATGAAATACAATACATATTCTATTACTACACTTTCCAATCTGGTTCACACAATCTCATTGTAATTGTTCGAAACTTTGTAACAATACGACGTCTTCTTCGGACCTGGAGAGCAGGGCTAGAGATCCCCAGATCCTAAGTTAGACTCGTGCATCTTGTTACATAATTCTGTTAGCCTTGTGATCGTCTATTCTTCTCCTTTCACGTTGTGTACTTTTACTGGTTCCTTATTTCTTAAGACGTTCGTCTTCTCAGTTAAAACCATACGAGAGTTCGTTTTTACCTTTTATGTAGCATATATAGGTATACATACAAGCGAATTACAGATTACAATTACAGGCAATGCTAGCTAAAATCTCCTCAAAGCTAGCTAAACTCGCTGGGCGAGTTTACTAATAGGAGCTCTCACATCTTCCTCCTTCTGAAACCGAATGTTGTCTGGCGAATTACCACGAGAACCCTTAATTTGTATCAGTTACATATTGGACATTCAATTATCTAATTGGTCAGATATGATATAAATAAGCATAGAGATTGGTCAATTAAGCCCATTACGTCAACAACCCACCCTTATATGGTAGAATGGAAATTCACTAGCAATGATTCCCATGAAATATCTGTTAACCTGTTGTTGACCATATAACCAGTTATGTTTACATATAGAATCAGTTCTACACTCTTTTTTATACATAAATATGTCAATTAACTCTAAGTTTATCTCAGTACACACCAGATATTATACTAATATGGGTGAAACATAAAGCTATTCTATCTCCCCCTTTATTGTCTATAATCTTAAACCGATTACGGTTACTAGAGAGGGTTATGCAGTGAATAACACATGTGCCGTACTTGATAGAGAAAGGCAAATTTCAACTACACATTATTTTTATTAAAAAATGTTTGGTTTAATCCAGATACCACAAAATACACCTTGGGACACCGGTCTCAAATTCCAGATGAAGACTGACGGATTTAAGTCGTTTGAAAACGTATCATAAATACTGAAGTAGTTGCTGGGCCCTTGACTCGAATATTTTAAGGGATTTTAACACAAAATTAAGCAGTTTTATTCCCAAAACAAATATCGGGATTAGCCCTTTAATACGGACGCCAGAGTGCTGCATTGCATAAAGGCACTTGCTCACTTAATCAGGCGCTGGCTCACTGGTTACGACTCACTTAACCAGGCGCTGTCTCGCTTAACCAAAAGGTTAACCAGTTAGGCCGAGATTGGTTCGGTGTGGTTTCCCCTCGTCAGTGGCGCAGGATGGGCGTCAGTGGCGCAGGATGGGCGGGTGTGGCGGGATGGGGTTCGTTACGTGTGGACGTAAAATAACTCTTGACATCTGGAATTTAATTGCTGTTTGTGCAAAATTCATTATGTAGCACACTGTACATCTTATGTCCGTATTTATTCATTAGCCCGTTTGCAGAAAAGTAGGACGCCAAGACCTATTTTATACATTCAAGCTTACTTTAATTCTACAGGCTATACACTAGTATATAGGCAATTGATAATATTTACCTAAAGAACATGGCGCTTACAATCATTGTCAAGAATAAGAGTGACAAACAGCAGGAGATACGTTGAACTCTGGTGAAAGTACTTCTGTTAGGTCTTAGAAATACTGATAACCATAGGTGATTATCTGTAACATTGTTTCTGGCATGTTCGGTAAATAACCGTGTCAACTTGAGATCAACTTTTCCTGATACGGGTATAATTCTATCTATCAGGCCATCATCTCGATGAGCGCTTAACCATCGATTACAATAAAACACAGCTCTAAAAAAACGAAATATCTGGTAGTTATGGATACACAAAAATAGAATATACATTGAATATTGACTCTTTCAATTCCTATCATACATACTGTGCATATAAGTTATATGGATATGATTTTGCACGGGTCAAACATCTACTCCATAAAATATTAATCCGCTGAAGTGTTTGTAAACATTGCATTTAAATTCTATTTTGAATCTATTATATTGAACACGTTTACCTTTTACGTGTTTGAAGATCTTCGACAATCATTTTATTGAAAAGCAAGGAATTGAGTCGTCCTCCAGAATTATCATGCCATATTCGCAAATACACCATACCATCTAAATCGACATCAGTTGTCATAACAAAAGTCATCACACTTCCTGTTTCTAGAAACTTGAATTAGAAAAAAGTCAGAGATTCATATTTGTTTGCATAGTTTGTTATTGTTCTCTAATCTAGATTAATCAAACTCATTGATCAACTTGTTTCAATTTTTAAATTTTATTTCTCAACAAATTCAGGCAAAGCTAATTATTCGACAAATAAACCAGTTTAAAAATCCATAGCTCGCTACCTATCTTGTCAGTCTCAACGGGTTGGCTTATAATTGCCTGCCGTCACAAGTTAGATATATAAATAATTACGAAATCAACTAGAACTCTTGGTCGTAGCTTAAGCTTATAATTTAGTACACGTGGACGCTACTGAATCCTGCTTTTAAAACACCAGGGGCCTGTTTCACGAAATTTTAACTAAGATTAAATTCAAATTTTAGTAACTTTGATTGGCTAAACACTAAAATCAATCTAAAATTATCCAATTAAATTGCTAAAATTTGGATTTTATCTTAGTTAGAATTTCGTGAAACAGGCCCAGAGTTTCAAAACCAGCTAATATATGTGGCCGCCTGAGCGGCATCTTTAGATTTATCCAAGAGAAAGGAAGCCATACTTACCCTTTCCCCATCACTTAATGTTCGTACACCACTATCACCTTTACTTGCAGTTAATACAAAGAATACATTAGAACGAGTTCCAGAATTCTTACTTAATCCGGTTTCAACCGTCAGTAGATAAAAATGCTTATCTTGTCTCAAATTATCCTTTAAGTAACCTATCCGCCACTGAAATAATAATAAAAAATGCGTATAGGCTTAACCACTCATAAAAAATCACCATTCTAGAGTAGAAGAAAGGATTTATACCCGACAGGCAATTTTGCTTTTAATTCGTGCTACGGCATTTATCGTCGACTTATTCTTGAAACAATGTGGGAGTTGGGATGGCATAGTGGTCTAGAGTGCCGAGCTTCGACATCTAGTTGGCTGTAGTTTCGAGCCCTGGTGTGAGCATGTGTGGCATGGTGATAGGGGCGCCTTCGCAACCTCGTGGGTTTCCTCAGGTCACTCCGGTTCCACCCCACTGCTAAAGACCCCTACGCGCAAGCGAATTATTGAAGTAAAATAAAACCATATGTTAGTCCCGAAATGACCTAGTTGTGTTGAGTGGACGATAAACCTCATTTCTCTCTCTCTCCCCTTTGAAACAAAGTATACGAGGATTATCATTTACTGCAGCCATTGCTTTAGAAATTTGATCACAATGTCTAGCCTAATCTTGTTTTATGTTCTAATAGATATATTCTAACTAACCTTTTCTTTATCACGTCTGTCACGACGTCTGGCCCAAATAAGGAGAAGCACATAAATAAACAAAATAGCAAGAACGGTACCATAAACAGCTGCGTTGCTCAGATCAAATTTATCAAACACGGTTGTAAAATCTATGGTGTTAGGTGGTGCATAAAAGGCGGTGCCAAAAGTCAAGCCCGGCGGATCTTCACATTCACAAATTGTCTCATCCAGCGTCGAATAAGGCGATACCTATTTAATTAAGAAAGAAAAATTAGATCAAATGGAGAAATGTCTTTCTAGCGGTTAATATAAACTTTCGGTAGATATGCCGTTTTCCATACCTCGTACGGATGGCGTGCAATCTTTTACAACTTTGTTTTATTGCTATTAATGTAATGAGGGTTGATTACTAACATAAAGTGAGAATTATATTTGCTGGAACCAAATTTGTACTTTTATGTTGACACGTAAATAAAATGTATCACCCTATGATAAATTTCATAATCTACTGCGATACCAGCATTTTGATTGGTTAGTTGAAAAGGAACTTCTTTTTTTTATATTCGAAGAACCGTTCGTTTTTTTATTTATTAAAAGCACCGTTTTTTAAAATTAAAAATGAACTATTTGTATTTAATTGACCTTGATGAAAACACTGGGTCAATATAAAGGAATTTGCAATGGTTGAATTGCTGCCAGAAAATTATGTATCACTACGCCGTAATGTAATCAGTTTCAATAAAAGTGAAATTTATAGCAAAGAATTATTTTATTTATTTGTGCATGTAAGAAAGGATTGGGTGATAAACAAAATCTGCTACTCGTCGTTTTTGATATCAAAAAATGTCAACACTTGTCGATAAAGTAAAAATAACTCGACTGAGCCTCGTGTTTCTTTACATTATAGACTTATGTTCATATATTTTGATATAAAAAAGACGAGATTCTCTATATATTAGTATTATCCTTTTAATTTGAGAGTGTCCTGTTGTTGAGACTTGAACAACTATTTATAGACTAGGTTCATTATATATTAATATATTTATTATGTTCTCGATTCGAGATACTAATGTTTTGTACTGCAACCGTTCATCCATTCTATTATTTGTATTATAGGAAGTAATCGAATTATTAATAGTTGAGGACTCGTCCCGTAAGTGAGATTAGAATTCCCCAAAGTTATGTGGACTTAGTTTACATTTATTTGAGACGACTGACATCTTACAAAGCGATTAATAAGTTCTTACTTTACAAGATTGGTCGTCCCAGTATTCTTTTTCTTTATCCCACACCCTACAGCCATCTGTGCTGGTTACCAGATTATATGAAGTCAAAACTGTACTGTTTCCATCGTCTAAACCATTTCAAACAAAAGGGTAAAATGACCATCAATTAACGAAGAACAGGTTTAAGACTCTGGCATCGCAAAATACATGTAATGGTCAGATCAACATGATAAACCCATCCGCACTGCAATGTCTCTTATCCGACACAATATGAATCCCAAAATATTGCCATTGAGGTTGTTATTCATGAAATGAAATAATTTGGGGGTTTACGTTCTTCTGTTTTGTAGTGACTGGTCACGGGCTAATAAAGTCATATAGTGTCCAATTAGGAAAATATTGTCTGGATAGCGGCGCTACCACGTACCCTTATTCCGAATTCCAAGTGTCAAGGGTTCTTTTACTTGCACGCCAATGTGTACTTGGTACCTCTGTGTACTTGCTAGGCATCCCGTCCAAATTGGGAACCACCTAGGAAAATTTCGCGTAACGTTTTCAACCAATACCGAGACCTCCTGGCTAGTGATCTATATCGCCTTACGACCACCAAGGGATGAATTAAACAGCCAATTACCTGTGTTATTCGAATAGATACTTCTTCTTCGTCTATTGTTAACTTCAGGGTCTGTCAGATCCGGTTCTAAAACACATTGAAACAATTGTTACAGGAATTGATCTTCTGAGATCTATTGTTAATAATTTATAAGAGAGATTATATGCTAGGTCACTTCAATATTATTACGGCCTAGAAGCGAATAAATCGGCCTATAATAAGGTAAACGGTAACCTATATTTACCTCCTTAAAGGCCGATTCATTTTGTTATAAATATACCTTCTATGCCGTAAAAATATTGAACTGTTTAACTTCATTATAGTATGTGTCAATTTTAAAATTAGGAAGTCCACTTTATTCCCTTTCGCGCATCCTTTTTATGACGTCTTAGCCTTTGATTACCTCACATAATATAATGTTTAACGTACAGTATTTTAATTACATAACAAAATGTTAAGTTTTAAATGACAAATGTTTTTTTTTTGGAAAATGCTGTTTCTTGACGTTACTACATATTACATTTCTCTCATTAAATTTTACATTTTACATTTGCGCTCTGCCATATCCCATTTGTCCTTCACTCTTTCTGCATAGCATCTTTGGCACATCATCAACTCTCATATGCAAAATGTAGGGTACCACGCGACTTAATAACATATATATACGGAAACCTCACACACTATAAACCAGCACAAGGATATTCACGACACTATAACAGGAAATCAACCTAGCAGAACACAATTAGAAATTTACTTTGGATGGTACTTTTCCATGATTACGGGGGTTGGGGTGGGGGCTTTACAATTTCTAAATACGAGATTCCAGGTGTCATGTTACGTATTAGTGAAAGCACGTCCGATTCTATTTGTAAATATGTAAATAGTTTCCTATTGAAAGAGTATTCAAGTAAATAAACTGGTCGTAGATTAAAAGACAATGTAGCTTTTTTATTATTTAAAGACGGGAAACCCAAGAGTCAAGTTCATTATCCTGATAAATAAAGAAAATAAGAAAGCGCGTTCATCTAATGCAATAGACCGTGACACTCAATATAAAATTCCATCCGAAAGACTAGACAACTGTCTTTGTCACAGTATTACAGCATAACAAAACCTAGAAAATGAATATGTTTATCAATTATAAATATAGTAGTATATCACTTCTTACCTTGTTCAAAGAGTAGACCAAATACAACAGTTCCGGGTTCTAGTGTTCCCGAGGGTACAAACAGTCTGAACATCGGCTCGCCACGTATTACCACAGGCTCCGCTTCAATTTTGTAGTCATAGTGTCGCAACTTCGGGGTATTTTCAACTCGGAAATATGCCGTCACGTTACCAGTATTGTTTGGAGCACTCAAAAAGATCAAAGACGTATCAACCCGTTTTCTAAGAACAAAGGTGTGATAGTGCATTCCGTATGGTCCCTTAAGTGTATCCTCGGTGTTAAACGACTTAAATGTAGGCGGATTTGTAGACTTCAGTTTCAGCGAGACGGGCATTTTTGGCGCATCTGTACCATTTGGACATTTCAATTTCAGTGTAACTACCGGGGATTCAATATCATACGATGTTCCATTGGCGCCCCAAGAAAACGGATTCCTTGTGAATACGGTAGCCTGCAATATAAAATTATAAATATACAAAAATTTATAGGGGGTCTTTTATCAATTCCCTTAGAAATGTATTATGTAAATCTTAGATAAGCGAAGATCTCGAATAACAGTGATAAATTGAATTTTGATATTTTGCTACATTCTAAGGCCTAATCAATAATTCCTAAAAAAAATTGACGCCTAAAAAAGATCTAGATCTTACATAACGGATCTTAAAGAGTTGTTTTACGATTATACATTAACGATTTACTGTATACCTGGATGTCTACAGCTTCGTTTTTCCCCAAGCCAGTGGTGTTAGCAGATGGTAGATTTAGCGTGAAATCACCGGCTTCAATGTCCTGTTTCGCTAGATCACCCGACATTAATTTCTGGGCCCGCATTAACATATTTCCTCTCTTGATTGTTTTAGCGGCTTGACCTGTAACCAGACTCTTTACTAATGCATCATGACTTTTTTCAATGCTCTGCTCCATGCCAGTCATAACATTTCTAGTCTAAAATAAAAAAGAAACGTAAAACTTATATATTTTTATATATTTTTTTGCCATTCAATTTTAACGACTGCACAGTCTTCATTATCCATATCGGCGCAGAGAAGTAGGTCATTTAATGTCATTCATTCTTACCATTGCTAAATAATTGTTTTTGTTAAACGTTGTCTGGGAATTGTTAAAAGACCAATTGTAACTCACCGCATTCTTCTTTTTCTCTAATTCTAAACTCTGTGCGGTTGCTATTCTTTGTGCTATGAATGCTGCTTCAGCGGCAGATACCTCATCCCCACCCGTTCCTTGTCTCGCAACCAATTCCCTCATATTGTCTGTATTTATTTCGGCAATTTGACCTTTCAGATTTGGTGTTAGTGTATCGATAACTTTATCCATCATTCCTGTCATACCTAGCATAATACAAATATACTTTTTACTATGTGTATAAACCAACATGAGCATTTCAGGAAAGTAGGATGGGAGGCGGTAAACAGTGACCATATAATATTTGTAGTTGGGATTAACCGTCGTGGGTTTTCTTGGAAGGGGGTGCGGTAAATAGTAATGCCTGGAATAGTTCAGTTAAACTTTTTATAGTTTGGTTTTCTTCGAAAGGGGTTGGATTGGGGGGGGGGGGCAGTGATCCTGTCTAGAAAATACAATTATACCTTTTATAGTTTGTATTAACATGGGCGCCAGGTAGTAAATATATTGTTTTTGGCTTTAAAAAATATAAAAAAATACAATGAGCATTTCTGGGGGACGGATATCAATGACAATGTATTTTCGCTTGTTACGAGAGCCCAAAGGTTGCGCAGAATTGAACTATCGTGGAGCCAAATGTCGACATATTGTCAGATTATTTATAAACCAAAATATTCCATTATTATAACGGTAGCTCTGCAATAAAACACGGCCTTAACATATTTTCAAACTTGGCATAATATGGTATTGTTTTAACACTGATGATATTAGGCTATGTACGGAGATAAATTTACTTCGTTGATTTTATACATCCATTGATTCGACTGTACGTATCATATACGATCGACGCGATCCCTTAAACTCTTAACATACTCTATCCGATTGTATTCATTGAAATCTTATTTCATAAGGTGTAACACTACAAAATTAAAAATCGTTTCCACGTTCTGAGTCTTTCAAAACAAAAAAACCAATTAAGATTTTTTAATCAAATTCTTTTCTGTCAAGCGTAATACGTTTTACATGACCGACTTGATTGCAGGTTAATATACTGTTAGAGTTTAATTATCCATCAAACCGCTAAACAAGGGTATGTCTTGCCCCGTGATTCAGTTTTAGGGGAGTGCAAGGCGACAAGCAGAGAGAAAAGCAATATTCAGCAGCAAACTATTACCATAAACAACATCATCTATCCGTTCTTTTACTGGAAATGGTCTCCGCCGTAAAACACCATTTAACCGATCAGACGCCGCCAGGGTTATGTCCGCTCCTTGTATCTGTTAACATTAAAATGAATTTCTTAGCCAATGAATCAAATGTCTACAAATTACCAGTTTAATTGCATACAGGCTTTGTATATGTCGCGTTGGTAACTTTCCTCGGGGCCCAGTCAATAAACATTATAACACTGATAGACATCTTAGACTGATCTGACGCAACAGAGAAGTCGCGTAAAGGAATCCACAGGTTATTATAGCTCCAGTCATAATAGACAATAAATATTCAAATGCATATCAGGCTGTATTTAAAGGGGTGATTACACGCATATCAGTGCTACACTGATTACTGTAGTCCATTAAGCGAAAGTGGGCAATCTTATTAAGAAAGGAATAGAACCGATCATTTTAACTTACTGCTGTGTCCAAGGTTGTACTGTCCGGATTGTTCATAACGTTAGCTAAACATTCTGCTACTGCTGTTACGCCTTGACCATTCATCTCGCTTAAAGAGTTTTTCCTATTTCCCATTTCTTTCATAATATCTCCACTTTTCTGTGAATACACGTGTACTAACAATTAGTTAACTAAAGAGGTGGGGATCACGATGGCTAAGTGGATAATGCGCTAGTCTTGAGGTCGCGTACTGTTCGATCCCTGCATTGGCCGAGAAAGTTCATCTCGATTTTCCGGGGTGATTTCCACTTGTCAGTGATGCAGAAGGAGGGCCTGACAAGGACAGCTGCCTAGTCGTTCGGAAGGGACGAAAACCCGAGGTCCTGTGTACACATTGGAGTGCACGTAAAAGATCCCTTGGCAGTTGGAATTCGTTATAAGAGTAGGCCGTAGCGCCGCTGCCCGGGCAAAAATTTCCCTCATAGCGCACTGTATGGTGTATGCCCGTCTTCCATTAGCCCAGGTTAGGTGCATAATAGTAGGATGTTAAACCCCATTTTATTCATTCATTCATGTATTATATATATGTATTTACATCTTTTATAAATTTTTAAAAACCAAATAAAAACATACTTTTCCTAAACTGCCTTGGCACAATACTGAATCGATTAAGCATAGGTCAGACTTTAGTTTGAATAGATATTCATATAGATTATAATAGCTTGAAAGAAAAAAAAAGATTTGAACTTACATTAGCCACAGCAGTTTGTGTTGACAAATCTCGAGGTCGGTTAAAATCATCCCATAAATCCATCCAGTTTGGTTGAATCTGATTAATACCACCGGTTTGATCAATGAGCAGTGGATCCTGAGGTAGAGGCTAGAACATAATTACAACTCACATGTACTATAATTAATTTTTTTGAAGAAAATCAAATCTTCGGGACAAAAAGTTCGAAAGTCCCATGTATGTTGATCCCAAAAATAGAAGAATAGCCACAAGGAAATAATATGAGCACCCACCAGCTATGTCTCGGTAGCAGCTTAAGTGGAATTTATAAAGGATCAGTTATGCCTGCATAAATTCTAATCTCTATCGTGTTGACAAGCTTTTCCAGACACGTATTAAATCTCTAAAACTGCTAGAAAGCTAACAAATCTACAGGGGTCATCATCTCCGAACCCAATGATTCACATCACAAAACAATCAGAAACCATAGTCTCTGCCACAATCAATAGGTTTTTGAAAAGGGATCAACTATGGAAGGGGATATGGGGAGGTTTTCCAAAAAGTGGACTACGATGCTTTACGTCAAATCCGTAATTTTACCTCTAACCATTTCAAAAGGTTTATGATTAGGGAGAGTAACTTCGGAACGGAAATGTCACTGAATCCAGAAGAAAAAAACACTCATGACGCCAGTGCTTCACACCAAATTTGAAAAACAATCCGTGAAATATATTTGGCCTAGCTGTATCACGTTTTGACGAATAGACAGATCGACCCCGCTGAAGTATGGACGTATTATATTTTTCTTTAAAAAAAACTAAATGTAAATTTACCACGCTTTGTATAGCTGATACAACACTGTTTAAAGTTCTAGAGAATCGTACAGTACTGCTACTGCCATTTACTTCTTTCAAATCCGTCGCTTTATTCTGAAAGAGATCTTCTACCTGCAGAGCACCACTTTGATTACCTGAATTATTCACAGGAGACTCAAGCTGAAGTTTGAGAAAATAAGAATGTGTGGAAAATATCGAGCATGGGAAGATACAAATTATCAATAAAAAAAGAGGCGTTATACCAAAGGATAGAGAATACATAACGTTATACCCAATGATAAAGAATACATACCGTTATTATATTCAATGATAAAGGATACATACCGTTATTATATTCAATGATAAAGAATACACGTCGTTATATTCAATGATAAAGAATACATACCGTTATTATATTCAATGATAAAGAATACATACCGTTATTATATTCAATGATAAAGAATACATACCGTTATTATATTCAATGATAAAGGATACATACCGTTATTATATTCAATGATAAAGAATACACGTCATTATTTTCAATGATAAAGAATACATACCGTTATTATATTCAATGATAAAGAATACACGTCGTTATATTCAATGATAAAGAATACATACCGTTATTATATTCAATGATAAAAAATACACGTCGTTAAATTCAATGATAAAGAATACATGCCGTTACACCCAATAATAAAGAATACATACCGTTATATCCAATGATACTTCTGCGAAATCTTGAAGGATGTCGTAAACGCGAACCAGCAGAATGTAGTCAGTGCCATTAGTACCAGGGAATAAAGGCAGATCCATCTCAGGTGATGTGCTTTCTCCTAAAATATTTTTAACAAAGACACACATTATGTATCAAGAAACTAAACGAGTAAAACAGAAAGAATGCACAGCTATGGAATTTTGGTATACAGTCAATTGGAAACAGACTATGAAAAGCGGTTCCCGTCACCAATCGAGGTGTGAGTATATGCAGCGTACGTACTTCAAGCACAACCATTTCGTTTAAAAAACTATAACATGGTTCCCGTGTGCACCATTTAATTTCCCTAAAAAAACAACACCTGTGTGTAGCGAAGTGTTGGAAAATAGATGAGTTTATTTATGTGAATGTCAAACCCCAAAACACATCAAATTTGATAAGAATATATCGAAACAATTATAGTTTCTTACATATTCTCTAAAATAGACTTATTGCGCGAAATATTAGAGCCAAATATATAGGATACATTGGTTTAGTTTTCATTTTGCCATTTATAGATATTTTGAAATGTGTAGTAGTTTTACCACCATCCATCAAAGGTAACGTAACACCGCCTTTCTCTATCAGATATTTATACGTTATGGGTTCATCTTCATCCAGTGAAGCATTATAACCACTTCTAAATCCTTCATCCTTCCAATGGGAACAAACAATTTGAAATTTGGTCACTGTTGCGGTTCCTGGCAAAAAAAAGAAGAAAGGCAAAGTCAACATTCAGATATTCTGTTGGATTGAGGGCAAAAGTTTGTTTGACCCATTACACATTCAAGAATTGGTCTACCCGTATCAAAACAATGCAAGAAACGTCCACTGGCTTTTTTGAAACCCCAATAGATTATGCTTGCCACTCAAACACAATTGTAAAACGGATAATATATTTGATATAACCATGTATACCCGATTACCGACCCTCTAAGATCTCCTGTGTTCGAAAAACTCTATAAATGCTTATTTGTTGTGACGTTTATCAGTAAGACATGTACAAACCATTGGTGGGGGTGACGTAGCATGATCCACCGTAAGGAGGTAAATTAGTAGTTATTGTTGTTGAAGTAAAACCAGACAGGGGTCTGCCAGGTATATCAACCCTAACATTGATGCTGTATTCATCACCTGGCACTATAAAACCCCTTTTCAGGACCAGTGATGAAGGATTATCTCCTGAATTTAAAGACAAGAATACATTCATAAGTCATTATTGATGATGATAATGATGACGACGACGACGACGATGATGATGATGATGATGATGATGATGATGATGATGATGATGATGACGATGATGACAAGTCGCTAAACTAATAAAAAGTAGATCTGTAATCAATTTAACGTTGCACAATGCACATACACAGAAAGAAATATTTATTCTGGTTTGGGTCTTACCTGTGTATATTACGTTATCTCTAAAATTTGGCACCTCGGAAAAATTTGCAACAGTTGAGTTCGAACCAGGCATAGTTATATATACCATATTCCATGTATACGTTGCTTCAAATATTTCATCTTCAGTACAACCCGGGCAGTAAACTTCAATGGAATAATCAGATGTAACTGCTGTTTTTAGTTCACAATTAATGATACACCTTTAAGATAAGGAAATAACAAAACACTTGACATCAATAATACATCTTCAAAGAATAGAAGACTCTACTCTTTAGCATCCATCGGTCATGTAAAGATATAGCTCACATATTAGACAGTAAATCATGGTTACCAGTCACGGGAAATTCTTTACATGCCATAAACTTAACTCTTTTGGGTTGAGAATAACCAATTTATTTTAGTTAAATAGTAAATGCAAAGCATACCGCGCATTTCATTTCTTCTTCGAAATCGCAATAATTTATGATTTTGGTTTTTAGGCAGATTATTAATCATCATAAACAAATGTATGTTGAAACCTTACGGAATATTTTTAGATAGTCTTTTTTCTTACCTTAAGTTCATTTTTGGAGTTCCGCCTTCGACAAGAAATAATTGAGTAAAAGAATCTGAAATACGATTCGGTTTTCCCACAGTCACTTTAAATACAAAGCCCTCTGGGTGGGTAAGACCTGAAGCATCAAACATCAATACACCATCAACGTGGTTCGGTGCAATACTGCCACAATAAACAGGTACCGATTCATTATGATAGGTCATCTGTAAGTCTTCAGTCGACGTTACAGCTACTCTGGAACATTCCCATGAGAAGGTGATGTTAGGGTCGTCCATGCCAATTTCCACTAATGGGTCGTAAGATGCATCCTTGGCATTAATCTCATGCTGCTCGAAGCTTCCACTCACAACACTACCACCTACAAGTTCTGCTCTTAATGGAGGTTCCCTGAACTCTATGAAAGTAGACTCGTCAAAATGAGAATAAGGCAATAGGGCGAAGCTTACGTTAAGGTTTACTCTATACGTGCCCGCGGGAACAGACCCTACTGGAAATTGAATTGCATCACCCCCGGGTTGTGTGATTGGAAAGAATACTTCTTCTGTGTTGTTGACGATCTCAAACATAGCCCATACGTAATTTGGTCCTTTATTGATACAAAAAACTGTCAAACGACTGGCTAAGTCAACTATGTCTGACGTATAAATTCTCAAAGGCCTGGATATATTTGAATACTGTCGATCAAAAATGCCATTATTGGACACACACGTGTTTATAACTTCAATATTAAGATTACCAGCCTCATTGCTTAACTGTTTCGAGCAGTCATAGAAAAATTGATGTAGACCCAAGGTAAAGTAGTGGTATTTATATACAATTGGATTATCCACCGTCAAATTATAAATTCTAGTGTAAATTGCGCGATCAATGTCATCCCTAAAGTCAAAAACACACTCCAGGAAGAATAATCTTTTAGAACCAGCAGGAAGTGAAATGGTGAACTCTAAATCCCCCGGGGGCCAACTTATTTTACTTGAAACCAACACTGGCGTTAGACTTCCTGGCACTATAATATTTTCAACTATGATGGGTCGATCAAGACCAACATATTCGGTGTATGTAACGTTAGCACCTGTTATTATTGGATAATAATAATTATCATCAGGAAATGTATGAGTGGTAATGGTTGCTGGACTTGTTGTGCCATCACCGAAATCAGTAGTTATTGGTAATACGGTAGGACCATCATCTGATGATATACCTACAGCAGTATACCTCCATATCTCGGTTACTTGTAATACAAACTTGGGTGTTGTGAATTTAAGTACTCCCGTTTGCTGAGTGAAATCAAACTCTTCTGATTCTTGATTCCTGGTTACGGTTACAGTTCCTTCGTATTCTCCCCTTTCCTCATATGTATGCCATGTAGTCCAAGACGTGAAAGACACGTCAGTCAATGTGATGCCATCGCCAAAGTCCCACGTTAGTAAAACATTTGATGGTGGCACTTGAATATCAAAGAGAGTGAATAGGAAAGGGACAGTTATTGCTTGGGTATAGTTAAGTGTCAATGGGCTGGTGTGAGAGAATGTAAGGTCCTCCAAACCAAAGGTTTTCACGTTAAGGGTGGTCGTTGCACTGCCATTTACGCCACTGCAGCTTGCAACAACTGTATAACTGTTAGGGGTATTAAAGTTGTGTATAATAATGAGAGTAAATGGAGAATTGTTTATCTCGGTGACAATAAAACGCTCAGCCGGTCCATCAGGGAAGATAACTTCACATGTATCTCCGACATTAGATGATGTACTAAAGGTATAGGAAACTTCCGAGTTACCAACCGGGAGTATCAGCGATTGTGGTGAGAGTGTGACAGCCCCCATAGAACCTGGAAATATAAATATCACCATTATTTCCAAAAAATACGGGGTGCCATTCCTGAAAATGAAACGGATTAATTATGCGTGAAAAATGCCAGAGGTCTAAACTTCCGAAATGTGGTAAGCCACACATAATCTGTTTCTGTCGGGATAAAATTGTCAATAGCCTTGTCCAAATTGTGAAAAATCAGTGATAAATGCCAATGAAAGAAGAAATTTCATCATAGACCAACTTTACTCGGCATCCAGTGTTTCAAATTTTAACATTTTCACAAATTTTATATCAATGAGTTGTCAATATTTACCATCATTAAGTGATTTCTACGAAAATTACGCTGTACTTCTACAATTAATTGTGCTCGAGAACACTCACAAAACTGGTTGGCAAACATTTTAGTTCCTTCATCGACGATTTTAGTCGGAAATACTAAGTTTTTATTCTGCTGCCATTCAATGAAATTTAAAATATTCATTTACTGTGTATAAAAAATATAAAACGGAATACAACCGGAATACAAAATAGCATGCTAATGTTTGGATATGATGGCCATTCATGGCAGAGATCTACTCTCGAGATAGAACGTTACCCGTGTCATAATTGGAAGTGGCTACTGTCATTTATTAAAGATACACCCTCACGAACAGTGATAACGTGGCTCAGAATGAGAGGGAGGGTTTAACGTCCACTTGACAGAAACTCGGTCATTTCGGGACTAACGTTTGGTTTATTTTTATTTCAATAATTCGCTTGCGCGTAGGGATATTTAGCAGTGGGGGGAAACCAGACGACACCAAGAAAACTCACGAGGTTGGATTGGCGAACCTACTCCTTGTCACGTACAAGCGCGGATTCGAAACCATGCCAGTTGACTCAATGACAGGCCTTATGACACAGCGCGCACGTGTTTACATAGTGAAGTAATTTGTATGAAATTTTTAATATTTTCATTTTACATTATCTATTTTGAGCTATTATAACAAGAACGGTCAGTTCTTTCATAATTTTAGTCATGGTAAAGTTTTGATCTAATGGCTAATAATTAAAGGAGCTAAATCGCTAATATTTTGAACCTAGAAATTGGCAAAAATGGATCGCAATGTAATACTAATTTATATAACCTGCTTTACATTCAACCGTTTCCGTTTTATTGTAAATTGCCATTAGATGTGTTTGGCGGAATACGCCAGAAGCGTCAACCGAAAGACAGTTTCTAGCGCTTGGTTATTCCAGTCAACACCGCCATAGTATTTATTGCGTATGCTCTCCAAATAAGAATATGGCATCACCGTTTGACATGACTGGTGGAATATGTCTATCCTCATTCTTTGAGCACCTTGTTACAAATGGCGCCAAAACGCATTATGGTACACGATTCGTGTACCAATGGTAAAATGTTTATTTTGTCATAAATATTGGATATCAGAATCCCATCTTTTTCAGGTAAGACCACAGCACCAATACTGATTTAAAATGCCAAATCGTCTTTTCAATGTCGAAGATATTTGACGATATTGACTTGCGTACTTAGCTAATTTAAACACCCACACGCCGCTACTAAATGTTGCTGAAAAGCTTTGCCGAGAATAATCGAGAATTTACTTAGGCTTCTTGATTAAATTATGATAAACGGATTATCCATCAATTCAGTCAAGTGATAAACCAGATTGGCCCGGGGTAGTTTTCTTCCAATTAAAATGTTTTGAGAGGGATTCAAAGAAAATAGATAAATTAATCTGAATATGTTTTTAGTCGAATCATAGAATCACACAGTTTGTACTCATAAAGACATGTACCTCAAAAATAAGGACATGAAAGTGTCCCTTAGGTCTTACAGATATAGTAATTATACGATTACCTTTTTAGAAAAAGACGCATACGGCGCAGTTTCCCGACAAGGTGTTTCCTATACATTATGAAAATAAACATTCATAGGTATATTGAATTCTTGTTTTGTATTTTTACCCCAAATATTGAACCAGGAAACTAATAAAGAATACTAACATAGATATAAATTTTATTCAAAGATGTCTGTGTGTGTGCTTGCCCATCACACTTCTTTGCCGCTTTCCACCCCGACATCTGTGGTATCAGATTAACCACCATGACCTCGTGGATATTTTGTAGGCCGTCGAATTGGACCCCGGGCGAACCACACTTCATCGCCGCGTTCCACTCGGACGGCTGTGGCAAATTTGGGCCCGGTGCGAATTTAGCTCTAGTGTGAAGCCGAATATTCTGATAGGTTTTACATATACGTCAGTTATATAAAAAGGGTTATTTGATTTTTTAAAAAAATTAATTAGAATACAAAGAAATGATTCCAAATCCATTCCTTTGAATTGGACATAATTTAAATTTGGATGCTTTTTCTCTTTATAATAAAAGTAAAGAATATGTAATAGTCATACAATTTTAAGGCGACTTACCTTTGATGATTGAAAACAAGTGGATTGAAGAAATGAACCAAAGTAAGGACATTTTCAGCCTGTTATGTCGCGACATCGTCATTAAATAAAGTTTCCATAAACATATTTAAAATAATTCAGAACGTAGTAAAATTAAGCCTTGTGTTGGCGGTAATTTCTGAGAGAATACCTTTTCAAAACTAAAGTACCCTGATATTTGTTACGCTTGTCTTAACGATGCCCTATTGTTGAATAAAAACAAGGTAAGCCAGAAAGTCCCAGTGGTAAAACTCTAACTAGCCGTGACTATTCAAGTGAGTCTTTATATAATCTCTATGCTGATCAATAATTTGTGAATTGTGCGCTATTTCTCTCAAGAGTAAACGTACCAACATATAAAATATGCAAAAAGCAATGCTTCATTGGATGCAACCTTGCTCACTGTTGGTGGGAAGGAGGGTATAGGTACTTCATAAAGTTCATATATACATCTGGGGTTTCATCCCAAGTATATAGCTCGAGTGTATTTTTATCAGTTGCTGTCAAGAGCCAAAGGGAATATCAGAAAGTATAAACACGAAACCAATTTTATTCTGTCTGTCTATTCCTCTCTAGAAGGATTGTAATAATAATGATAACTGGTCCGTAGACGTACCGATTACCTGTTTTCCTACTACGGGCCAGTTATCATTATTATTACTGTTTGTATTGTTATTGTAGGGACTGATAATCATTTTAATGGTTTCTTGTAATTATTAATTAAGCTGGTGTAAGCTATACTATGTATAAATAGGCTGACTAGATGAATATGTATCATTAACTTGAAAACATGACCCGTATGTGTTATGAAACGTCGTTATTAAATAATAGAGAAGTAGTTATATCCATATATATACCCTGTGTTGTGTTTTGTTATGAAAAAAATATTCAAAATCATGGTTTTGCTGAGATTCTCTTGTTCGTTTGGCATTTGATGAAAAACTGAATTTTTGGTTGTGTACCCTAAATCTTCGATAAAAACATTAGAGAAATTCCTAGTTTAAAATCGGAAACTATCCAACAAATAAAGCTAAAAATCTGGGATATATGATGGATGAAACAGTGTCATCCGCTCCGAAAATTAACCAGATAATAAGAAACGTTTACGTGCGGCGGAAACCTATATCTCAAATCCGAAAATATTTTAGCGACAATACTCTTTACCAGTTCATGGTGAATATTTAATAGAATCAGCTCCTTCGACAGATACGCACGACTTCTTTATTTCAAGTTTTAAGTCAACAAATGAGGTGCCATTAAAATTTACGGAATTTAATAATATTAAAGAATAAGTCATGCATGGAGTCATTGATGGGAGCACACTTCCGGAAGAGGGTAAACCGACACGAAAAGGTAAATAAAGGAGTTTGGGATTTACAGTGGACGTATAACAACAACGAAGACTTTTGATATCACAAAAGAATGTCTACAGACGTTGTCAGTTGTTGACAAACTGTTTCATTTGAAGGCGAAATGTCGTAGACCGCTATAAAGTAGAGTGAGGGAGGGCGGCGACAGCCTTCTAAATGCACGATTTTAACTGCTAGATTTATTCTCTAAATTCGATCCGGTTAGATTATTGGAGGTGCTGAAAAGTACGATAGGCGATACCAGACCTTCGCAACGGCTGTTGGTCTAGGTGGTCAAGCCCGTAAAATGTTTCTTTTTCTGGACGATTGAAATCTCAAAAAAGGGAAATGATACTTGGTGATTAGAACTACCAGACTTTTAACAACGACGGGCTTGGTCCGAGATGCTTTAAATTGGATCCTTTTCAAATTATCTGAGGTGTAGAATAGTGCGATAGCCGATTGTAGAGAAATAGTAGAGACATAGGGAAATTGTAGCTTGAAACCCCCTTAATCTTTTCTTTTTCTGTAGGATTGGAATTGCAAACAGGGAAAATAAGAACTACCAGGCAGTCACCAACTCCTGCCAGTTCAAGTTCTGAAATCCGAAAGATGTTCTTGATTTTGTGTGGACAATTGTAATGACAGGTGCTTAAAATTGGATCCCATTTCAAATTATTGCTGCAAAGTGCAATAGGTGATGGCCGAAATTCATTTAGATAATCATACCAAATATACCCCATGTCACCGCTGCCCCCCCCCCTTCTTTAGGAAATATTATAAAAGTTAAGGTTGTGGTCAAAATTTGTAAACTTCAATTGTGTGTGTGTGTGTGTGTGTGTGTGTTTCTTATGGGAAGATTGCGGTACATAATCGATTAAATGTAAATAACTGACAATATTCACATACACGGTTTGTCGGTAATACGCCCAAATTTGTACAAACTACAATATTGCGTAAAAGGCAAACGACAGTTAGGAAGATCATATGTACAAAAGCCCAGAAGTCTCATTCCAAATTCCAAAATTCCAAATTCTTGTCTTACCAATAAAATAGCAAATTGACCCCCCCCCCCTCAATTAAACAAATTACATGCAGAATTCAATTGACGTCTGGACCGATTCCTAGATTCGAAATGACTTTTCGGGCAGACGGGTAAAGTGAAAAAAAAATTCATCTAGTATGCAAAATAAAGTGCCAAAATCTAATGAAACATATATTTTAAATTTTACTTTTAATTGAATTTTACGGATTTGTACTGAATTGAGTATGGATTAAAACATTTGGTCTGGAGCCACTCTACTTTGTGTGACATTTTTCGGGCATAGATTATTTATGGAGGCAGATGCAACAGTCTGGTTGGATGGTTGGAATTCAGTACAGCATAGAGTGGGATTTCAGAAACAAAACAACTTTGGAATTGCGTAACACACGGGATAGAATTTAACAAAACGCATTTCATTTGCAGCGTTTAGATTTTAAATTTAGGATTCAAGTCAGCCTCCTATAAAATATATTGAACCACACTATAGTTGATGGAATAGCAGAAAACACGTATGCGGCAGTTAAATTTCCGCCCGACGGTGCTGTAAACGACGATTGATTAATTGATTGATTGATTGGAATTCCAGTCAGACATCTTAATCATGCTATATTAGATGACTTTGCAGTTGCTTTATTAATGGGCTAGAATAGCAGGGAAGGCGTTTGGGGCTGTCAAATTTTCCTTGGGGGGGGGGGGAATTTCGGCTTATGTCTGCCCACCGAGTCATCGAACCCATACGCCTATGCATCTATCGAAAGGCATATCTGAGATGAGTCGATTGCCGTTCCAAAAATATATTAGTCAATTCTTGCTTACATTACCATATTTCTTTGTGTCATTGGATATAATATAATCAAGCAAGCAGCTAATTAGTACGAGTTACCAGGGGATATAAAAGACCAGAGGTATAAATATATATATAAGTAAAATTAAAATATTAGATAAAAACACAAAAAATTAAAAATATTGGCTAGTATTTCATCATTATTAAACGAATCGTCAGGCCATTTTAATGCGTTACTATGCTGTTACAATAACGTTACATCATAACAGAGGAAAATGACTATGTAAGATATAAAACTAAAATGAAATAACATTAATTAATCATCAAACATAATCAAAAAAATCACTCTTAGCATTAAAAAATGGGTTATATTTAGCTATAAAGTTGCTTTCTTTTAAGAAACCTACAAAAAACAAGCAATTGCCAAATGTTCCGGGAAATCGGAGGCGTGTGCCAACAAATAAGAAGAGGTACTTCTCACCCCAAAGACAACAAATCAATGCTCCAAGGCAAACGAGGAAAATTAGCTTCAGACCCTACAATAACCGGCCTGTAAATAAATATGCGAACAGGAAAGAGGCGTACGAACGATATTACAACAACAGCCCCCGGAAAGTGACAAATACAACTGACAATAATTTAATGGTGATTATAATTCTTTGGAAGTGCACCACCAAACAAACCGAGCCCGATGAAAGAAGGGGTCTAAAACAACAGTAAAATTAGACCCCAAAATAATAAACATTTCAGACTATAACCTCACCGAAGTTTACTCTTACCCCGAAAGAGTAACTCCTGCAATCGGAAATTCTTAAAGTTCTGTCGTAGGTTACGATTAGCAGAAGGCTTTACGGAAGTAGAAGTAAGCGATGATAATGACTCTACACAGCTTCATCGCACCGAGTCTGAAAGTCTAGTGTGGAACAGATCAACGTTCACGCCAAATACAGGTAGGGGCCCACACTTGGATGAATACATTAGAGGTCAAGTCTAACATTGCTTTCAAGGAAAGCAAAACTGTTAATTAGGCCTATTTAAGCAAAGATCCTAATATTATAATAAAAAAAGCCAACAGCGAGGCTGATGTTCCCCGTCGGAATCCCAAAATAAATAGATGACACATATTAATTAATCACACATTTTTTTCAAAAGTATCGATCAATCAAACCACACACTAAGTTTCATCACTCTCTATCAGATAGATTAAGACAATGTTCATCATCGAACTCCCATCAAGGCATCCGCCTAATGAACGCCTACACCAAGTTTGAACATTCCACTTAATTAGAAGGCGAATTATTGGGTTCCAAAGTCTAGACCAATCAAACGTTCATTATCGAAATAAGTCAAGGTATTGATGTAATAAAGCTGACCAAGTGTCCTCAATCTCAATTAATTAGAACTAAAGTTATTGTGTCTTAAAGCATCAACCAATCAAATTGCTTATCTCTGCTTACCCAAGGTATTGACCTAATAATGTGAATATTCTAGCTCAAGTAGAAAGAGGGTTATTGTGTCCAAAAAAAAGTGTGACGGGCAGGCAGACGGACAGACAGACAGACAGACGGGCAGATGGACGAACCCATTTTAATAATCCCCTGCTTTCTTTGAAAGGCGGGGGACAACAAGCAGATAAGGGAGGGGCTATCGTTCTCATCAATAAGTCATTTTATCATAATAAGATTTGTGAACTTCTTAATAATGAAGAATATTTCATTACCATCGACGTTATAGAACAAGGTAATAAATTTCACGACAAAAGAAACAAATTATGATCCCCAACATGTAGATTTCTATGGTCTTCAAAAGGTACATAAAGGTGCCCTTGTTCAGAAAGCTGTATCTGCAGAAAACAACATAACATAACATCCAAATTTATATAGCGCAATAAATACTCGTATTAAGAGTTCTAAATGCGCTTGCAAAGTTCGACAATTTGGTTCCATTTCATCCATAGCGTTGTATGAACAGGTGCGTTTTCAGTTTTGTTTTAAAAATGCAGGCGGACTACTTTTTATATAGCCTGGTCGAGGTACATATTTAGTGGGAAAAAATTCCTACCCAAGCGATTATTATTTCATATGAACAAGTAGGGTGAGTAGCCTTCCAGAAAAATTTTCCCCGTTGATCGGCCTTGGGGAAAATTTTTAGCGGGCTTTTTTGTTTGGACCCCCAAAATCGCCCTAAAATCCGTTAATGGCCATGATAACTCGCTTATTATTGATATTTGGGGTTAATAATGTACTAGGAACCTATAGGAAATCGATACCAAGGAATTCAAAAATGGCGTCAAAAATGATATATGACGTCACTGTAACGTCATAAGTCAAAATAGCGCCAAAAATTTGAAAATTTACCTCATTCTTGAAGTTTATCATAATCCACTATAAATAAATTAATATTTACTAATAAAACAAACTGATATAAACAAACAGTGATTTTATAGGTAAATGATAATATAGTCAGATTTCATAGAATGATCATTGATCGTCATCTTCTAGGTCAACGTCCTCAGAATTCTTTCAAGATTCACCATGACAGCCCCCACGCGCACTGATGCATTACAGACCATTCTTCCTGCAGCTGCATATCGCACTGATTTTTCAGCGACTTGCACTTAATCTCACAAAGTTTTAAACGCTTTCAGGGGCTGCACGAAGGTCTGTCATGATGTGTTCGTAGCCTTCTGGTGTCTTTTTCCCGCCCACTCGCTCGCATTCAGCTCGCTTTCATTCAATTTTAACCAAACGACGACCTGTAGATAAACTCTGGGCGCATGATAATGTTCCTCCTCACTGATGCCTCTCAAATAAGCATGTGAATCAATACAAAGGGAGAATATGAAGGAGCCCTGGTCGGTGGTGCCAATCTTGTACTTTATCCAACAAGAACAGGAGTATTCAGGGAGACTGGTATACTTTCGCCAGACTTTCATTGTAGAGGTTTTGACCGAGATGCTGCAGCGGGCGAAACAGTGATGTGTATCTATTATTTATGGAGTATAGAAAGGCGTTGCTTCAAACAGTGCTGGACATGGAAATGGTATTACTGCACCTACTTCTACTTCACAGAAACAAGTAATCAAATGGGCATTAAAATTGAGTAAAATGACGGCATCTGACATTTCAATTATTGAGACCCGCGGCAATGGCACTGAACTTGGGTACAAAATATAATTATCCGCATTGTCTTCGGTTTTCTCACCAAAGGCTGGTGTCCAAGATGTACCAATTGGTGCTGCAAAGATCATATTTGGACATTTGGATTCCGCTGCTGGGATAATTGGAGTCTTAAAAGTTCTAGGCTCAATGATGTTAAAAAAGATACCACCAACCGCACACTTCAAGAATCAGCATCCTGAACTTGTTAATTGTCTGGCCATCTAATGTGAATCGGTCACATACAGCTGGAACAACCTACTTTGGCTTGACTGGCACCAACTGTCACACCATTATCACGCAAAATAAACCCTTGGAACAGATCAATGACAATACTATCGCAGCGCCGCTCCTTTTGACAGGAAATGATCATAACCAGATACAGAATCAGATCCGGCGCCACATAACCTTCATTGAAGAGACTTTCGTTAAGGCATGAAAAAACACTATATCCAGTTTATGCGTTGCCGTGGCAAACATAATTCGAGATCTAGGCAAGCAAACCTACGCCACATGAAACTGGCAAGACACCTTAAATCAATATGGCTAACATAGCCGACGTAAGAAATGTCACGAAACAAAGACGAGAAGCTAATCAGGGTGTTGAATATTTTTTGACAACTGGATCCATGCACGTTGATTTACTGCTTGTAGATGATAAACCAGCAGCGGCACGGGGCGTTTATCTTGAAATTTTCAATCCGAAAAGGCATTGATGTGATCCAAGTTCTTCTTCTCCAACTGAAAAAGTCATCCTTCTTGATATTCTAGAAACAAAGCTAGGCGATGTGTGTGAAATGGTATGAAGTTTACCTTTGGCAGCTTCTGAAGAATTAAGGGAACTCGAAGGAAAGTTCTGTGTAGTATAGAAATTAAACTTCTTATGACTACCAAGCGGAATCAGAACTTGAGACTGGAATGCTACCGAAGTATGATATAATGATTTATGTCATGATAAGAGAGCTTTATGTCTCCGCTAATTCGTTACGCAAGAGCTTGTTACCTTTATTCTGATTTTTTAAGTAGATCGAGGCATTTGTCATCGAAGCTTCAACTACACGGACATTTGCACACTAAACTTATTAAAACCTTTAAAAAGTTTTATGGCCGTCATATTGATTTGATTGGGATATATAACGTGTCTCTTTGGGCTATTATTCTAAATATATTCAATTGACACGTATACTATTTCTATCTCCCTGATAATGTATACTACGCCGTTAACAAGGTTCATCACGTGCATTTTGCATACCGATATTTCATTGGCCAATCAATCACGCTATTTTACCGACATTTCGCCTAAAAGTTTGGATGAAGCAATGGCGGGTTTGGCGCCCGACAGGATAAGCTTACTACTCCGGACACCTGTTACCACTGTTTGTCGTGTATTTTGTACATGGGGAGCAGTCCTTACACTATTTTGCTTGAATACACCATTTCGCCTATAACATTTTTTAGGACTCTGAATTCTGTCTTATGGTTTGGATTGTTCGTACTCGGTTTTTATTTTATAAGATATCTTTAGATTTGATTGTGAACATTTACATGATGCTAAAAGCAATAAAAAAGTCCAAAAGCTTAGTAAACTCATTGTAACATCATCCAATCAACAAACTGTTGGAGATGCCGGATGTATGATATAATCTCTTTAATGTACGGAGAAACAGATGTGAGCTTAACTAAACTACGAGACCAGAGATTTGACTCCATGATGGCGGAGAAAAATTCCATTACCCTGCCCCAATACCACCCACGGTTCATCTGCAGGTCGTCGTTTGGTTATAATTAAAAGAAAGCTAGCTGAATGTGAGCGAGTGGGATGTCATAGTGAATCTTGCAGGAATTCTGAGGACGTTAACCTAGAAGATGACGATCAATGATCATTCTATGAAATCTGACTATATTATCATTTACCTCTAAAAATCAATGGTTTATATCAGTTTGTTTTATTAGTAAATATTAATTTATTTATAGTGAATTGTGATAAACTTCAAGAATGAGGTACATTTTCAAAATTTTGGGGTCATTTTGACTTGTGACGTCATAGGTCATTTTTGACGCCATTTTTGAATTCCTTGGTATCGATTTCCTATAGGCTCCTAGTACATTATTAACCCCAAATATGAATATTAAGCGAGTTATCATAGCCCTTAACGGATTTTAGGGAGATTTTGGGGGTCCGAACAAAAAAAACCCCTAAAAATTTTCCCCATAGCCGATCAACGGGGAAATTTTTTTCTGGAAGGCTACTCACCATACTTGTTCATATGAAATAATAATCGCTTGGGTAGGAATTTTTTCCCACTAATGCGAGATTCGAGGATAGCTCGACCAGACTAATATGAAGGGATAGTAAATTCCACAAATGAGCTGAAGAGTACTGGAATGAACGTTTGGTCATTTCTAAGCCCGTGGATGGTACTATTTAGAGATGTTTGGAAGAAGATCGTTGACATTTTCCTGGAATATATGTGAGGATGAGATTTTTGATGTAGGATGGAGCAGAGTTGTTAATAGCTTTGTAGGTATTTTAAATATTATTCTTTGATGTACAGGCAGCCAGTGAAGGGTTTTCAGTATTTTGGTGATATGGGCCATTTTTCGAGTTCCTGTAAGTAAACGTGCAGCCGAATTCTGAACATCATGCAGACGTTGAATTTGTGATTTGGGACGTCCGTACAGTAGAGCATTATGATAATCCAGTTTAGTGGTTATTAAAGCCTGAATAAAAAGTTAGAGGTTTCCTGAGCTTAAATAAGTTTTAATTTGTTCTAGTTTATAAAGTTGATAATATGATGAAGAACAGCCAGAAGTTATGGTTATCAAAAGAGAGGTACGAGTCAATAATGGCGCCAATATTATTAGCTTTGCTAGTGGGATTAATGATCTCGCCATCCATTTAAAGCTGTGTGACGTCCAGCGCATACGAAAAGGGTTTAACAATAGTATCTTCGGAAGAAGCTAAATCTAAACGTCTTAAAGAGCCGAGGGAATTCCTTGCAAAACAACATCATCCTTTAAAATTGATAAATATTGGTATAGAAAATGACGCTAAACGCTTCTCACCAATGCATCAAGGGTTCAATCCCAGCTCACGGCAGGAACTGTATCGTTGTAAGTGAGTGGGATATTTGGTCTCCCGTCCGATCAGGCAGGCAGGTTTCCCCCGAGTTCTTCGGTTTCTTCCTGCATTAATGATCGAAATCATTCGCACGATCTGTTCCAAGGGCCCAATTGAAAACAGGCCTCAGGCATTATTTGCTACGTTTGTAAAATGACGAGATTAACATTGGTGATATAAGATAGTAAGCTGGCACTGCCAGGCAGGATACGCCCACATTTTCGAGAGATGGTTAGAGAACAAGCAAAACCGAAAGTGATTTTTCCTACAATCAAAGGCTACAATTCATTAAATTACAATTTGATATGCGCAAATATCGAAAAGAATCAAGATCTTTAGGTTATAAACATGCATTTCAAGTTTCATCAAAATCGAATCAAAATTGTGACCTATACTGGGTCCACAACCTTGATATACCATATTTTAACACTATTAGCGTACAAACGACGGCCATTTTGTCTGGCAATTATGGTCCGATTTCCCTGAAATTCAAACTCAACCTTCGGTATGGTGTAACGGTGATAGAGTCAAGCGTTTTTTTAAATCGGATAATAATCGTAACCTCCAGAGGGACCATAGGCAATTTTTTGGGCAATCAGGGGCCATAATTCAGAAAGTTATGATCTGATATGTGCAAATAACGAAAGGAACCAAGATCTTTGGGTTATTACAATGCATTTTAAGTTTTATCAAAATTTAATCAAAATTGTGACCTATACTGAGTCCACAACCTTGATATACCATTTTATAACAGTATTCGCGTACATGCGGCGGCCATTTTGTATGGCAATTTTGGTCCAATTTTTCCGAAATTCAAACTCAACCTTCCTTAGGGTGTAACGGTGATATAATCAAACGTTTTTTTAAATCAGATAATAATTGTGACCTCCAGAGGGACCACAAGCTAAAAAAAGGCGATTTTGCGTATAATCAGGGACCATAACTCAGGAAGTTACAATCCGATTTGCGCAAATATCGAAAGGAACCAAGAAATTTGGGTTATAACCATGCATTTCAAGTTTCATCAAAATCGAATTAAAATTGTGATCTCTACAGAGTCCACAACCTTGATATATCATTTTTTTAACAGTATTCGCGTACGAACGGCGGCCATTTTGTATGGTAATTTTGGTCCGATTTTTCCGAAATTTGAACTCAACCTTCCTTAGGGTGTAACGGTGATATAATCAAACGATTTTTTAAATCAGATAATAATTGTGACCTCCAGAGGGACCACAAGCTAAAAAAAAGGCGATTTTGCGTATAATCAGGGGCCATAACTCAGGAAGTTAAAATCCGATTTGCGCAAATATCGAAAGGCACCAAGAAATTTGGGTTATAACCATGCATTTCAAGTTTCATCAAAATCGAATTAAAAATGGGATCTCTACAGAGTCCACAACCTTGATATACCATTTTTTAACAGTATTCGCGTACGAACGGCGGCCATTTTGTATGGTAATTTTGGTCCGATTTTTCCGAAATTTGAACTCAACCTTCCTTAGGGTGTAACGGTGATATAATCGAACGGTTTTTCAAATCGGATAATAATTGTGACCTCCAGAGGTACCATGAGCTAAAATAGGTGATTTTTCGGACAAACAGGGGCCATATTTCAGGAATTTACGTTCCGATAGGCGCAAATATCGAAAGGAACCAAGATCTTTGGGTTATAAACATGCATGTAAAGTTTCATTAAAATCGGTTCAAAATTGTGTCCTCTATAGGGTCCACAAGCTAAAAACGTGATTTTACGTACAATCAGGGGCCATAATCCATGAAGTTTCGATCCGATACATGCCAATATCGAAAGCAGCCGAGATCTTTTGGGGATAAACCTATATTTTAAGTTTCGTCAAAATCGGACAAGAATTGTGACCTGTAGAGAGACCACAAACAATTGTGGACGGACGGACGGACGTCCAGACGGACAGGGGCGACGACATAATACGTCCACATGAAAATGTGGGCGTATAAAAATATATTTATGAAGAACAGATACATTAGAAGACTTGTTAGGTCCGCGACCAAGTCCCATTCTAAGTCAATAATTGGGTGGCTGCAACTAAACAGTATACACACCAGTCATGCCTTGGCCAAAACCAAGAAAGTATTATATTTATTATGTCGACTTCGGTAAGCTTGTGATTTAGCTTATATTTACGACCGGCTATGCTACATAGGTCGGGGTAAAAAACCCAGGGATTACTTTTGCTAAATGGGCACACAAATGAGCTTTTTAGTGCGAGGCCAAAAACAAATACCCTTATACACGAGTCCAGAGATTTACGTGGAGATCAGTGAAGAAATGAAATGGGGTTTAATTCTCTACGTTATACTTCGACTGGTCTAATAAAAAGAGGGGTCAGCGAAGAAATGAATTTTGTAGAATAGTACCAATATTTGAAAATATAACAGGAACCGGTACCATCTCTTCTATTCTACCACGGTCTATTCCTAAATATTTAAATAAAATCAGTCGAAAATAAAATTCTGTACAGTAAATACAGTTGGTCAGGAAGAATAATGATAATAATCATTACCACATCAGGAGCGGATATAGGAATTTTGATAAGGGGGGTGCCGCAAAATGAGGGCACGCCGCTGACGCGAGGGGGCGTCGTCTTTTATGAAAATTCATCCCTTATTGGTGTAGTTTTAGAGCATTTGCTGTATTATTTGCTTCAGTGCAAATCAATTTCTCTTTATATATTCAAATTTATATAGGCCTATAAATTCTTAAAACGTGTTTGTGTTTTATTTGAGTACAACGAATAATGACAACAGGTAGATATTGATAATTGAAACACGTTGGGGTTTTTTGACTTGTGTCTCACAAATTATATTATTATGACGGTGGAATGAGAATCAGGTCAGACAGAAGTTGAGAAAGCTCTCATCCCCCTCCTAGCCCTACTCCCGGGCCGTAGTAAATCCACAATCAACACAGGCAAGAAAAAAAAAAGAAACATTGACAATGTGGATAGGCTAGTATTCACCGTAGATTCGTAAAACCGAACATACGACACCAGTAATGACATTTAAACCTTTAACTTTGGAGTGTCGTAAATTTGGATGATAGGGTCTACGACGGCACACAAAAATAAATAATGCCGTGGCAGACATGCTTTGTGTGGGCTTTTATCATGTCTTTTTCCGTTTGCCGTGGTAAGTTTCGAGCGCTGGGTTTGTGTACAGAGAGGACGAAGTAGAGAGGGTTTAAATACGACTGGGCGGCTTTTTTCGATTTTTTCTTTGTGCTTGGCGGCAAAAAATAGTGCCGCCTGACGTGGCTACCTCCCTGTCCTTTGAATCTGTAGCAATTCCAAGAGCTATTTGGCTGATATTTTCGGACATATTTGGGTCGGCGAAAAGGCAATTTCAGAAGTAAAAAAGGCACTTTCAGAGGTAAAAAAGGGCAATTGACTTCCGTTGCCCTCCGTCCACAAAATTGCCACAAAAAAGACATGATAAACCAATTATATAAAATTGTATGTCTATAATTATGAACAATAACATTTATTATCACCCAATAATACATTTTACAGTAGATATCGCTTGTGTGATATGCCATATCTCCTATCGCTTTACATGAATTTGATTGGTCAATCGAAAAAGAAAAGGAACTAGTTTTTTTATATTCAAAGAACAGTTCATTTTTTTAAAATTAAAAGTAACTTCTTTCTTATTAAAGGGTACTAGTTTTATTTAATTGACCTTGATAGAAACACTGGGTCAATATAAAGAACTTTGCAATGGTTGAATTGCTTTTAAAAAATTGATGCATCCCGATGATCCCTACACCATAATGTATTCAGGTTCAGTAAAAGTGAAATCTACAGCAAAAAGTTATACTTATTTATTTCTGCATGTAAGAAGGAATTGGGTGATAAAGTTTACTTATAAAATTATAAACTGCATGTATTAATGCATTTCATAAAAAAACAGTCATCACAGTACTGAATTACATTACATAACAAACAATATATGTTCACATTAAACAAGACATTATTAATAATTATTATATTTCACAATTAGTACATCAAATTTGTAACTAATTTTGTTGCAATTACCACATTACTGTTTCAAAGACTCTATTCAATTTTCCAATGATAAATAATTATTTTAAAGCTTTATTACATTTATGAAAAGGCTTATTACACATATTACATAAATGTACAAGTAAGTAGAAATAACTCATACAAGATGTATTGATTGCAACCTTTTTATTATTATTTTTATGTAGAAATTCATTGGAACTAAAATAATATAATGTATCTTTAATCACCTTGATCAGTTTGTAAAATTATAATTGAGGACACAATTTAAAGAAAATTAGTTTATATAATATTTAGAAAGTTTTATATTAAAACAAAATTAAATGCTTGAATAATTTACAGATAAATATAACAAAATATATTTAATAGTCCAATCTTCCATTTTCACTATTAGGGGAAAGCGGGGCACAGTGGATCAGATTTCTTTTACACCCCTTAATTATCTGAAATTATGAGGTTATCTCAAACTTTCTGTTGCAGTTGTATTGCATGACTTAGTACTTTGAGGTAGACAAGCCATGACAACCAAAAGATAATGAGCTAATAGTTATTCACATTTTTAAAAAAAATCTGAAGTGAGCCACTGTGCCCCTTCTCGAGGCACAGTGACCCATGACATGGGGCACAATGAATCAAAACAAATGTAATAAATTTTGAATCATATTAACTTTAAAAGTACAACCTGTATAACAGTAACAAAACATGAACATTTTGATTTAGGTCTTTTCTTTGTTCTATAAAAACAAATTAAAGAGTTGTCCCATAAACATGAAGGGAAAGCGGGGCACAGTGGATCATGGGGCACAGTGGATCACATATTATTGGCACAAAACGTTTTGCTGGAATTTCCTGGTGATGTCACCATGTAATGTGTAAGGGAGTTCCCTAACATCATTGCCTGAAGTACAATGGAGAGCGAATTCATTATCGGGCGTACTAGCTCAGTACACAAATGATCCACTTTTCCCATGGTCCACTATGCCCCTGACCATGTGATCAACAAAATGTGTGCCAAATGAGCTTACAGGATTGACAATAGTAAAACTTGTTTCATGTTTTCTTCCTTTATTAAAGAGGTTTTAAGTGTGCATACTGGTTGCCACTCTAAGCTATGGGACTTAGTAGATATTGTGAGTAGTATTGAAGCATTGAAATTTACTTTTGCCATCAAGAAACATGTTTTACTTTCCAAATTCTACAGATGTGACGTCTAACGATGTGAGCCAGGCAATGATGTTAGGGGACTCCCCAACACATAAAGTGGTGACATCACAAAAAGTTTTCTGCCAATAATATGTGATTCACTGTGCCCCTTGATCCACTGTGCCCCGCTTTCCCCTACACCAAACAATGTTATTTGTCTACATTTTGGCTGCTTCCTGGAAAAGTTGCCCAAGTTTTTGAGCAAGCATAATGTTACCTTTGACCTTCAATTTACCAGTCATGAATGCCTGCAAAAAATGAAAGAGCTGTTTAGCAACAATATGCATTTAACTTCATAATTTCTGGGAAATGCTTAGTTTAAGAAGTATTTTGATTCATTAAATTATAGGAAATATTCCTTTTTTGTGGTTGTTTTGTGTACGGTATGTTTCATTTGTAGAAAAGTCTGTATATAGGCTTGGATGACCATGACTGGGAGGAATGTTCATGGAATTATATTGAGATTAGACTATATATACCTGTGGTGCTGGTAATTTACCAGTAGTTATATCTACCATATTACCATCATCTACTGTTAATATACAGTCAGCTTTCTTTCCTTTAGGTTCACCACGATATATCTCACCTGATTTACTACTCTTCATATCAACAGCTACAATATATAAACATACATATACATATTAATAACTCACTAATTTCTAACCACAATCTGTACACCACTCAAATGGTTTGCAAACTTTTGAAGGAACGAAGGAACCCTGGAACCTATCATTAACAACAAAAATAATAATTAGGCCCGCGAACAGTTTACTTTACCAGTGTTACTTTGATGAAAGCTGTAACTAGGGGTAATATGTCTGATGAGGATATGGAAAAATTGACTATCGTGAAGATCAATAACTGTAGCAAAACTCAAGGCAGTGGTTAGATAGCAAGAGAGAGAGAGAGAGAGAGAATGGGGTTTAACGTCCAATCAACATAACTTGGTCATTTTGGGACTAACATATGGTTTAGTTTTATTTCAATAAATCGCTTGCACGTAGGGGTCTTTAACAGTGGAAGGAAACCGGAGTACCTGGTGGAAACCCACGAGGTTGAGAAGGCGTCCCTATCTCAATGCCACATACACTCAGACCAGGACTCGAAACCACAGCCGCAAGCCAGAGGTGTCAGGCCAGCTAGAGGTTGAAGCGCGGCACTCTAGACCACTAGGCCATCCCAACCTTCAGAAAGGGACATTCATGGGGATATAAACCCTGAAAATCTGTCCTAGCAATCAAAATCATGGGTTGGGGGGAGAAACAGACACCTATCTGTCCCCTCCCATCGGATTCTAAGTCCCCCCCCCCCCCCTAAATCAACGCCTATGATCTGGGGTAACAGGAGTTCATTTTGTTAAGACACAGTAACTGAGATTTAAAACAACATAATATGACATACCAAATAGTACTAAATTTTACTGATGTGATAATAGTCAGAATGAAAGATGTAGGCCTAAATGAATTTGATTGGAAATTTTAAGCAAGCATAAAAATGGAAGAACAAAGACCATTACCATCATGTGATCTGTCTAGCAGAGCGACCGACACTTGCGTGCTCATATCATTATATTGTTCTACAGGTCCAAAGTAGCCCCCAATAACCGGACTGTGACGAGAGCATCAAAGCATTTGGCAGACCTATGCATCTATTCTTGGCTGTATGACGAATTTTGCCACATTTGAACTATTTTAAAGGTTTCAAATGAATAATGGCTGCCCCCCCCCCCCTGGAGATTACTGTGGAGAGTGTATTATATCAACAAACATCAAGTTTGGCATTGGGTTTTGGGAATTACCAGGTAATTTTATCAAACCCAGCAGCCTTAAGAGGATATCTCTGCTCATTTTGGTATATACACTCTACAAAAGACGCAATTTGGAAAGCTTTTGTAAAAGCGACATGTTTTCGTGTTCAAGTCAATCAAATCGGTAACCCCATTGCAAATGTATGGGCGTAGGTACATATCAATTACTGTCATACAGCCGAGCAATCTCATTCCCAGAGTCAGCTGCGGGCCAGGAGTCCTCTGGGACCATAAACCGTCCATTTTCTGTAAATTTTTCCACACCTAAGCCCCGCCCATTCTGACCTCTGATTGGTCAATCTCTTTTGGGTTGATTTCTCGAAAACTAGAGGTCAGATCGTCGTTTCGTTTGTTGTAAAATGATCCTTGAGTGAAAGTCAACTTGCTGACATAAAAAAATTGGATCCTTAACTCGCTGACATAAAAAAATTGGATCCTAAACGTACACATTCAAGTTTTTGTAAAGATCTATTTTTCTACGCGTGGGTAAATGTCTAAGTGATTCGGTCATCCAGGCACATAAAATAACTACTCGTGGGTATATTTTTAAGTGATTCGACCATCCAGACACGTAAAATAAATACATGTCACGTGATTCGTCACTTTTGGGAAAATGGCTACCCTGAGTCACCAGAGAAATTTCTCCAACAATTTTTCTGGTTTCGAGATTGACAGCCGAGATTAGATGTAGGGTACGGAATCTACCGAGATTTGCCGTGTGGTTCAAACTACTAGAATACCCAAATTCATAAAAATCACTATTTTCGTCTACTTTACTGCATATTTTTTGTATTAATTTATAAAAACGTTACTCGGCCTACTCCCACACACACACTCACAGGCCCTGATCACACCACACCACACATCCCAGAGGCATCTGGTTTCAATTGTTTTTGCTTGTCGAATATTTTTATTTGCAATTAATAGAAGCCAGAATTAGATCAATAGAAGGCGTTGGCAACTTTGGAAAATTGAATCAATAATCTTCCATTCTCTTTATAATAGACACTTGACACTTTGCTATTCTTCATATTCAATTCCCGAACGGGATTAAAAAAAAGGGTCATTTACATGCTATTCTTAAAAAAAAAATTAGGTATGTTCGTTTGAAATGAAAAGTCTACCATACATGCTTAAAATTCATGTCTTAAATATTTTAGCAGTGAAGTGCATTACTGGTGTTTTTAATAGCTTATAACAGAGAGCACAAAGAGCATATGGCCTACAGAATATTTTTTTGTCCAGTGAATTGAAATTGGTTAAATTATTGTGTGTCAGCAAATGTGGTGCGAGGTGGGCGAACACGTGGGCAACTCTTAGGAAGGAAAATGGCTACGGATAAAATGATTTTGTTCTGATTAATTGTCATGATTATCAAAATTATTGTTTGTTTAAATTACTTAGATAGCAAACTGAGTGATTGAGGTATCAAACGTGACTATTAAAGGTACTCATGTTAAGTTAATAAATACAGCTTAATTGAAACATCCTGTATTTCCAACTTAATGAAAACAGTTTAGATTGACACAATGTGCCTTTTTTTAGTTTAATACCTGCAAATAAGCAATCATTTGGGAGATAAACATTGCACAACCTGCATTAAATATGTATCTTGCTATACAAAGTCTCTAGTTTTCATTTTAAAATAAATCAATAGATATCCCAACAAGATATCCACGCAATGCCTGGAAATACGTCCACAAAGGATCTTTGGCTCAACTGCAGCTTATCCAAAAAGGAAAACTTGGATGTTAAAGATACATTAGTTGAGAGCTATAGCGGGTCTTTCTTTGGGCCTGAAATGTTTTCTAAAGTATTAATTAGACAATAATTAACTGATCCAGGCCTTAATCAACTCTGGATGGCATCAGATTTCTTCGGTATTAAACAGATTAAACGTTTCAGAGATACTTTGATTTAATCAATATGGCAGATTCCAGGCGCTTCGAGACTTAGCTTCGATGGATCAGGACCATGGGTGAAATTATTGCACACGTCTATCAAACATTCAAATGCCAATATCTTCGCTTGCAATAGAATAATTTGAATGAAATTTTCAAATTATTCATTTTACATCATCTACTTTCAAACTATTATAGCAAGAATTGCTAGTTCTAATCTATATCTTAACTAATTAAATGTATCTTTAAGCAAATGGGATAAGGATCTAGGTTCATAGAAGAAATTTAATCTCTGTTGTGTTGATAAACTTTTCCAGACAACTAAATCGCCTTCAGAAGGTGGATAACTCCTTGATAGAAGGTCACAGAACATTGAATATCAATAGTGGTCATCCCCCCATGACCTCAATACTTCCCATCAAATTTGAAAAAAAAATCATTTCGCTTTCACAGGGCTTTGAGCAATGCAGGATAGCTCCCGACTGATAGCTTTCATCTTTATACTCCCGGGCAACAACATCAATAGTTGCTGTCCATAGAGTATAAGGAATAAGTATACCAAGGTAATCCATTCAGAATTGTGGCTTTCGGACGCTAAAGGCAAAAAATGGGCGTGGGTCGGCCTCTGTGAGTCGGGGCATTCAACAAAATCATTAGTTGACGCCCTTTGGCTATAAGGAATACAAATGCCAAATACCAAGCTGATCCATTTAGAATTGCGGCCTGTAAACGACAAACACAAAAAATGGACGTGGCAGGAACATGCAGTTGTCGTCCTTAGACTATAAGGAATACATATCCCAAGTTCAAAGATGATCCATTAAGATAGTGGCCTGTAGGCAAAACACACAGACACAAAGAAAAAATGGGTATGGCTCTGCCCCTGAGGTGGGGCGACCACCAAAAATCAATAGGGGCCATCCTAGGGGTATAAGGAATAGGTATGAAAAGTTTCAAAAGTATCTATTAAGAATTGCGGGCGTAGGTGAAACACATGACACATAAACATTGGGCGTGGCTCTGTCCCAGGAGGTGGGGCATGCACCAAAAATAATTGAAGTCAGACTTGGGGTATAAGGAATATGTATAAAAAGTTTTCAAGACGATCAATTAAGAATTGTGGGCTGTAGGCGACACACAGACACGAAAACAAAATGGGCGTGGCACAGTCTCTGGGGGTTGGGCTTGCTCCCCAAATGATGAGATGTTCCTTAGGGTACAAATAATACATATGCAAAGTTTCAAGTTGATACGTTAAGCAGTGTGGCCTTAAGGCGACAAACAATCAAATACAAGAAATGGGTGTGGCTCTGCCCCTGCAGGTTGGGCATGCACCAAAAAGAATATGGATCATCTTTGGGGTATGTAAAATTGCAGGATGATCGCTTAAGATTGTACCCTCTAGACATACAAAAAGAAAATGGGCGTGGCTCTGTTCCTTGGGTTTGGGCATGCACCTCAAACAATAAGGATGTTCCTTAGGGTACAAAGAATAAGTATGCAAAGGTTCATTATGATACATTAAGAAATTCGGTCTGCAGATGACAAACAAAGAAATAGAAAAAATGGACGTGGCTCTGCCCCTGGGGTTTGGGCATGCACCAAAAACAATAGAGATTATCCTTTGGGTATAAGGAATTCATATGAAAATTTTTCAAGACGATTCTTTAAGAATTATGGCCTGTGGGCGACACATAGACATACAAAAAGAAAATGGGCGTGACTCTGTCCCTGGGGGTCGGGCATGCACCCCAAACAATAGGGATGTTCCTTAGGGTACCAAGAATAAGTTTGCAAAGTTTCAAGATGATACGCTAAGAAATAAATGCAACAAACAAATAAATGCAAAAAATGGGCATGGCTCGGCCCCTCTGGGCCTGTAAGCTACACACAGACACACACACACACACACACACACACACACACACATACACACATACACACAGACAGACAGGGACGACGGCAATATACGTCCACATTATGAATGTGGACATATAATAAAAAAATTCATTAAATAAAACCCATTGACTCACTCCATTGTGAAGCTTGCTTTCCACCTTCTGTTATATTCCATAGAAAAATTGCATTTATCTTTGCCGCTAGACCTTTACGCTGGCTAATTTCCTTTGATAACCTTTCGAACACACCATCACTCTGTAGTTGAGATCCAGTAGACATCTATAGAATAAAATAAAAACAGTTTTAGACTGTCATTGCTAATGTTTCTGAGCATCTATATTCAAACTTTGACAGTCCCACAGTAATTCCAGATGCTGGATGATAAGATTGACTAATCCTTGAAGAGGGTAGAGGGCAATGGAGGACAGGAAGGGATTTTACACCGACCCCAAATAAATATTTATTCTAGGGGTTTTTCATACATAAAACTTCCAAGAAGTAATCGAAAAACAAACAGACCATATATAGCTGTAAAATTTAATAAACACCTTGACAAAGCCAATTTTTTTAAATGAAATCTAGAAGTAGCATTACATTTTAACAACCAACAACAAAAGATATGTGTGAATATATAAAATAATCTGTTATATACTAACCAAGTTTCCTACCACATACACAGTAACGTTTTCAACTAGCAGTTAAATAAAAGAGAAATATATTTATATCCATATACTAGTATATACACACACTATACACCTTGAGATTGTTTGTTGTGAATGCCTTGCCAAAGTCTTGGGTAAAATTAGGAAGGATAAAAAATGTGTATCTTATTTAAGGAAATTTTGGAATAAGTAATAATATTAATCTTACTGCTGGTTTCAAGGTTTCTGTGGAAGAAGCTGTATCTTTTAGATCAACATATGCTCCAGATATACATATATTACCATTCTCGGCAACCTATATAATCAAAAATAATATGTTTTTCCTTTGGGTAAACCAATGTTTTGATTTAGATATTTTCTTTTTCAATGTCAAAATTGTGCTATGAAAAAATTTTGCCCGGGCAGTGGCGCTACGGCCTACTCTTATATTGAATTCCAACTGCCAAGGAGTCTTTTTTGTGCACGCCAATGTGTACATGGGACCTCGTTTTTTGTCCCATCTGAACGACTAAACAGCTGTCCTTGTCAGGACCTCCATCCTGCAGCACTGACAAGAGGAAACCACACTGGAATATCTGGATGAACTTTCTATGCCAATGCAGGGATCGAATACACGACCTCCAGGCTAGCGAGCCAGCATCTTACTAACTTAGCCATTGTGATCCCCTTGCCAAATAAAAAGTAATATTATGAACCTAGGCCTAGATGTAAATATAATAATATAATTTTAATATTCACAGTTAAAGTCTTTAAATGTTATTTGAGGGATTGACAATTTTAAAAAGGAATACAACGAGCATCCACTGCAGTGGCACACATGTATAGGATATAGTCAACACAAAACAAGCATCAAAGACTTTTGCAGATATCTTCTGGTGGCTTCTTTTTAATTTGATTGAAACCAAGCTAAGAGATTATATACTGTACCATGTTCATATTTTGATATTGTTTTCTTAGATTAATGGTAAATAATAAATTTAAATACGCTTAGATTTAGTTGTGTATTAAACACTGGAAACTTTGATATGGTCAAAACAATGACACACACAAAGACATTAATATATTTGTCATAAAGGGGAGAAATCTATCCTCATATATAAACATACCTTAGTTTGGAAGAAAATCCTATTTCCGTCTTTCCACATATCAGTTTGTAGGGTTTGTCCCGGTAAAACTGGCTTAGCAAATCGTGCCTAAAGTATATTTCATAAAAAACATTTTAAAATTTCATTGTGCTTATGGTCCCTTTAAGAATTGTTTTTCACAATGTAATAAACTAGATTTGGTCATAGATTATTATAGGAGGTTTATTTTTAGGATTATCATAAAATATTGAAATAACTAGTTAAGTGTATGATCTGAAAGAAGATGTAAAATAAAATCCAAAAAAAAAACAACCAAAATTATTGAGATATGAGAATTCATATAGGAAGAGTTAGGTGTTCTGTAAAGGTTAAGCTTACCCTGCATCATGCAAAACACCCATTACTATGTATAGGTAACAAGGGCATTTGTGACACGAGATAAATATATGACAGTTTTCGTTTCTTGTTTAATCGATCAATGTCCAAATCATGCATGTTTGAGGAATATTTAAAGGGACAATACCACTCTTGCTGGCTTGACAGGCCCAGAAAAAAATAGCCTTATTCTAACTACCAGATGTTTGAGTGTCCTACCTGTTGTGTAAATTATCCATTACATTCTATTTTACTTGTCCAGTGGATTCGAAAATATGTTTAAATCTAAGTTGCATTTGAAAGTGTTTACATAAAGCTTTTCAAACCATGTTGTTACCATGTAGTTGAATTTTTCCAATTTTTTAAATTTGGTGTGTTGAGATGAAATTTGTATCATCAATTAATTTGAATATTGTAAAATAGTACAATTTGTTTGGGCATATTATTCAGTTACAACAAGAGTGGTATTGAGGCTTTAATTCTTTCATGGAAAAAGATACCCAACAGCATCCTTAATGTCGAAAATCTGCTGAAGAAAACTTTGTCAAATCTTTGATGCTAACCTCAGTCAGAGCCCTTTTGAGATTCGTCCAAAACAAAACAATGGTTTGTTGACAAAAAAAAAAAGAAGAGATATGGACGATTAGAAGATTTTGTTTGTGTCCCATCTGTAAAACACTTCCTGTTTGTCAAACATGACCCAATTTATATCTAATAAATAGATCCACTGAAGCCAACCATGTCTACCTCAGCAGAGTTTGAACCATGCACAGTTTTGGCTGCATCTTCAGCAAAAAAATAAAAAATAAAAAACACTGAAGGTCTGAAACACATATTAAAACAAAAAAAAACTCTTACGAAAACAATATGTGTTTCGTCCCGAATGATGTGAAATGAATTGAAATGAGGTTTAGCCCCTGACTGCTCTGGTCCAACTAGGCTAATAAAGACAGACATACGCCATACAGTGTACTGAGAGAAATTTTGCCTGTACAAAGGTCGTGCAGCCTCTCTTATATCAAATACCAACATTCAAGGTGTTTTTTTACCTGCACACCAATATGTACGCAGGACCTTAGTTTTTCATCCCATCCAAAAAACTTGTGGCTGCTCATAATGCTAGCTCACCATTATTATTATTATATGCTGTCCACTGACACAAGGAGAAACCTGAAGAACTTTCTTGGCCAATGCAGGGATCAAACAGGTTAGTGAGCCAATGTCTTACTCACTGAGCCACCGTGGCTCACTTTTAATGATGTAATTTATGTTTATATGCAATGAAATAAATATTTTATCCAGTATTTGCTGTTCTCAAAGTCACAACTAAATTGATTATATCCAAGCAGGCAGTTGGACAATGGACCTAAGTCTTTTGGGTCGCTTGTTTGCCCTATAGGCTAATAACAGATTAGATGTAAAATTCTGTTAGGTGAATGAACCAATTTGATTGGCTTCACCTATTTTCAACAAAATAAAACCTTGAAACATGGAAAATCAATTCAGTTAACATTTAAAAAAAGGTTAAATTATAGATAACAGTGTATTAAGACACGATTGTTTACACTTGAAAAAACAAATTTAACTACAATTACAAAGTGATGTTGTTTCATATAATATTCATTCGATTGTAAAAAATCAAAGTATTGCAGATATTGATGCAAATAAAAGTTTGTTCAAATGTATCAAAAATTAAATATATGAATTAGGGTTTAATGTCCTACTCTGACAAGACTAATGAAGAAGGGGCCCTTGTAAAAAAAAAACAGATTTTGAAATTTGTAAACCTGATCAAGATTTGTTTTTGACAATAAAATGCCTAACTCTATTTGTTTTGCAATTAATTAACTTGAACAGTTTTGTAAATTAGCTTCAAAAAATATATAGGTTTCCATGGCTAAAGTACATACCCAAATGTTAACTATAAGGAGTTTGCTAACCTTTTAAAAATTTGGTTCAATTTATCTTTTTTGTTTTCATATTTACACTACATTGTTATCTAGCTACTTTTAAACTTTAGCAGTGTTATGCTAGTAGATATTCCAACAGTCATACTGTAACCAAAGATAGGCTGCCAGGCAACAAAACATACACCCACAACAGATAAGTCGTCTGGGAGGTCAACAAGGGTTGTCGCATATTTTTTCTTTTGTCAGTAAGGAAAACATTTACAACACATGAAAATCTTATTACGAGTATGTAGCCCATTAAGTAATTATCAGAAATGATTAGAATTGTTTGTCTCGTGGCCTTCGTCCACAAGAAATTTCAAAGTGTCAAGGGCAGTAATTATCTGGCAGTAATTATCAGAAATTGTTGAAAATGTCTTGGATCCTTCGTATCATGACCTTAAACACTGTATAAATTTAAAGGCAATGGGATATTGACTTTAGCCTCTAGAGCGCCAACAAGATATCTCAAAGTGATCAAGGGCCCTAACTCTGGCAGTAATTATTGGAAATCGTTGAAAATGAGTAGGTTCCTTGTCATATGACCTTAAACAGTGTGGATAAATTAAAAGTCAATCACATATTAACTTTAGCCTCTAGAGTGTTCACAAGAAATTGTGGATAACAAACGTACAGACGAGGCGATGGCAATATACGACCACATTTCTAATCTGCACATATAAAAACACATTTGATCCACTTTTATGTTTGGCTTGATTTAGTCTATGAGAACATGTGATCTAAACGTCATTGTTAAAAACAATATGTAAGATCTCGATGTAGAGTATTTCCACATGTCAGTATATGTCTACAGGACGAAATGAAATGAAATGTTTAATATACTACTTGGCTATATGCCATGCAGTGTGCTCTGAGTAAAAATTTGCCAAGAGAGCAAACGTGCACAACATTTTGTACAGTATACATTGCCCCTTGCAAGTTCCTTGGTCCTGCACCACTGAGAACATGTGCATTAAATCCATGTTAAATATTTTTTGCAAAAATCTGCACTTTGACTTAATATAAATCTTGTCAGAATCAATCAATTTTCTTTTTGAAACATATTTTCTACAAACTGTCTTGCTCGGATCAGTTAGATGTCTGAATCGTTTGACAACACCGTACCAAATAAATGCCAGATTGTGAACAAGTGGTTACTAAAACGTAATACATGTGCAACTTACAACTTGTTTTTTTAATCTTGTCATATCAGACGTAGGGTCGATATGGAATAAACCATTGTCTTATAGATGAAGTCAATAAGGATAGATTTAACATTAATGTCGGTATGTAAGAAAAATATTACCCTAATATCCATGGTCGAAGAGGTTATTCTCATAAAATAAAATGGTCTCTCTGTGTATAACAATCTTTTTTAAATTTTGGGATGGGCTTGGGTTTGCCATAAATGTACATAACATCGATTATCTTATTTCAAAATGTATAATTACCTTGACAGCTTTAAACAGTGACACATCGTTGTTAGCATACTGACGTAAAACATGACGTACAGCAAACCCAAAACTACATAAACCATGTAAGATAGGTGTTTTAAATCCTAGAGAAAAATAATATACTTCACATATTAAACAAATCATTGCATGAATATATTAAAAGAAAAAGTCAGGTGAAAAATCTAATTCCCAAGGGGAAATAATTCAAAGAAGTTGGTTCAAAAATGATTTCCTTCCAGTATAACGGTTAAATATTTCTCAACAATTATTGATTTCTGTAATCGTCTACGAACATAGACCCATCTCTGGTATTCGAAAAAAATAATCAAAACTAGCACTGTGTTTCTCTTTATTCACCTTTAAAGATGTATTATGTAAGAGCTAAATCTGCCTATATTGCAAAACTTTATTTTGGCTTCAAATGTTATTTGAACACAGCAAGATTTCAAAATTTAATGACAAAATGTGATTAGTGATATTGTATCGCAGTTTGCTAAACAAAAATGCCGTAAGTGCATATCAAATATTTATAAGGGAATTTGTGAATCAAGCTGAACAGTTATGAAATGGGCACAACTCTTTATCATTTATAGATAGTAGTGATTGACCATGTCAAATTTTTATGTATGCCATTAGTAGTGATAACTTATTACTGGATGAACGTAAAAGCTTTTGAGTAAAGATAGCACCGTCTGCTAAAATTTGGTGAAATAATCGAAATGTAAATATGATCCTGATGATCATAGGCTTGATTATAATCTTGAAGGGCCTGGTATTGTAAGCAGAATACAATGTTGATTCTGTATTTAATATGCAAGTAGAGTACACCACATTGAAAACTATATTGGAATTATTGGGACTGATCTTAAACTGAAAAAACTGAGAATATTTGTATAAACACACAATTATTTAGTTTTATATATCAGTATATATTATGGCCTTTATTAGATCATTCAATACAACAAAGTGAAAAGTTACTTATTAACACTTTTTTTCAAAACATCCAATAATTGCTAATAAATTTTTCCTTGTCATATTCCCTGTTATCAAGATTTGGTCTCAGTTTACAAGTACCATTGCTACGATAAAAAATTATCTACGCTACATCTACAAGCAGTCATAAACTATGCCAAGTATAAAATAATTTGAATGGAATTTTTCATTTTCATTATTTATGTTAGTAGATATGATGATACATGAACGATTTTCTGCTCCCTTGAAAAAAACAATTAGCTTCACCTAGAGGGGGTTGGGATGGCCTAGTGGTCTAGAGTGTTGCGCTTCGACCTCTAGCTTGCGGCTGTGGTTTCGAGCCCTGGTGTGAGTGTATGTGGCATGGAGACAGGGGCGCCTTCTCTACCTCGTGGGTAAGGTTTCCTCCCACTGCTAAAGACCCCTACGCGCAAGCAAATTATTGAAATTAAATTAAACTAAACCATATGTTAGTCCCGAAATGACCTAGTTGTGTTGAGTGGATGTTAAACCCCATTTCTCTCTCTCGCTTAACCTTGCGTTCTCTTCCATCAAACATCAGTTAAGCACATTTATGGCAAGGTTTGGCAGCTTTTGTGGGGAAATCTTTCATCACAAGAGTTCCAGAAGTTTGACTAAAACCAATCTGATCAAAATTTTTAGTCTGTGGAATGTATTTTTGGTCACAAGAGCTTACAAAATATTTGATTAAATTTATCAAAAAAATATGTCCAAAAACACTTAAACTTCTCGTTTAATGTGGTACCAACACAGGTATATAATGGAGTCTGAGAAGAAATATTGGAAAAAGGGGTTTTTTTTCTATCCAGTATATTGTGGGAATAAAATCTTGCAGAATACACTATCACTACACATTACAAAATGACGGGATAAACTAAGAATGTTCCAGCAAAATGAATAGAACATTTTTCATAAATTTTTATGGTCTAACTTTCTTGCTGGACAATTTTCATATACCGGTAATGCTTATCTCTCAGTACAAAAGCCATTTTTTTTAAGTTAGATGTCACCACCTTTCAATCAAAATTTCAAATGTTGATACTCTACTACTTGCACTGAGAATGCAGGCACAGATAGCTGACTGAAATCGAGGATATGGAGAAATAAAAACCTGTGTCCCCAGTATAATAAATGAAGCTAGCAAAAACAAATTAAGGGACATAATACTAAAAAGAGAATACAAACAAGCATATATGCATTGAAATTGGTTCTTCATTATATGGAAAGAGAATGAAAAAAAAGAACTTATATTCATTGAAATTAGTTTCCGTTTGGTTGGTTCTTTATAATATAGAAATATTCTGTATGAATAGATGGATGATTGTGTATCCACAGCGTTACCTGAATGAGCTCTTGTGTGAAATTTTATGGCCTAGAAAAGGAAAGTTATAAAGGCTCAATTGATTTATGTGAATATGCATGGCCACCTGCTTGCATACTCAACATACTGATAAGAAAGTATGTACATTACATCAATAATGTAACTATTATTATATACGAACCAGCCATTGTAGCAAAATCGGGGTCAATATGAAGAGGGTTACGATCTCCACTTAATCTGTATAATGCTGCCTGAAAAAAATAAATTTAAAATCATTATCTGATATATCAAAGTAGCTCAGAATATATGTATACTTTAATTATAATAGTCTATTTTTTTGTTTTTATTTCAAAAAAAGGAACCAAGAGTACATACCTGGTCTACTGAAGTGCTTTCTTTAATGGATGAATCTGGTTGACGTTTTGGTGCCTCAATAGGTTGTTTAATACCCTCACATGTCCTTACTCCACCAAAATTGCCTTTACCAACCACAAATATAGCAAATTGACAAAAAGCCACTTTTTCATTGTTCTCATCAAATGTATCAACTAGAAGGAGACAAAAACATTATCTGGCAGGAAGTTCAAAGTTTTTTTGGGGGGTTTATTATATGAGTTTTTATTGATCAAATACCAGATGAAATGACTGTACGTTCACCATCAAGTCATCAATCGAAAGGTACATCTTCATAATACTTAGATGTACCGGTATGTTAATTTTTATGATGCTGTGACTTGATAGACTCCACTATCAAGTATGTAATACTATTGACAATCACAAACAGAAATGGATAATCAATCATTTTTTACGACCAAAAGTATGTTTCCTGAGAACTATAACTGAGAACTGTGAGAAAGATGAGCACAAGTATTCTCAGTGGGGGAGGGTGCAGACTTTGATTTAAATCACCAGCAAAATGTATGCTTTAACAATGAGTACAGTATCGATACCATGTAACGATCGCAAAAACAATAAATCTGTCATTATTTCAAAATTTTACTTATTTAATCTTTTCTATAATTTTAAATTTATAATTTTGTGTGTTTCTTAAACATGAAAAACTAGCTAGAATTTTTTACAAATAATTGTCTGAGAACCAGAATATTTTTTGTGTGACCTTAATGATGATCTGCCTTTTTGTCACTGCCATGACACAGCCCTACTACAATTATGTACATGATTAAATAAACATATAGAATAATTACTTACCATTATATATAACGACAGCTCCAGAACGTTTATCTAATATATCTAATACTTGAACTTTAGATGTCAATGTAGCAGATGGCTGGAATGGTTTATATATTTCACAATATTGTTCTCCATGTAATACCTAAAACATAGACAAAAAAACTATCATAGCAACAATAAACATTATTATTTCTATATCAAAGACCGAATGGTCAGAACTTGCATGCTGTATCATAAGGCCTGTCATTGAGTAAACTGGCGTGGTTTCGAATCTTCTGTTGTACGTGACAATGAGTAGGGTCGTCTGTCCAGTCTTGTGTGTTTTCTCTGGGTCCTCCGGTTTCCACCCACTGCTAAAGACCTCTACGTGCAAACGAATTATCGAAATAAAATTAAACCATATGTTAGTCCTGAAATGACCTACATGTAGTTTGTGTCGAGTTGACGTTAAACCCTATTTCTCTCTCTCGCTATATGTAAGCTAAATATAAAATGTGTGCAGAAAGTATTTAAAAATACATCTAGAAATTGATATAGAGAGAATTTAAACTTACATCTTTGATCAAAATAAACGCTAAAATATTCTTATTCAAGATTCAAGGGATTCTATAGAGCTAAAATTATGTTCAGGATCTTAAACAATACTGTATAAAATATAACATAAAATATATATAATACAATTCATGAAGAACTGTTAGATAAAACCCTTTCTGAATAAGTCATAGATATAATGACTGATTCGTTTAGTCATTACGCGAAATGACTGATTACACAGATTGACTGTAACATATATATATCTATCTCTTACATTGGCTAGAGGAGCATCTACACCTGGTATACCTTCCATTAAATTCTGAGTTAAACTATCCATAGATGGTATAACAATATATGTAGGTAAAACACTAAAATCCTCAGCTCCTTCATATAAAAACTTTAAATAATTCTCTTCTTTTGTTGACATACCCACTGAAAGTACATACATAAGACCAATTACAGAAAATTAATTTACCCATTTTGTGAAAATTCTCTGAGTAGGAAATGCACTTGGTCTCAGACAACAGTATTGTAATGTGGTGATACGTGTACATAAATCCCAAAATACCCCAAACAATGAATCATGTTTGGGTTGATTTTACCTATATCATTAAAGTCCTGACCGGCATATACAGCCGCCATGGAACCCACCTTATTGGTGAGAGGAATTTAAAAAAAAAAACTTAGTGGGAATTAACGAATATTGATATCTTCGAAAGGGAGGGGCATACAATTATTTAAATGGAATAGATCTTATAAATTATTCAAGATTTTCAATGAAAGAAGATCGAACCTTAGATGTGGGTTATGTAATTAATGTGGTTATTGTATGATTACAATTTTAATTGTAAACCCTATTTCTCAATAATCAAAACTTAAAACTCTACTTGTTGTTTAATATTTTCTTCAGGTGAAGTTTCAAAATGCAATTTCTACATATATAGAAAGGGCTCAAATTTAAATTTGGGAAGACTACATTGGTTCATGGATCAAATGTAATTTCACAAAACTTACCTCCTAAAGCATATAATATAGCATCCCTGGCTGCATAGGAAAATTGTGTAGGTTTAGTAGTAAAAGATTTGGCTAAATCAGCATTCATGCCACCAGTATAAGCATTATAAGTAGTTTTAGGTGAGTCTGATGATGATGATGATGATGCACTGGATTCTATTTGTTCTAACATCTTCATAGTGTGCATTGTTGATTCTAAAATGATACAAAATATTGTACACAGACTGAAGGATTGAAAATATGATTAGGTCATAGAGTATCGGTTATGTTGTTTTTCAACCATTTCAAAGTGTAAAATGTAGTAGGAAATTCATGTGAGCAGTCCACACATGTTGTTGGGAGTATATACAGGAAACTAATAACTTATGTCATTTTCTAAAAAATTTATATAGCGCACCATTTCCACAAAGAACAAAGAACAGATGCAACCCCCTACACTCTCCCCGAAAACTAAACATGAATACATGAAGTAACTAAAATTTGATTGGTTTTTATATTTTCTTTGTGCTAACATTTATTACACAAAGCAGTATATACTGGTAATCATCAGATGATAATTTATAACTTTTTTTGTCTTATCAACAAAAACATGGTGTTTTATTAAATTTGAATCAATCCGATAAACAATTTTGCCTCCACATTGTCTACAAGCTATTGTCGTTGTCATACCCATGGTGTATATAAAATGTTATTTTATGCACTCAAAATAAATATTTGGTCTGTATCTACTTTACCTTGAATTGTTTTTGGATAAGTATGGTGATCAAAATCTGTAATTTTATCCCAGTTAGCTCTGACTGTAGAAAAATAAAATTTAATAAATAAAATCTTCTGTGAAAGAATGATTCTTTTCAGAAGCATTGAAAGACCTTTTTGGCTATAAATAAATTCTATGATAATAATAGGCCTATCCATAGGAACATCTTTTGCTTTATATATCTACATGATGGACAAATTGAACATCTTGTATTCTGTGCTAGACATTATAAAAAAACAACATGTTGAAACAACTGCCAGTTGTTTGGAGACAGACATTATCTTAAAATATTGTTATTTGTAGTAAACTCAAATAACCCTGCATCAATTGACTTTAAGAATATATAAGTAACATTTCTGGTATTTGTACTTCTTTATTTTCTTGTTGTCACATTACCATTATTTCATTCAGGTATTGTAATAATAATAATATACCGCGCACAGTTTCATGCTAGTATGCATGCTTAAAGCGCCACAGTCTGGGTGTCATAATAGGCCGAAAATAGATGAGTTTTATAGTTAGTTTTGAATGTTTCTACGCTGGATGACAGTTTAATGTTCAGGGGTAACCAATTCCACAGACCAGGCACAATGTGAACAAATGTTTTGAATTTATATTTTGGAATTATAAGAAGGTGTTCTTGTTAAGAACATGTCCAGGACATGTTGATAAAAGCGTGTGTGATATGCGGGTTTATGGGTAAGAGACTGATGATATGAGCTGCATGCTTTACTGATGACTCAATAACATATATTGAATATAAAAATCAACCATTTCCACAAAATTTAAAGCCCCAATAACACTCTTGTTGTAACTGAATAATATGTTCCAAACTTTATTCTGGTCAACAATTTGTACTATTTTACAATATTTCAATTAAAAAATGATACAAATTTCATCTTAACACACCTAAGTTTAAAAATTGGAAAAATTCAACTACATGCCGTAACATGGTTTGAAAAGCCTTACGTAAGCACTTTCAAATGCAACTTGGATTTAAACATATTTTCGTACCCTCTGGACAAGTAAGATAGGTTGTAATGGATAATTTACACAACAGGTAAGACACTTAAACATCTTGTAGTTAGAATAAGGCTAAAAAAAATTTCTGGACCTGTCAAGCCAGCAAGAGTGTTATTGTCCCTTTAAAGAAAGTTTGTCCACAAACCTTATTCCTATCCAAGGATTAAATAAAATATAAACTGAAAATTTTCGAAATTATTAGAGCTTTAATCGCTAAATTTGTATAGGTTTTGCTTTACAAATTCTGCTTCATGTAGTCAAAACTTGTGGCTCGATTGAAACATCATTATCTAGTAAATAAGCCTTTTTGTCGGTCAACAATAAAGTACCTCTACACAAAGCTGCATTTTTTTGTTTCTTTATGATTACACATATCATTGTTTTTTAACAATGTGAAAAAAAGGAAAAGTATCTTTACCAGTATTACTTTAATGACTTTCGAAGATCACTAAATGATCCCCTACCTGCTTACAGAGTTTTCTGTGCAAGGCAAGCCAAAATATTGTTAGCAGCTGGTGGTTGCCAAAGGATTAATCCTAACTATTTAAAATAATTCTAGATAATGTAGATATTTTCTTATTGATATAAAATTGTCTTATTTTTACCTTGTTCTGGTGTGGTATTTTGACCTTTTTTTCTGACAATAGCACCTTCTGTTCTCTGCCATCTTACTATATAGATATTCACGAAAAGAAAAAGTTAACATGAAATTTTTTATACAAAATGATGTACTTGTAATTTAAAATGATTCCATGAAATAATTGATGCTAATAATCTAACAGATACTCAGCAAAATAATATTTTATTGCAACAAAAAAAAAACAAGCGCTTGACAAGTGAGATATGTTTCATTTTGCAAGAAATGGACAGAGAACAAGCTAAAAAAAGAGATTGTTCCTTATGATCAGTGGTCATAAAAATTAATATTGAAATAAACCAAGATCTTTTGGGTATAAACATATATTTAAATATGGCACACTACGTCAACATAAAAATGTGGTCGTATAAAAATCAGATATCCTTACATTTCCCAATCCATCCTGCACCAACTTCAAACAGCGAACCATTTTCTTCAGTTTCTTCATTACATAGATATAAAACCAAAGGAGCAACATATATTGGTTTTAATCCTTCTATCATTTCTGTAATTAACACCATTATAAGAATATGAAAAACTTGTTCTATACTTTAAATTATCAAATAAATATCTACATACAGAGTTAATTATAGTTATTATCATACCATATAAATGAAAGAAATCAGATACCAAGGTTCGTTGAGGTGGAAGATGGGAGGAGCCCCATTCTCTTCGGAACTAGAGAGAGATAGAACTTCGGTCTAACATCCCCTAAACATAACCAAGATCATTTCAAGATGAAAATAAGCGTACAGAAGCGTACAGGGGGGGGGGGGGGGTCTGAATTTTACCCATTTTGAGCGTACATACTTTATGGATGGCCCCATACCTGAACCATACATGTGATACCTCCCTAAATTCGCGGGAGACTCCCGGTTTTACCCCTGATCTCCCGAGCTCCCGATCGGGAGACAGATACTCCCATTTTTTTCAATTCTTGTAATTATATTTTTTGGGAGTCAAAATTGTAATCAAATAGGCCCTAGCATCGAAATAAAACAAGACTTTTCTTTGTTAACGAGACAACCGACCTATCTCTCGTGTCGAATGCTGTTACTATAATTAGTAACACCACCTGATACATTTCCGATGTTTTCGTATTTGGAACAATACTATTTTATTAACGAGATAAAAGTAGCCTATTTTCCGATTTCATTTCCATTCGTGTGCAGATAAAATACTTTAAATTAGGCATGAATACCAGAGAATTTATTAATTCAGAACATAGAACCACGTGTCCAAGTTACGCAATTTTTAATTGTTGAAAAATACTTGGTGTTAAACGTCCAGATGTGCGTGGGTTAGGAGGAAACTTCCCTTCGACTTAGAATGTCCACATTCCTATCATCAAAGGCGCGCGAATATGAGTCACGTGATGTAAATATTGTGGGCTTTCCTCTCGAGTCTAGAGGCGTAAAAATAATGGAATATGTCTTCCCAGGCAAGTCCTTTATTCATGTAACATAATGCTTACTTCATGATCATAAATGAACATTGAGTTGCATTTCGACGTAATTAACCGCGAATATGAGTGTGAGGAACTTGTAATTTTTTTTTTACTTTTCGTGTTGAAATGCCGTAATCACGATCACATGCCAAACTACGTTAATAATTTTCTAGAAAATTATCCACTGTATACCATTTTCAAGTGCTCTGCAGGCACACTTAACATGCTCCGATTTTGTTGATTTTAATAGCATCAAAACGACAATAAAACGAACTTCCGATCGGTCGGGAGTACAATATTGACAAATCGCCCGAAAAAAAGATTTCGTGAATTGAAGTGTTCAACTTACAAAAAATGTCAGATATTTCGAAATGCCAACAAAGCATGAAAAAATAATATTTATTAATAATAAAAATTTTCAACGTAACGTCAAAAGACGGGAAATTTACGTTTTTCAACTTACGTTTATGAAATAGATAAAATGAACACATACACACAAATTATATCAAACAAAAAAAAAAGAATATCTGCTTCCAAAATATTTAAAAATTATTACAAAAAATTAAAAAGCCAGTGTATGACGTTAAGTTTAAAAGGGGTAACAAATAATATTTGAAAATATAAAGAGATGAGTATGACAAGTGCTTTATTGTGTGTTTTCATATGTTTTATTATGTTTGTGTAACTATAACAAACAAATGATATACAAATATATAAACAATGTAAATTAATTTGTCTTTTATTCATGGTGGGTGGGTAATTTTAACACGCATTTTAACGCGCGATAAAATCTCCCTCTTTTGAAATTAATCTCCTGACATTTTTACAAAAATCTCCTGACATTTTACGTGTGGCCAATCACATGTATGCCTGAACAAAAGTCAAATAAAAAAGTTAAAACTAACCTGGAGGCATTACTGTTTCTGTTAATCTGGAGCCTGCTATAGGAGCGATAGTATTACAATGTATATTGTTCTTTTTTCCTTCAATATTTATTGTATTACTTAATCCTAATAATCCTAACTTGGCTGAAAAATAACATTAAATTATTAGTGTAAAAGTACTAACATCTTATTACAAATAATCTCAAACTTGGGTTATAAGGAATATTTTAAGGAATATTTAAGGTGAATAGCACAAATTAAATAAACAACCATGAAATAAAATGAGGCTTCTGATTGTAGACAAAATAACCTTGACCTTCATAGTGGTCATCCGATTGAACTTTTGATATTGTCTTGTACTCCTGCCAAAATAAAACCTTGCTTTCCAGAAGTTAAAATTTTAACCAACTTTAAAGATAATATTTTTAGTAAATAAAAATCCCTAATACATTTAATGTCTGACAAGGCAAACAATGTTTTTGACCCTGAGGTTTTCAGTTTTATTAACAATACAACCAAACATAGATGACATTATGTCATTCAATTATATACACAGCATACCTTGGTCATTCATCTTAGCAGTTTTAACTATTGAAAAATGAACACTAACATGGATTTTAATTCCTTGTTAATTCATACAAGTGAATATGTATGTGTAGGAACTTCAGCAATTTGAAAAGATAAAGTTTTGATTTCATAATTTATGTAATATATACATATATACACAGCAAACAAAGTTAAGCACCCCCCCCCCCAACCCCAAATAAAAGCTGAAACCAAATTTCAATCGTCATGATGGCAAATCAAAGAGTGGTAAATTGGTGTGAAAATAAGGTGTTACTTATTACAAAATGTCTCTCACATGCATGTGAAGTTGCTCACACCAAAGTTTCAAACAACCCCTCATTTTAATACCCATTTACACTAAATAGGAAATAATTTTTACCTACAAATACTTCAAACATCTTTATTCATTTTCCTAATACATAAAAAATGTTTTAGAATTCAATTTGTCAGAGAAAATAAGTTAATATTTTTGGCGCATTAAGTCGCATAGATGTCATCCTTTTCAGTGATTGTAGCGGTCTAGCAAATATTCAGTGGTGATCAGTGTGGCATTTGGTATTTACGGATTGGTATCGACTTCATTATCACTTTTTTCCACTTCTGATTGATAATGGCACGAAGTAGAATTTCTGATGCATTGAGATGGCAGATCATTTGACTTCATTGGGCAGGACTTTCTTACAAGGAAATGCAAGAAGAACTCAGTTTCACTACACCATAATAAGCTGTCTAGTGAGGAAGCATGCGCAAACAAATGATATAAAAGACCTTCCCCATTCTGGAAGACCAAAAGCTACCACACCCAAGGAAGTTGGAGCTCAGTTACGGCATATTAGGCGCCAGCCTTTTGGTTCAATCACCCAGCTGAAATAGGCCTGGTAACCTCATTGCCGCTTGAGCAACCAGACTGTGAAAAACTGCCTCAAGCTGCTGGATTAAGAGCCAGAAGGGTCATCAGGCGTCCATAGCTCACAAATCACAAGCGTCATAGTAGGTTATGGTGTAAGCACAGGCAGAGGTAGAACCCAAGATCATGGAGGAGAATACACTGGAGTGACGAAAGAGCCAGCGTATGGACGACTAGACACGCCTTGCTACCAGAAACATTGTACCATTGCCAAGTTGTACCATTTGGCAGGGGATTCGTAACGGTTTGGGTTTGGGGAGGCTTCTCCTACGACTGTAGACTGGATTTGGTGACCATACAAGGTTCACTCACAGGCGATCACTACATTTAGGAGGTTCTGGCTCCTGTCATTATTGACCATTTCGATGACAACATACTTGCAACAGGACCCTTGTTCTTGGACGACAATGCATGACCTCATCATTCATGTGCTGTAAACCAACATCTGGCAAATAATGCTGTCACACAAATTCCATGGCCAGCAATGTCTCCTGATTAGAACACAATCGAACATGTTTTGGACATTATTGGCCGTTGGGTACAGAAGAATGACTGCAGTTATTCAGGTACACGTGGCAGCACATGTTTTGTGATTCCTGGGAGCCTGATCCACTTTACTTAAGCTGTTTTTACTGGGTTGCACACACCAAGATTTGAACTGACGATACTTAAACACTCATGTCCTTTCAATTTCACTCTGAGTTTTCTTACACTTTCAGTACTCATACTGTTACAAAACTACACTTCCAAATGACCAATTGGAGGAACTTTTAATGTAAATATTGGGTTATTAAACCAATGTCAATTGTCATTTTATTTATCTAATTTAATGATATACATGTAGGCCTATAGATATTACATAGCCATTGGTTTAATTAATAAGGAAGAAGGCACCTGTCATAGGAATTGTCAAGAATCAATTCAGGATTTTTCAGGTGAATGGTGTTATACAGTATTTTGTGAAATATTTTAATTACCTGCACTGTAATTAGCTTGACCAAAATTCCCATAAATACCAGCAGCTGAAGCTGTCATTATTATTCTATTAATATAAAAGATATGTAATAATTTTATATATTAATTCTCTATCATAGAAACTTGATAGGGCAAAAAAGGCATCACCTGTGGGACTAATAAGGCATAATGCTGCTGTGATAATGTGTTGATCTTTATATGGTTTTGACACGACATTGGTACTTATGATTTAACGCAAATTGCCCATAAATCCTTATTGAAATCTTTTTTTCTGTAAATATCTTCTCTTATCTAACTCTAAATTTTTGTCTAAACCGTTCATACCTTCCATAATTTTGTTTTTTCATATGTGGCCATGCTGCTCTTGTTACCAAAAAGGATCCTCGTAGATGTACTCGGTGTATTAAATCTATAAAATAATTAAAAAAAATATTCCCAATAATGATACTAATCTACAGTAATTAATGACGCTCTTTATTTTATTGAGATAAAAAAAACAGGTAATGCGACCCATTTAAGGTGATATGGAAATATCTGAAAAACAGAATAATATCAGATAATCAATGAAGTTAAAAACATTATTAATATCTAATGTATAATTTGGAATGTGTTGGTACATGTATGTAGCATATTAAAGCTAAAAGCATTATGAATATAATTAACTAACCCCAGTCCTGATCACTCGTTCTTGCAAATGATTTATCTCTTAATATTCCGGCATTGTTGACAACTACATCTAAAATACAAATGAATAGAATGAAATGAGGTTAATTGTCCTAATTTTCTGCACTCACTGGAATAATAAAAGACGGAATCATACAAATAAATGACATTTAGTACAGGGCATTTAGAACAATTTCATGCATACAACGCAAACAATTTACACATAAAATAATTTTATTTTACTCCACTTGTATATTTATATTTGTTTAGTAGGGGTGGGATGTAATTCCAATCCTATATATTCATCTTCATGATGGCAAGGATGGAATATATGTAGTGCAGACATTTTTAATATCATGAACATATAATACAAACCTATTCTCCCAAAGGCATCTAAAGCTGTTTGTATTAATTTTTCTCCATCTTCAACTGAATCTATAATTGAAAATTTATAACTTATGATACACTCAATTTGTTATATTCAAGCAGATAAAAAAGGAAAAGAGTAAAATATTTTGTCATCAATTAATTATGGCTTTCCAGCACTGAACTTGCACTCAGAAGTAAGTACCGTGGGACAACAACAATAATAATAATAATCTCGTCATTTTACATGGGTAGCAAATTAAGCCTGAGGCTTATTTTCAATTTGGCCCTTGGCACAGACCGTACGAATGATTTTGATCATTACTGCAGGAAGAAACCGAAGAACTCGGGGGAATCCTGCCTGATCGGACGGGAGACCGAATATCCCTCTCACTTACAACGATAAAGTTCTTGCCCTGAGCTGGGATTGAACCCTCGTTGCATTGGTGAGAAGCCGCCTCTCTATCGCCACGGCTATCCGAGTGTACGTATAGATGATCCACAATGATTTACGCCATACTTGCATTGGTGAGACAATGACGATGTTCAATTATACATGTTATTTTGACTACATACCATAGTTAGCAACAGCCTTTCCACCTTTACTTTTAATTTCATTAACAACTACATCAGCTGCTCTTGACCCCTGGCCTTCACCTCTCATATCACCTCCAAGGTCATTAACTGAAAAAGAAATATATTTTTATTCTGTTAAAGAGCTAAATATGATTATTTCAGGTTTTAATTTAGGCTTCAGATGTTATAGAAATTATAAATTAGATCTTTACTTAAACAACAAGCCCAAAATCAACTCTGTAGACCCACGGATGGCTCAGCTACAGCTTGGATTTAAATAGGATTTTACTCATTAATTAAATTAAATATGGCGCACCGTGATAAGGCTATTAACTGTTATGTTTATGTCATCAGTAAGATCGAGGCTAAATGATTGAGTGTACTTAGCGTGGCCGCTGTTGATCGATATTCCGCATTCCATTGAAAACTTACTTGATAATCAAGATTATGTAGGTGGAGTTAACACACCTGTCAATCCAGCAATTGGCCAAGGTGAAGACACAGTTTGGCCCCATTTCTAGTCAAATATTTTAATGCTAATAACGTAATTTGATTGAATTTTTTAATATATTCTTATTTCATCATCTACTTTTGAACTGTTATGGCAAGAATGGCCAACTCTCTATAAAAATCTCCCATAATGTCTCTTTAATAAATTCATCAAGCTTAACATAAGTATGTGGTTGTGACTTAAAAAGCGTAAAAAGATACAGCCGACAGGGGCGGATTGGGCCATTGGGCGAACACCTGAAGGGGCTGTCGGACAAGAAATGAACAACATAATTTTGTCCAATTCGTCTTATTTGACAGAGATTATAATCAGATTTGCCACCATATTTGGGGTTCAAATTTCAAAATTTTCTCGGGGGAGAAACCTGGACCCACCGTCCGTGCTCCACGACCGGTAAAAGTTAGACTGGTGGCCAGTCTTCTCCACACACCAAAAATTGGCCAGTCCTCTCCAAAAAAAAACCCCGAAAAAACTCCGTAATCTCTAGAGACTGGGCAAATAGAGCTTCATTCTCATCTAGTAGGTCAACCTGCATTATGTAGGTCGTGTGACGTCGTGCACGTGATCACGACATATCTAACAACAACGTGACGTCAAGACGGTCTCAGCATGACTGCTTTGCACTCCAGTCGAGACGCATGATTTATGTCATGTTACTCGGGGCTTGCGAGATAACTGTCAATCATTCCAAATAAGGAAGATCGTAAAACATGACAGGAACGCCCATTTTATTGTGAAGCTTGCAAATTGTCCAGTCTCTGGTGCTGGTTACAGGTTTACTCAATTTTTTTTTTATACAAATGGAAACGAAAGTGTTGGTTTACTATAAATTAATACTTTTATATAAATCGAAATGTAAAATAAATAGAAGAGACTGGGCCAGTCTAGGTAAAAGTACCCACCTGACAAGCAGGGATATATTGGCTGCGGAGTGGGCTGACAGGGGCGGATTGGGCCATCGGGCGAACACCTGAAGGGCCTGTCGGACAAAAAATGAACAAAATAATTTTGTCCAATTAGTCTAAAAAAAACTTTTTGAGATATATTATTTGACAGAGATTATAATCAGATTTGCCACCATATTTGGGCTCCATGATCGGTAAAAGTGCTCACTCTGACAAGCAGGGATATATTGGCTGCGATTATTCAAAAGCAAAAAATCCATACAGATATGGCCAGCTTCAACAAACTTTGTTTACAGAAACTTTGTTTTTTAGTAATTATAAAACTTGACCTTACCAACCACGGATGCTCCTCGTTCTGCAAATGCCAAGGCATATTCTCTACCAAGACCTGCAAAGGATACAAACACAATAAAAAGATAATATTCTATGATACAGATTAATTATGTGACCACTGCATGTTGCCAATTGGGATTTGAATTATTTACAAACACAACCGACTACTTCCGTAATAATTTATTAGTAAAAAATTAAATCACTGGAACTTCCACAAATCTCAATCACACACAGATAAAGCAGCATTTTAAAATTCACTCAACAATTCCATTAACCAGTTTCAAATTTAAAATCTAAAACAAATCAAGAAGGGAAAGGTTCACTTTTAACAATGTTTCTTAAATATATACATATAATGGTGTTTAACGTCTGCTTTCACCGATGGTGATATCGCAGACAAGTTGTCTTATTTTATTATGTTTACCACAAATGCAGGCTTCTTTACTATGGGAGGAAACCAGAGTCAACAGAGTAAAGCCATGAGGTTGAGAAGGTGCCCCTATCTCCAAACCTCATAAGCTCACACCAGGGATTGTAAACCATGACCGCAAGCCAGAGGTGACCGGTTAGCCAAGGGTTTGATGTGAGACACTCTAGACCATCCCAACTCCCCTAACATGTATGTATGTATATATGTCTTTGTTTATTTGTACATTAGGTAAGGATTAGTCCAATCAGCATGTTAATTGAACTGAGCTAGTCTAGCTTAGTTTTTGGATTCAATTCTTTTGCCCCTCTTGGCCACACCCACCACAACTGACTGGACAGATGTTCATGGGGCAGTGACCCATAAGGAACCTAGTGATGCATATACAGGCCCGGATCTAGGATTTTTTCGAGGGGGGAGGCCCATACATTGTAACTTATGGTAATCATTAGAGTGCCGCATACATTAGTGGTTTGGCGTAATCCCCAGAGCCTTGACGCATTGCCTGGACATAGACAATGCGAAAATCATGTTTATATCATATATCATCAATTAAAAAGCAAAAATTCCAGTCTGCAGAGAAATTGGTTAGCTTTTCAGCTAGGTTGAACCCCCAGGCCTCCTGGTCTATTATGGCTTTAATCTAAATATTTTTCAGACATTCTGACACAATAACTGCCAATGGAATAATTGGATTCAGATGTGAAATTACTGTAAAGTGTTTATATTGTAGTAAGGATACAACATTTATATGGCCAATTGAATGCGCTCTTTAGGCTATAGCTATACAGCATTTTCAATTTATGGATTAAAGTATACAAAGTAATAGTTTACTTCAAACATACATGTTCTTAAAAGTCCTACCATCCTCACCATTTTGTTGCTAGTATTCAGTCAAGAATAAATCAGGGCACACTTATATTTCATTTAGTTGTGACCTGGTTCTACAGATTAGAGAAAACTAAAAGGTAATTTACAAATTCTTCCAGCAAGTACTCAAGTTTGTGAAGCTGAACTATATACCGGGCCTATATAATGACCTTTATAAACACATGTTTAAATATATGTGTATATCTAAACTGATGATTATACACTTTATGTGGGTCAAAGGACATACACTGATAGGAAATTACAAGGTACTGATAAAAGACACTTTTGTTATCCACTATGATGGGAATTTCTTTTTATGAAATAACTCCAATAAAAAAATTAAATCTCTACACAAATACTTCTTATTTTAATAATCGTCCTAAGCAACATTCTTAAGATTCTCTAAATGTATTACAAATAATGCAAAGTATAAAAGTCAATAAAAAGTATGAACTGAAATAACACAAACTAGTTTATTTCAGAACTAACACATGCTTGAATTTTATTTCAGTAATTTGCTTGTACGTAGGGGTCTTTCACTGGTGTAAGAAGCTACATTTGTAAGTATGCTGTGCTGGACTGGTGACCCTATTCCTTGCCAAACCCACACCACTTGAGATTCCAGGACAATTAAACCTTACGAAGTAATGTGCACAAGATTAACCAATCAGCAAACAATCCCCAGCCCCTAAAGGAAATTGAAATTAAGTAGACTACATTGTTTTAAATAGCTTATATGGTTTAAAAAAACTTTTGTGTGACTCTTAATATTTCAGAAATACTTAGACAACAAAATTTGAAATACAATGTTATTTTACAGTTCCTGTATATGCAGTTTAGTAATCCCCACCACCAGAAATGGAAAAAAAAGTAGTCTATATAGAGAATCTCCTACAATTGTTTTTGATATCAAAAGATAGTAAGCTGGCACTGCCAGGCAGGATACGCCCACATTTTCGAGAGATGGTTAGAGAACAAGCAAAACCGAAAGGGATTTTTCCTACAATCAAAGGCTATAATTCATTAAATTACAATTTGATATGCGCAAATATCGAAAATCGAATTAAAATTGTGACCTATACTGGGTCCACATTCTTGATAATATACCATATTTTAACTTTTAACAATATTCGCGTACAAACGGCAGCCATTTTGTCTGGCAATTAAGGTCCGATTTTCTAGAAATTCAAACTCAACCTTCTGTATGGTGTAACGGTGATAGAGTTAAACATTTTTTTAAATCGGATAATAATCGTAACCTCCAGAGGGACCATAGGCGATTTTGTGTTTAATCAGGGGCCATAATTCAGGAAGTTATGATCTGATATGTACAAATAACGAAAGGAACCAAGATCTTTGGGATATAACCATGCATTTCAAGTTTCATCAAAAGCGAATTAAAATTGTGATCTCTACAGTGTCCACAACCTTTATACACCATTTTTTGACAGTATTCGCAATCTAGCGGCGGCCATCTTGTATGGCAATTTTGGTCCGATTTTCCCATAATTGAACTCAACCTTCCTTTCGGTGTAACGGGGATATAATCAAACGATTTTTTAAATTGGAAAATAATTGTGACCTCCAGAGGGACCACAAGCTAAACAAAGGCGATTTTGCGTACAATCAGGGGCCATAATTCAGGAAGTTACAATCCGATATGCGCAAATATCAAAAGGAACCAAGATCTTTAACTTATAACCATGCATTTCAAGTTTCATAAAAATCAAATTAAAATTGTGACCTCTATAGGGTCCACAACCATGGTATACCATTTTATAACAGCATTCGCATAGACGCGGCGGCCATTTTGTATGGCAATTTTGGTCCGATTTTTCCGAAATTCGAACTCAATCTTCCTTCGGGTGTAACGGTGATACAATCAAACGATTTTTTAAATTGGATAATAATTGTGACCTCCAGAGGGACCACAAGCTAAACAAAGTTGATTTTGCGTATAATCAGGGGCCATAATTCAGGAAGTTACGATCTGATATGTGCAAATATTGAAATAAACTAAGATCTTTGGGTTATAAGCATGCAATTTAAGTTTCATCAAAATCAAATTAAAATTGTGACCTCTACAGGGTCCACAACCTTGATATAACATTTTTTAACAGTATTCGCGTACGAATGGCGGCCATTTTGTATGCCAATTTTGGTCCAATTTTTTCGAAATTTGAACTCAACCTTCCTTAAGGTGTAACGGTGATATAATCGAACGGTTTTTCAAATTGGATAATAATTGTGACCTCCAGAGGGACCACAAGCTAAACAAAGGTGATTTTGCGAATAATCAGGGGCCATAATTCAGGAAGTTACAATCCGATATGCGCAAATATTGAAAGGAACCAAGATCTTTAGGTTATAAGCATGCACTTCAAGTTTCATCACAATCGAATTAAAATTGTGACCTCTACAGGGTCCACAACCTTGATATACCATTTTTTAACAGTATTTGCGTACAATTGGCGGCCATTTTGTATGCCAATTTTGGTCTGATTTTTTCGAAATTTGAACTCAACCTTCCTTAGGGTAATAATTGTGACCTCCAGAGGGACCACAAGCTAAAATAGGTGATTTTTCGGACAATCAGGGGCCATAATTCAGGAAATTACGATGCGATAGACGCAAATATCGAAAGGAACCTAGATCTTTGGGTTATAAACATCCATGTCAAGTTTCATCAACATCGGTTCAAAATTGTGACCTCTATAGGGTCCACAAGCTAAAAACGTGATTTTTCGTACAATCAGGGGCCATAATCCATGAAGTTTTGATCCGATACATGCCAATATCGAAAGCAGCCGAGATCTTTTGGGGATAATCCTATATTTTAAGTTTCGTCAAAATCGGACAAGAATTGTGACCTGTAGAGAGTCCACAAACAATTGTGGACGGACGGACGGACGTCCGGACGGACAGGGGCGACGACATAATACGTCCATATGAAAACAGGGCTGGCCACGAATAAATCAATGGCGAGCAGATGACTGCTCACGCAAATATAGGTTTGGGCGAGCAAGCGAGCAAAAAATATTGCTCGCGCAAAATCTTGTTTGCGTGAGCACACATTTTGTAATTTGTTTTAATTTTAAGCCCCAATACCTCTCTTGTTGTAACTGAATAATATGCCCCAATAATTACATGTATTCTGGTCAACAAATTGTACTATTTTTTTTACAATATTCCAATTAATTGATGATACAAATTTCACCTTAACACACCGAATTTTAAAAATTGGAAAAAATCAACTACATGGTTTGAAAAGCTTTACATAAACACTATTTAGGGAGAGGGGTTTTACATAGGCTAAGCCTGTTCCCCAATCCCATTCAGACATCCTGAATAAAATATTGTTAATAGAAAAAATGCAACTTGGATTTAAATATATTTTCAAACCCTCGAGACAAGTAAAATAGGATAGGATGTAATGGATAATTTACACAACAGGTAGGACACTTAAACACTTAGAATTGGGCTATTTTTTTTCTGGACCTGTCAAGCCAGCAAGAGTGGTATTGTTCCTTTAAAATTCTGCGCGAGCAACGAACCGCTCGCGTAAATATACATTTACTTGAGCACATCGCGAGCCAGAGCAACTGCTCTCGTATCGTGGCAAGCCCTGTGAAAATGTGGGCGTATAAAAACATGAGTTGGAGATTTTATTTATTACCCAAATCCTTTTTTACATGCATCAAATTTTTAAAAAAAATTCTTTCCTACAGATTTTCCTTTTATTGTGGTTTCTTTCAAATAAATAGATTATGTAATTTATCACACAAGTGATATATCTACTGTTAAATGTGTGATTGGGTGATAAATTGTTTTAATATCTCAGAAATACTAAGACAACAAAATTTGAAAGACAATGTTCTTTCATAGTTCCTGTATATGTAGTTTAGTAATCATAAACATATAGGTTATGTATCAGATAAAAAATACATGATAAGCTCTTTTGCCAAAAACTTATTCATTATAGAGTATGAAAAGATAGCCATGCAAAACATGTAAGGGTTATCGACTGAGACAGAGGGGTTCAAGTTAGATGAACACCCGAGGTCGTGCAAGGTTGAACACTGAGAATGCGTTAGCGTTGGAAGTGTTCAATTGCGCGACCTCAGGTGTTTATCTAACTTGACCCCGAGGGTCGAAGGTCGATAACTAGCTTACACACTAGATTCTTTGTTTGTGTAAGAAGCTGAAAATGGACGGATATTTAACAGACGACATTTTATCACAGACCCTAGATCTATATGAAAAAGAAACAGAAGGCGATGATATTATGTATAACCTCAAATCGCTTCATCGATTCACCTATAACAGGTATAAATACATTTACTTATAGGCCTACATCATGTCATTTTGTTTACATATTAATCCCCGGTTGTACGTAACAAGAAGTAGAATCGCCTGTCCAACCTCGTGTGTTTTCTCCGGGTCCTCCTGTTTCCCGTCACTGCTAATTATAAAGACCCCTAAGCTCAAGCGAATTATTGGAATACAATTAAAACATATGTAAGTCCCGAAATGACCTAGTTTGTGTCGAGTGGACGTTACTCCCCCACCCCTCTCTCTGTTTACATTTTCAGAATTCCAGGTTGTACGGAGAAGGGGTAGGATCGCCTGTCCAGACTCGTGTGTTTTCTCCGGGTCCTCTGGTCCCCCCCCCCACTGCTTAAGACCCCTACGCTCAAGCGAATTATTGAAATAAAATTAAACCATATGTTAGTCCCGAAATGACCTAGTTTGTGGTGAGTGGACGCTAAACCCGATTTCTCTCTCTCTCTCCCTCTCTCATAGCCCTCGCATAGCAAGTTTATATGTGTGTATATACCATACCCACAGATCAGACCATGTACAATGCTTATTAAAAAAAATTGTAAGAAATTGGGATTGGTATACAGAATGTAGGAAAGGTATTTTACGAGATAACAAATTTTCTAAAACATGGTCAAACAGAAATGTATGCAGTTCGCTAAGTTTTGTGTATTTGTTCCTTATACTATATGATGCGTTTTCTAGCTAATGATACTATTTCACAATCTACATTGAAAATATATAAATCTATTGTTTTTACTGCATGTATTTATCTTTTTTAATTAACACGGTGTTTCTTGTTATTTATAATACAGTGCGCGCACGAAAATGCGTTGTCTGTTTTGACAATCACCGGGTTAGTATGTTGGGGTGTTCATTTATATGAACACCCACTTTTCCTCAAATGATCACCTGTGCAAGTGCTTTAACAACACATTACAGGTTGATCCGTAACTTGAACACCCGAGTCAGAACAAAGGATCCAGTGTGTAAAGAAATATGCCCACTCAGCAGCAATTTTCAACCAAAAAACAATAGCCATAGACAGCAGCTTATCAGAAAGATAAACTTTAAAAAATCTGATCTCTTAAGAGTTCACAGGCTTTTCTGGACAGATAATATATCTCTGGAGCAGAAAGTCCTAGAATGTTGAAAAAGAACAAGGTGCATTCTTCCCAATCTTTGACAAAAACTGTAGAGTCTATTGTGTTCACAAGGTTTCAGAAATGATTTATCCGTTATGAACTGTAGCCTCTATCTCATTTAAATGCGAGTTTACAGAAAAGGGGAGAAAGGTAACTCTAGAACAGAATGTTGCAACACTTTGAAAATTGAAAATGTGGGAGTAAAGAATTTCTGACACCTACATGTACCACATACATTTTAATTTTTTAAGGGGAAGATATGTCAGATATAAAACTTATGTTACATGTAGGCCATTGGATACACAGCACCTTTTTTCTCATTCAAACAACTAGAGATGATGTTCCTTATCCAGCCCCCTGCCCTGTCCTGCACCACTGACATGTGGAAACTATGGCCAACTCCAGGAAACCTTCATACTCTTCACAGTGTTTTGTTTAATTAGACCTAATCCCACTTAACACTGCTGTAATAGAAGCAAATTTATGTACCAAATTATGATTGGTCAATAGTCTGATTAACAACCAATAGCTAACTGTGTAACAATTTTATTGGGCTTTAAACAGAGCTCCATATTGGACCAAATATGTTTACATAACGGTAACACCCAATTAATCAGTGCATATACCAGACTATTGCAGGAAAACTAATTGCATAACAAACGAGGCTATCAAAACGGATATAATGTAATCAATACCTGAAATCACTGCCCAAAATTTCAGGGAAGACTCTAGATTAAACGAAGGGTTGTCATGCTGCTGTGCTTGGGATACATTTGATTAAACGGGAAGAATAGACACACTCCCCCAAAAGCTCAAGTATCAGAAGTCAATCCAGCAATGGCCAGATCGATTGATTTATCTATCTGGGCCTGCTTCAATAATATGGGAAACCGCTTACTCCTGGAAAGCTCTTAGAACCCTTTATCCCTTTATTCTAATCATGAATCTTTGTGATAAGTTTTCAAAGAATTACCTACATCTAGTTTACAAGTTGAGTAGAAGATAAGCTTCATAACAATTAAGTAGGCTGATCACCTTGTGTCTGTCTGTAACTGATATGTATGTGCAGTGACAATTTCCTTCTATACTAATACTTTCTATTTCAGTTGTTGTTTTCGACCAAGAAATAATATTTTAAAATTTGAATATAAATAACTTTACATTCTGATTAAATTACCAGATGAATATGTGCTTTTAGTTTCAGACCTTTAAAAGAATAGAGCCATAGTCCTTTCATTACCTCAGAGCAAACAATTCACAAAAAGACAGTTTAACTAGTGGAACTTTTTGTAGAGCTTATCAGGGCCTACGCCAATAGGTATCCACCTTTCAGTGAGTGAATTTGTCTGGTGAGCAGTGTTCTGCCTACCATAGTAGTTCAGCTCTGAACGTCCGTCTCATTACACTCACCCTGAACGTTTAGGGATTGTCCCATTCATTCAATGTCGAAAAAAATTTGGAGAACAGTCAATTTTACTGGACAACTTTTCACTGCTAAACGACGGGGTGTCAATCCGTGTGAAAGCCTGTACAATGTAACGCCTGTAGCCTACATTTCGTTTCGTCTTGTATGACTGACATTCCTGAATGTGGACGTTGACCTGCAGTTAGTGTCGTGGCGGGGAAATGTAACTTGATGGGAGGGGACGTATTTTTAACAGCGTGTTGTGTCCTCATACTGTCTCTAGCAAAGTAAGCAAGGTCTTATTTTCTCACTAAGATGTTCGTTTACATTGTACAGGCGACCACACGGATTGACACCCCATCGTTTGGCAGTGTAATTTTGCCTAGTAAAATTGACTGGGGTTCCAATTATTTTTGACATTGATTGAATGGGACAGTCCCTGAACGCTCAGGGTGAGTGTAATGAGACCGACATTCAGAGCTGAACTACCTACCATAATAGTAGTATTAGTATACACTCTTAATTGAATTAAATGCCAATGTCAAGGTTGCATGCCAACGGCTGTGGTCCTGAGTTCAGTCACAGCTTTTGCCACAGATTTTCTTGTCAATGCTGCGTCTGTCAAGAAAAGTTGTCCAATTGGGCATTCCTTCGGATGGTTCCAAAAACATAACTTGGTCATTAAAATGACAATTATACACATGTAAATAACTACTATTGTCTTCGCCATGATAACTAATAAACAGATTTCCCCGATTATGAACAAAATAGTTAATTTTGGTTATTATAATCTTACCTGTGTGTTTGAAATCAACTCCCGTTCAATAAAATCCATTGCACAACTAATTATCACAACTATGAACACAAGTTCTCTCTTGAAAAATTTGAAAATTTACTAATGTCAACAATATCCTCGTGTTTATTGGACGAATCCAATATACCTGTTGCGGGGGTAGCTAAACATTGATAGATAATTTGGCAAACACGTGATGTAAATCAAAACAAAGCGCGAGTATTTAGAGCTTTTAAGTTTAGGCGACGAAAATATCAATTGAAGGCAATACCGTTATTCCCGACCTCTGTTCTGAGGCTATTTTGGAAATCTTACCTACTATTTTTTACCTTCATTCTAATTTATTCGCCTAAGAAATCATTCCTTGCCACAGCCGACACACATTTTTAATGATTCAACACTATTTTCAAGTAGAATTCTGCGATTAAAAACATACACAAAATATGTTTGATCTGAAAGCAATTACGAGACCCGAACATGCGCAAACCGCATGTTTTATTCATCGCTAAATTCTACTTGAAAATTGTGTTATTAATTAAAAAAATGTGTCAAATATATTGATAAATGGTTCCTTTTAGTGGGAAATAAAGAATCACGTTGAAAAATAGAAGGTTGGTGTTCTAAAACAGCCTGAGAAGAGAGGTGGGTAAAATCGGTATTTTATCGTATTTTCATATTGCAGCCTGTATATGGCACGACAGGAACTGTCCGTGAACATCGTCCGCGAAACCCTCAAAGTGCCTATTGGGTGGGTTTGAAATGCGACCGTAAGAAACGGAACATTAATTCCCGAATTGACAGAAATGTAATAAGGCCCGTAAAATGAATGTAGTTGTTTTTGTGCGGCATTCGTGTTCAAAAGAAAATTATCTCATCCGAGTCTCTAATCAAATAAATAAAAAAAAATATTTCAAAAAGTAAAGCTATAAAATTTGCAGAGATTTTACTAGAATATAAAAGACGGTAATGTGTGCGAACGCTCAAACTCAATGCTAATTGTCGTAGGTATCCAGACCACTCGGACCAAAGACTACTCGGACTAGGACCAGGCGGACCAAAAAAAAAGACCAGTTGGACCAATTAAATTATATTATTAGGCTAGAAGATCAATCTGATTAAAACACAGATCCAATTTCGTTTCGTTTTTTATAGTTCATAATTTTGTTTTACTTGTCTTTACTACACTTTAGGATCTGGTAGGTTTGTTATTTAACTCGTGTTTAGCTTCAAATGAAGGGGTCAGCCAATCAAATTGTCTGTCGAATAGGGGGTTTGACCTCTCTTGCACGGAACTGTGGGTAGACATGAACTCTGACAGATATCGAAACAAAGCAATAGTAGATCAAAAACATAGCCACTTGCAACGTCATAGAACGTGATCTCCCACTATAAGTTGTTAGATCTACATGTAGTGTAGGCCATCGAAAGTATAAAAAACGAAACGAAATATAGATCTGTATTTTAATTAGATTGGCTAGAAGATATGCTATTTATTTATTATTAAATCACAATTCAAAGAAGCAAATAATTCTTTTACGGAATTCTTATATTTAGAGTCGTTTAGTTCAATTATTTTGTGTACGGAAAATAAATCAACGATAATGGTGCCGAAAACAATATCAATCTAATTTTTCTTATTTACTCTTGCAATGAGACTCGGTATGTCCGGACTTTTGACTGTTTCTACATAATACTGTTTTTATCTGATAGCCTAATTTATACTTTTTCAACATTCGCGATATCCCCAGTGGTTTCATTGCGTTCTACCCCACTAACCCCTATGTTAATATATGGGGTGGGGGGACACGTTTTCAAGTTATCCGTCCTTGATGCGTTAATATTAACAGCACATAATCAATCTCCCAAACAAAGTTGTCTTCCCTTCAACTTGCAGTCCACACTATGCTGGATAGCGAGACTTGCGTGGAGAATGGCACATAATAATACGAAGACCCCCTTTTAAATGCCCCTTTTTAAACGTGACTTATGTGGTACTCGGTATCCCCCCAAAAACACTTCATTATTGGTTCGAGTTATAGTCATATTAAAGCCCCAATAACACTCTTGTTGTAACTGAATAATATGTCCCAATCTTTATTCTGGTCAACAATTTGTACTATTTTGCAATATTTCAATTAAAAAATGATACAAATTTCATCTTAACACACCTAATTTTAAAAATTGGAAAAATTCAACTACATGCTGTAACATGGACTTTGAAAGCCTTACGTAAGCACTTTCAAATGCAACTTGGATTTAAACATATTTTCGAGCCCTCTGGACAAGTAAGATAGGTTGTAATGGATAATTTACACAATAGGTAGGACGGTAGGACACTTAAACATCTTGTAGTTAGAATAAGGCTAAAAAAAAATTCTGGACCTGTCAAGCCAGCAAGAGTGTTATTGTCCCTTTAAAACAAACACAATTATCAATTTATTAAAATGGCACTTTATTATTTGTTCGAGTAATCATATTAAAACAAACGCAATCATAATTTTATTAAAACAACACTTTATTATTGGTACGAGTCGTATTTTTGTCGGGTCCGAGTAGTCTTTTTGTTTAGGCCGAGTGGTCTATCAGTTGGTCCGACTGGCTTTGAACCGATTGGTGTTGGTTCGAGTGGTCCTGTCATCCCTCATCCGAAATGGTATTTCCCACGTAAACATCTGCCATATTGGAAAATTTCTCTGGGAAGTTTGTGATATTTCAATTTTTCAAGAGAGTACGTGTTTTCATGGTTGTGATAATTAGTTGTGCAATGGATTTTATTTAACGGGAGTTGATTTCAAACACACAGGTAAGATTATAATAACCAAAATTAACTAGTTTGCTCATAATCGAAGAAATCCGTTTATTAGTTATCATGGCGAAGACAATAGTAACTATTACTATAAATTGTTGTTATAATTTTCGCTTAAAAGTAGCACCAATTGACAAGGCAAATAGGCATATTAATTCACATTTTGGCGTTTGATACAAATCTGCACTCAGTCTTTACTAATACTACGGGGTAGGCCTACAGTACACGGTCTAAAGTCTGAGGCAGTGGGGGAGCAAAGTTCAATTTATCAAGTTTCAGTGTTTTTGGCAATAAGGAAATACATGTAGAGTCAAAAACAAGCAGGTAAATTGTATTTGAAAAAGAAAATTAATTGACCATCTACAACTTTACATAAAGACAGTGTCGTGACAATATACTGACCTCCCCCTGCACCAGTTACTAAAACAACTCTACCATCGAATCTTAAGGGCGCTGACATCTTGGATGTTTGTTTACTTGTATAAACTCGATTCTTCTAGTCTTCACGAAAATCCGCGTCGCCATACACAGACATGGCTTCGTTTTGATATAATCGAAATAAAAAGAATAACAGAATCAGATTTTCATTATATATTTATGAGTAGATTTGATTAATTCGGTATAGTTCTTTACAAATGTATATATATATTGGCATTCACTTACACATTGAACAAAATTAAAGAAATAAATATAGGAGGATTATTTTGGCATCTTCAACCTAGGAAGAAGTATTATGAGCCAATCAAGTCCGCCACTAAATGACGCACTCTCATTGGCTGAAATACTAAAGGTGTGTGATTATTTCATAGGCCGATTCACATTGAAGAACTAAACAAGAATCATGTATCTTTTTAGCGACATCAAATGTATTATTTTTATGGTCATATGTCTTATTCAATGGATAGTTTGTTATGAAATGAGTGAGGACAAGATTCAAGTCAGCGAATTCGATGTCATACCTGGAGGAGCATTACTGTCACATGAGAAAGAATGGGTAATAATAACAACAATGTGGTGAATAGGCTACCATTTATTTACTCCAGGGTGTCTAGAGGTTTCGTCGATACGTAACCTCTAGGCTCCAGTACTAGTCCTATCATTGAGCACCGTCCGACTGAATTTTTTGCGCATCGAAATGAAAGGTTTCAGTCGATAAAGCATCGAGCTGAAAGGCGCCAGTCGATAAAATCTGAATGCATGTCCTACCTTATTGTATGATCTTCCTTGAGCAACAATGACACTTACTGACAAACAAACGTTGTTCAGTGAAACCGGTTTATCCAATATCATACCGATAACATTTCATAAAGTTGCCAAGTTGGGATAATTTGACCTTTTTTTGACGTCATATCCTCTCCATTAAAAAATAAGAACACTTGTTTTAGCGAAACGAAATGCATTATTGTAAAATATTTCTATGGATTAGGTATGAATTTTTTTTGTAGATAGGAGTTGCACATAAAGTAAAATAGTGTTTGAAGGGATCGAACTCCCGACCTCCAGGCTAGCGAGCCAGCACCTTACCCACTTAGCCACGTGGAAGAGCCCCCCATGAGCCTCAAAATTAGTTTTTAAAAAAAAACATCACTAAATCTTATTAGAATCGAAATAAAAACAATGACATCAACAACATGTCATGATTTTTGTTTATTGATCATATTGATGTCTTTTTAATCAATGACTTGCACATTAAAAGGATTGCCTTCAAATAAACTCTTGATTTCGTTTCGTGTTGAACCCTGTTGCTAATATGCATGTTGCCGGCCTTCACCTCTCGCCAATATAGGTGATTTCCGGTTTTATCGTTTGGTATTTGGTATCTCGGAGTATTTTTGTGAAATCTCTTAAAATAGACAAGAAAACAGATTTTGTGGAAAGTAGATGGATATGATATGTAAGTTTAATGTGTTAGTGTTGCAGATAACTGAAAATTGGGAGTTTTGCCGTACGCTGAAAGAAGTAAACTAGTTATCAAATTCTGCGGCGAGCTTTTGACCGTTCGGATGTTAGATGTTACGTTGTCAGCATATCAAAAGAGTAACATCTAACTTGTTGGATTACCATTTATTTGTCTTGTAAATGAGTTTACTGTTACAATACATGTATAGATACGCTACGTGTAATAGTTTTCTGAATGGAAATTTAAAGTAAATAGCCTAGAGGTAGGATTCTAAAAAGCGAAATGATCAGATGATGCCACTGCACTGGAATAACGAGGTGCCAGACTCTTGATATCGTGTTGCCTCAACTCCTTATTTATTTTTAGGATAGGATAGGCCTAGAGTCTAGAGCCAGTATAGGATCTTTTTCAAGTTATTGGACTTGTTGGAGTCATATCGATCAACCATGGACGTCCTGTACTATCCCATAGTGTTTTTATACATAGAGCAATGTATGCTACTGTTAATTATATAGTTCAGCCCTTAAAGGTCTCATTACAATCGCCCTCAAGTCCTATTATTGAATCCTTGTCAAAAGAATTTCACTTCCAGTCAATTGTACTTGTCGACTTTTCACTGCTAAATGGCCATGTGTCAGTCCCTGTGAAAATCTGTAGAATGTAAAGGAACATTTCACTGAGAAAAAAAGACCATGCCTACCTCGCTAGTGTCATTTTGTGCAACACAACATGCCTTTAGAAATATGTCCCCTTCTGCTAAACATGGCTGACAATTACAATCAGATCCCCCCCCCCCCCAGCTTACCTACATTTAAATAGGGAAATGAAAACTTGGCGGAATGGTGCTTGCTCTAATTAAGTAGATATACCTAGAAATATTACTAGGCCTACTTGTTGAAATTAAACTTTTACCTGTGTCAGTTTTTTTTCTTTTGGTTCCTGATACATGTATTTGTATATTTTATTTCTACATTTCGTTGTAGTAAATTGTTTGATAGTTATAAGTTATAATTTTTACTTCAGTATAAAACAATAGCTGGAAGTAAATGTACATACATTGCTACAAATTTGTGAAAGTAAAAACGATTATTTACTTACATGTAAAGTTACCTTGTGAAAATGGTAAACTAATGTTGAATTATTTATAATTTTCAGAATGGTTTTGTGTGTAAATTTTCCTATACCTGTCAAGGGGGAACCAAAGAGGTTTGTATATATTTTAGTACTGTATGCTATAAACTTCAAGTATAATTATTATATCGTACAGTGTACATGTAAGTCAATAGAATAAATTTGCCATGCTGATACACTTGAATACATGTCTAGGCCAAAGTACATGTACCAGAGTGCATAAGAACAAGCAACATGTGTTCACAATAGTTCACATTATATTATAATACTAATAGTTATTCTTTTTGTTTGAATTTGAGATAAAAATACTGTTGAATTCAACAGTTTGAATTTGATATAAATAAAAATGTTGAATTCAACTTTCATTGATTGTAAAATGATAATTCTCTCAACTATACTTGCTCATTTAATCTCAATAATATTAATAACCACTTTTCCCCTACCCTCTCAAGGCATGTCCATCTACATGTAGAATACAGTATTGTTGTCGATATTGAACATTTTTCATTTGCACTTAAAAATTAAAATATCATACAAATAACTTGTATTTATTTATTTTTACTTCATTATGTGCTAGTATATCAAATTCTTCAATTCCAGCAATGGTTAATGGGATTGAGTTTAAATAAAGATCAAACCAAGTTTCAGTGTTCTGTTGAAAGACCTGGTGGCGGTGGTTCCTATTTATTTTTCCAGTCTTTTAAACTAGAAATATCTGGCGCAGATGTCAAAGAGGGAGATGCTGCAGTAAGTTCTAAATAAACTATCTTTGTTTCATGGGAAATACATTTGAGTTATGTCAGTTTTAATTAATTTACTATAACTTAAAAGTGGATGATTTTTCCCAAAATATTTATTGTGATATTTTCACAATATTTGCTAAAATCAGAAATATCAAATTCTGATTTATGTACACACATATGAAGCCAAGTGGAATAATATCTACTGCACCATTTCTCTTCTTCTTTCTCCAGTTCCACATTTTTTATCTCTTGCACTTTCTGTTCTGCCATTCCCCAAATTAATTGTATTCAAAACTGTGATTGTACATGTTGTCCTTTAAATGAAAGATTTCTCAGTGTCAGAGAACTTGAAATAGTGCAGCTAAAATGTTTTCTGGCTCCACACGGTTGTTGTATAATTCGACAGTATCGACTAAAAGGTTTTTACATCGTCATTCATTAATGTTGTTATTGTTAATGGGTTTATTTATTTTCCAGGGTTCGAGCAATGCCCCATTAAAACCCAGTGAATACAGTGTAGATTTAAAAGAAAATACGAGTAAGTCTTTTTCAATATTATTGGTCTATCCAGCATAAATCAGTATTAGTTTATGACTTCATTAAACCCAAAGATTTTACACACATATATGTATTAAGATACAAGTGTGATGTTCTCCTTTGAGGTTGGAGTACCATTATTTCAAATATTGTTACATGCAATGTGTCAAGTGTACATTATTTATACTAGTTGAAATTTTGGACCAGCATGACATATTTCGTTACAAAGTATGTGCGAGTGTTGTTTCATTATATTACTTAATAATGTCTCGCTCTCGACCATTAAACTACACATATTGCCCAGATTTTTTTCAAACATAACTTTGATGATTTGTTCAGATTTATTAAAATAGTTTGTGTTATTAGGGGACTTTCTCCTCCTCTGTTGACCACACTTCCTAGAACACAATTAGAACAGCAAAACCATTCTTTGCAGTTACCTCCCTTGTATTGTTGATAGCCCTCTCTCAGTTAAATCTATATGAAACATCTAAGAAAGCAAAAGAATCAAATTCTTATTCATTATTTTAAGTTTATCTATCTTGGCATCTCACAGATTTAAGACAATTATTTTTTTATGAACATATAAACATAAATTTGAAATAAATATATTATTTTGTATTTGTTTTTTTGGGTATGTACATTTAGATCCAATTTTTTATTTAAAATAAATCTTTTAACTTATGACATGTTTGTTTAATTTCAGTTACTGATGTACCTGGTAAATTTGCTTCTCATTTAGAAAGAGTAACTCTTTATTCCGAAAAAGGACGAATTGAATTATAATCTCATTTTTATTTGTCTCCCTCTTACTCAAATGGCTTTAAAACTTCTATTTATTTTCATTAGCATTGTATTCTTTATCAGGAATTTTTAAAAAGGGGATTGACATACTACAAAAAAAAAGGGGTTTGTTAACCTAAATGAGGACATGAGAAACCAAAATAAGTCATTGGTTATCTACATGTACTAGTATATTTAAAAAAATGTTATTATCCGGGTTTTGTTTCCGGAGCAAATCTCATAAATCATTCAAGATATGTTGATAAAGTACATGTCAACCTATCATAGTACAAGTAGTTGTGCCTTTTGTCGATTTTGAATTTCGGAGATTTAATAATTGTTTGGTTTGTATGCATACCAATTCGACTTTTAGTATGTAAATGTGCAGTATGTTTATGACTTCAGATCAGGTTATCACTGATTAGTTTAAGTGGATCTATTTGTGACCCAGTAAAATGTAATGCAACACTTTTTATGTGTGTCATAACAAGTTACTGCATCCTGTAGTTATCTAACTTTGAAACCTATTTGTCTAGCTAATTTGTTATCTATGGTATGGTATATGAATACCTGCCTCACTAAAGAAAGATGGATACTATGATTAAATGTTTTCATAGTTTTGACTAAACTCTTGCTTGTGGTGGCATTACCTGTAGTAGCCTCTTTGTTAGATGGGGCTTGGGTCTAAGTGCCGTAATAGTTTTACTTATTGCAAGGCTGAAATTCATGCACATTTATTGGTTATGCAACAGAATGACAGTACCCAAAGGTACAGGACAATATTTATTAATTTAGATAAATTTTACTTATAAATATCAATCTTAAATCTGTTGTCACATGTATTTATTAAGATGGAATTAGGGTTTAACATGCGACTTTTCTGTACCATCCATGCTGATGAAGAGGGACAAACACCAAGCAGTGTGCCATAAGCGAAATTTTGCCAGGAGAGGGTATTACTGCCTACTCTTTATTTTAAATCCCAACTGTCAAGAATTTTTTGGGGGGCCAGTCAGTGTGTACATGACCTCAATTGTTTGTCCCATCCAATTGACTAGATGCTGTTCATTGCCAGGCCTTTTAGCCTACACCACTGACAAAGGACAACCGTGCTGTGCCTTACTAGCTGCGCCATTGTAGCTACCAAGATATATTTATTGAATAATTTGCAGAGGATATAAGCAAACCAATCTGATTTAAACACAGATCCTATTTTATTTTGTTTTTATAGTTCAAAATCTGGTCTTAATTGACTTTACTTCACTAGGATCTGGAGGAGTTCTTCTATAACCTGCATTCTAGTCGTTTAGCCAATGAAACAGTCTGTTGTAGTGAGTTCTTGGAATGCTGTGCACTGAACTGTTGCTATCCCACTACAGCTGGTCAGATAATTATGTAGTGGAGGCCATGGAACCTATGGAAAAACAAAATATAGATCTGCATTTTAATCAACACTTTTGCTGAGGCTTTTTGTAATTTGATTGAATCGAAGTCAGGACAGTTATCTGCTCTTGATATGTTTTGGTTTGTTTTCTTGAAGATGCAATATGTAAGGGGTAAATCTGCCTATTGGGGGTCTATATTTTGGCTTCAATTGTTATATAAACTATTATTTAGACCCTTTTTTTTATATGCCAAGCCTATAATTATAATCATCTCTCTAGTTCATCTGATGTTCCAGATTTAAAAGGATTAAACACCCTCAAGATTTTAAAATTTAATGCTAAATTTGATTGTCAAGTAGTACTGTTGATACAATAATAAACAACAACCTTAAAACACTCATATCTTTCCTCAGAATAAAGTAATTTGAATTTAATTCAAATTTTCAATATATTCACTTTTCATTGTTTATTTTTGAACTATTATAGCAAGAACTATCAGCTGTTTATGAAATCTTACATAATGCATCTTTAATTGAATATTTTAGTTACATATTGTTCAGAAAATGCAAATGATGATTTGTAGGATTTAATTTAGGTTTTAAATGACATGACATTGATTTCATCCTTATTGTTACGTTATATAGTGTTTTTAATTTGTTCTACTATTAGTGCACAGTAGGGTTTATGAGATAATGATTGAGCTAGATTGCATTGATTTACATGTATATTATTAAAAACATCAGAAGCTTTGTGTAGCCATCCAATGTATCTTTTAAATGTTTTATAGAACTTAATAGACACAAAGGTTAGAGTTTGATAGGATACTATATGTAATTATATATTTATTGTGAGTATTGCAAAACTGCTGATAAAGGGTATATATGTATATGATTGTTGATAGTATATCTGTTTTCATATCATTGTTTTAATAGTTCATCATGTAAATATCACATTTGTATGTGTTGCACATGTTATAAAATTGTAAATGATATATCAAGACTGCAGTCTGTTCTTATTAACTTTTTATAGTAACTCGGTTACGAATCCCAAGTGTAGCATGTGGGTGGATTCAGCATTTTCAAAAAGGGAGGGTGGAGAAGTGGACCCTTGTTAAGAGCCATTGTAGGCGTTCTAAGAAACTGGGAATATCGAACTTTATTAGTGGGGTGTGTTTGCCACTGCCATATAACCAAAACATTGAAATAACCAGGATTGTTTCCAGATCAGGATAACGCCCAGCATGATATCGGTTAAATTAGAATAAAATATGGGGTTAGAAAATATGATAAATGTTATCTATACATCAATTGGTTTCTAGAGTTGTTATTAATGTCTCTCCATAAGGAAAAAAATCAAACCGTTATCCATGTAAAGAATATTGGCGTGCCACCTTCTCTAGACCACATCCAACCCTAAAACAAATTAGTGCATGTCAACTTGTGCGCAGGTAGGCCATGGATGCCCGTACTATTCGAAAGACTAGGAGAGAGAGAGAGAAATGGGGTTTAACGTCCAGTCAACACAAACTAGGTCATTTTGGGACTAACGTATGGTTTTCAATTTTTATTTCAATAATTCGCTTGCGTGAAGGGGTCCTTAACAGTGGGAGGATACCGGAGTGCCCGGAGGAAACCCACAAGGTTAAGAAGGCACCCCTATCACCATGTCACATACGCTCACACTAGGGCTCGAAACCCAGCCGCAAGCTAGAGTTCGGATTGCAGCACTCTAGACCACTAGGCCATCCCAACCCCCCTGAAAGACTAGGAACACGAATTTCAAGATATTTTTTGGATGGTCGAGTTCCTTTCTGGTGTTATTTACTGTCATAGATATAGAAACTGGAAGCAAAATTTAAAAAAAAAATCAAGATACTATATTTGATTTGTACTATATCTGCAGATATGCAAGAGGCCTTTATCTAAACCCCACACTGCTACGTATTAATTATCAAACCATAATCTCTGATTGCTAATAATATTGCATTTCGTTTTGTATACATTAGGAGTTTTTAAATATCTACCGAGTCATTGCGGGACTAAGAATATAATATATTTATATGATTTCTTTAATAGTGGAGCTCATAATGTCACATACGATCACAAGCCCAACTGTGCATGCATAATAGATAGAAATGGTTCCAAGTATAGTTACTAGCATAATAGATAGCTACGCTGAAAACCCGGATGAAAAGAGAACACTTTGTTGAATGCACGAATGTACTCATTATTTTATTTTATGTGGATTACAAACGATAAAATCAACAACTCAAAACTCGCCTGTTTCAATGTTCATATTTATTATACCTATTTCCAGGAACTTTTTCTATACGCTGAGCATCCAATACAGTTTAAATGGAGGGCTTTATAAGAACCCTTATGAAAACCAGACATGTTTGCATGGTCATTTCCTTGTTCATGATACAGAAGTAAATACTGTAGAATAACTATGTCTATCAAGTGAATATTGTAATGGGGACCTTTCCATTTGCAATTATTATGATATGTTTTAACGATGACAATATATAAATATTTAAATTGAGCACCCAAACTACCCTGCGTGTTTCCTGACCATTAGGTATAGTTTAAAAGTTCAAGCTAAATAATTTCAACACATTTATGATTTCCTAACTATTCCCTGGAGCGATATTAAGAGTACAGGACAGTTTGAAAGCAGAAACTACACATAGCACGCACATTTTCATAACCAAACGTCTCATGAAACTACATAATATACATGTAGTTCATTCCACAATGCCAAGCATCCGATTTCTATGACACTTCTAAAGTCTTTAAGCTATCATCAAAGCTATTATTGTAGTAACTCGACTCTATATAATTATCATTTAAAATATCATCCACACTAAAAGCATCTTCGGAATCAACAGTATTTACAACCGTACTAAAAGTAGTCCACGGATTCACATGTCGATCGTATTCAGCTTGAAATTCAACAGACGATACTGATGAAACACGATCATCCGATGTTGATGATGACGATGGACTTTGGACATCGGGGCTTAAAATGTATTCATCATCAGAAAAATCACTGTCATCATCCTCGCAAGCCATATTTTCCAGAACGCCATCAACAATAGTTTCGTAGTATCCACTATAAGGCAATGCACTATCTGAATCACAACATGCGCCACCAACACTGCTGGTGTCCGAAGAAGGCGAAAGTTTAGTAATTCCGCCACCTTTTAGACTGGGATTATTTGAATGAAAAACTCCAGTCTTTTCGTCTAAGCGTAAACCACGTGTAGCGATTTGTGCATTTGTAGATTGTGGGATTTTCGAGCCCTTTCGTAGATCTGACAAACTAGAGAGTCTCTCTTTACTCTCGACCTTCTCGCTTTCTGTAAGTCCTAAATAAGACCAATCGAGATCGGGAGAAAAGTCTGGTGTCTCGTATGTTTCTGTTAATGTCTGCCAATGCTTTATATTATTGGATAGAATTCCTTGGGGTGGGGTCTTCGTATTGGTTCCATCTAATGATGACAGACAAGTGGTTCTCCCATTTTCCCGCCGTTTCATCCCATTTCTGCCATCAATTCTATTGGTCACACTATCGATTTGAGCTACCAGCACGTGAAGATCACCTACTATGCCATGTAAGTTGGTGATGACGTTTTCTAGATTGTATGCCATGTTCCTGACGGTGTTCCGTACGGCGTTACCAACATTTCTTTCATCCTCATATACGCAGTGTTTACTTCTGGTTTTCGACATCATTCTTTAAAATCAATATAGTTGTTCATCTAAAAATATAAAACAATATGTCATTAATAACCAGGGCAAAAAGAAGATAGAAAATAAATGAATTAAAGTATTTCTTGGTGTGTGGGGTGGGATGGGGGGTAGTCTCTGAAAAGGTGGCTTTTTGATGGACCTAGTCGATCAAGTCCCACATAACTATCCTAAACTCTGATACATTTTCTACACACGTACTCTTGCTTTCGCATAGGTCGGCGCCAATCATAAATAGCGAAGGTTTCTATAATTGTCATTATATATTATGATAGACTAGCCTCATGGAGAAATAAATGTTAAACTTAGCCAAGTGTATGAGTCCAAATTGTAGGACTCTTTCCTTTGAATGCTGGTTGACAACCGAGGGAGAAAAGTTTTAATCCGCATTCGGAAGGGCGTGAGCATTTCTACAAGGATTTCGATCAATATAATATAATAAGGTGTTTCAGAAAGTTAATTCTCGCAATTTTTACCCCCCCCCCCCCTAAAATCAAGCAAACTCTGATTCTTAAACTTACAGAAACATGGTCCTGTAATATATCTAAAATGGTCAAAAAGAGTCTGATGTTTCGGACCATGTAAGTTATCAATACATGAACGGTTTGCTGCCGAAAGGGTTTAATCCTTGTATGGCACTAAATTTGTGTTAGGGTTTCGCATCCAATAATTAGTATATATGGTTTTAAAAACTGAAGAAAGAAAACTGAAAGGTCACAATAATCTACCCAATAGTTAAAATTCTTTTAACTATGACATGATCTGGTCAACCTTTCAAATGACATTAAGAAATGTCCACATCTTCATTAAAAATTCATCTCTTGGAAATTAATGTCCATGTCTACGCTCGATTTGCTTTCTTATTAGTTAAATGTCAACCCAAAGCAAACTCCCAAAAACATGGACTGTTTATAGGAGAAGAGAGTGATTGTTTGGAGCGTCAAGACACCCAGGGTTCGTGTTACTAATGAAGCTCTTTGGAAATTAACAATGTACTTTTAGATCTAACCAATTCTTTCGACGATCGCTATTGTGTTTAAAGGAGCTAAATCGCTAATATTTGTGACCTAAAGATTGACACAAATGAGTCACAACGGATATAATAATGTAATATGAATGTATATACACTGATTTACATTCAATCATTTTCGTCTTTAAAATCTAATTTCAAACCAGTTATGTTCGGCGAAATACGCCTGGAATCTCAATCGAAAATAAATCTCAAGCGTCTGGTTATTCCAGTCCATGTTCTATGTCTCAAGCATAAATCGTAAGAATAGGCGTCGCCGTCTAGCCTCGTTCTTCAAGTCCCTCGTAAATATGGGCCTGGAACGGTTTCTGGTACAAGATTCGTGTACCAATGGTATTTTGTTTTATTTTGTCTTAAATATTGGATATCATAGCCCATCTTTTCCCGGTAAGATAACAACATCAATGTTATTTTGAATTGACAAATAATTCGTGTTTTCATGTCGAAGATTTTGGATGATATTGAGTTACGGACTTAGCTCCTTTAAAGTATGGCGTAAATCATTGTGGATCATCTATACGTACGCTCTACACAATTTGCATCTGATCGGATAGCCGTGGCGATAGAGATGCGGCTTCTCACCAATGCATCGAGGGTTCAATCCCAGCTCAGGGCATGAAATTTATCGTTGTAAGTGAGAGGGATATTCGGTCTCCCGTCCGATCAGGCAGGTTTCCCCCGAGTTCTTCGGTTTCTTCCTGCAGTAATGATCGAAATCATTCGCACGATCTGTGCCAAGGGCCAAATTGGAAACCGGCCTCAGGCCTAATTTGCTACCCTTGTAAAATGACGCGATTATTATCATCATATTACTATTTTTTTTAAAGCAAATACCGTCCAGCCATTAACATAGTTTAACATGTATTAATGGCGAAATTAGTCTCTACATTTCCATAAAAAAAAACAAATAATGCTTGGCCTTTACCGACGATTTCCTCACCATTAACAATCAAACAAACTGTAACAAAGAAGATCAGTAAGAGTCTAGACCTTTCGGACTGGTCTGATCGTTTTCCGGAACGAACCTCTTGAATCTGGCCAGACATCTTGAATAATGTGTGTATAAAGCAAATATGTCTTTAATTAATATACATCCTTATTTGATCTTATTGAAACACGGTCGGGTTAGTCTGACCTTAAAACCATATCAAAGAAATCTTATCACGATTCGCCGAGAGTTAATTAACCACACATGATGTTGTATCTTATCGTGATTCCTATAATTTTACAAACTGGCAAGCATCAGCTCATTATAGAGAAATTATCGACATTTTTCAAAATATCGATTATTGACTTTGTCTTAAGGCTTTGTCATTTCCATGATTTAGGAAAGCGAAACACATACATGTTTTACTTATAAGTATAGACGGCTGTAGTACGTTTTTTGTTAGAACACCTTTTTATTAGGGATTCTGAATAACTTACACATCTATTTTATACTTTCATATTGCTTGCCTTTCAAACAGAGCGATATATATATAGATGTACACCGTATATGGTCTATGATATTGTTTTAAAGGAAGCGAACGTTAACAATAAACTTTCGTAACATACCACACCGACATAATTTGTCGTGCCCATGGACAAGAATGTTTTGTGACATATTTCAATCGGAAGCCGTCTGCAATCAATGCACAATTTATTGTTAAAGGACAATCATGCCAAGTTCTGGGTTGGTCATAATAATATGAATTGTTTTTTTAAGAGCGCCGCCCCCAAGAACGGCGGCAACACTATTTTCTTTGTTTATCATCTATTTTTGAATTGTTATTTCAAGAATGGCCAACTCTTCATTAAACTTTTAATTAACTGATGTATCTTTAAATAAATATTTGATAAAAATGATCTCCTTTAACGTCATCCACTGAAGTTACCAAGCACATCTAGCTAATACAAGTCTAACTCTCCAGTCTCCAGTGATTTTACAAACTATATTATCTAATTAACAAAGAGTTTAAATTGTACTCTAAAGGTATAATGACCATGTTATTGTTTTGGTCTTCTTCGAGGCAAATGGTATAAAGTTCAATTTCGAGTAAAATGATTACACTTTGTAATTATGTATTAAAAGTTGTACTAGCTTTTCTTTTATTCCTCTAATCTGGATTAAAGACCAATATTTTAAAGCGTTCTTACTTTGAAATCATGGGCTATTTCCATTAAAACGTACACATACCGGAATACACATTAAATATCCAAATTTGACAACAATCCCAAAACATAATATTATAGTGTACATCAGTATGTTTGGGTTAATATGTGAACCAAGTTGTTATTCAAAACCGTATTCGCTAATTGTACAGTTACCGGAATATACATGGAATATCCAATTTTCACAACAATCCCAAAACATATTAAGCGGAGCAGAACAGTACATTTATGGCAAGGTTTGGGGGCGTTTGTGTGGAACTTTTCACCACAAGAGTTCCACAAGAATGTGGTATCACAGAGGCATACAGATAGTCTGAGAAGAAATTTTGTAAAAAAATTAATTTTTTTCCTAAGTCCAATATCTTGTGGAACTCTTGTGGTAAAAAACACCACAGACCCAAAACACTTTTTCAAAATTATTTTAAGTCGAAAATCTTGTGGAATGTGGTACCACAGAGGCATACAGGTAGCCTGAGAAGAAATTTTGTAAAAAAAAAATTATTCTAAGTAGAAAATCTTGTGGAATGTGGTACCACAGAGGCATACAGGTAGCCTGAGAAGAAATTTTGTGGAACTCTTGTGGTAAAAAACACCACAGACCCAAAACACTTTTTCAAAATTATTCTAAGTCGAAAATCTTGTGGAATGTGGTACCACAGAGGCATACAGATAGTCTGAGAAGAAATTTTGTAAAAAAAAAATAATTTCTAAGTCTAATATCTTGTGGAACTCTTGTGGTGAAAAACACCACAGACCCAAAACACTTTTTAAAAATTATTCTAAGTCGAAAATCTTGTGGAATATGGTACCACAGAGGCAAACAGGTAGTCTGAGCAGGATTATTTGAAAGAAAAAACTGTAAAATATACTGTGGAACTCTGGTGGTGAAAAATATCACAGAAAACATTTTTGTAGAATATATTTTCCCCACGTTTTTCAAGATGATTTGAGAAACTATTATTGCTCAATCAAAATAAAAAGAAAATATTTTATAAATTTTTCATGGTCACCTTTTCCAAACGCCCACAAACCTTGCCATGTCTAGAACAGTCGGGCGTCCAACGCCATTTTATTTCATTTATAATTCAAAATAATATCAGTATATCAAGTATGTGGTCAAAATTTCCAATAGAGCTAAATCGTCCTATTAGCCATTTAAAGACAATATAGCAATGGACTCTATCAATAATTGTTTCTGCCGATATGGAGACGGATTTGTCTTTTCTGTTATTGCTTTGTTTGGGGCTCATTCATTGGCCTTATTACCCAGTTGCCATTAGATGTCTCTGTTAAATCAAAGACAGGGTTATGGCCAAGCAGTAAATTCCCATAGTAAAAAAAGGAAAACCCAAACAATTAAGTTGACCGCACATGGTTGTCGTACAAATTGGTCTTATCCATGGCATAAACACTGACTGGTGGTGATTTTTTCACTCTGGAAACACACGATTCGATTTCATTTCAATAATTTCTCTTCCGCGTAGATAGGGGTCTTTAGAGTGGGAGGAAAACCGAAAAATGAAATTGAGAAAGCTCACGGGGTTTGACAGGCGACCCTACTCATTGTCACGTACAATCGGGAATTCAAAACCACGTCAGTTGACTCAATGACAGACCTTATGATCTAACGAGTAAGCTAACCATTCTGCCATCCAATTCCCCAATAACGGAAAAGACAAAACAAAGTGTCCTTTGTTAAAATTATATTGCGTAATCACTTTTCTATGTTTTTTAATGGTATTCAAACCTTTTTTTAAGACAACTGGAGTCATATTAATGACTTTGTCTTTCCCTTTATGTCCTTACTGTTAACATGGTCGTTTACATGGTAACTGAAAAGACATTCCTACTTGTTATTGTTAAGAGTCCTGCATGTCTATTGCATACTTCTCCTTGAGTTATAAATGTATATAATACCCGTAGTAAAAATTTCCTTACACATTCATAATTACTTTTCACAATTTGTCTTAACCGTTATAATTTGTGCGTTTTTGTGAAAAAAACAGCATTTATTTTTCTTTATTTTTTTAGCAAGAACGCTAGTAGGCGCCAGTAATATGAAAAATCGCTTTTCCTATTAACATTCAGCTGAGGCCAAGTATTATGCCCGAAGTACACTGTGTTCGTATTCATAGAGAGAAAATCAAAGTCAGTGTCAAATAAGACACATGGATTTTATACCTTGCTACATTCTCCTAAATTTTCTCCAATAACAACAACGTTCGGCAAACAAATGTTTACTTACGGTACTTAGGCTGAATATATGACATCAGATATTTTATAAATAAATGTGTGTCGACCAGTTTGCTAAAAATATAACATGTTGAATTCTTCAGATACTTTGTAAAACAACAGTATATATAGGTATTATGTTTTAATGAGCAATTCAAGGAACCCCTGACAAACTCAATCAGGAATACTATAATATATAATGTATGTTTAATACCCATAAAGTTAAGCAGAAGTCTACCTCTTCTCCATGCCATGTAGACGTCCGAAATTGAGACAATGGCGTCTCTTTTAACCACACAATTAAGCTTACTATTTTGGACTTATTGGCGATTATTCATTCAGGAACATCGTGTACAAATCTACGATCGATAATAGGTAGCTTACTTTAGTCTACTTACTATACTATCTACCATACTAATATTGATTTTAACTTAAGGCTATACAGGATAAGTCATTTAAATAATTCACTTTGGTCTTAGATTATTCAAGTGGAATTATATTGTGACAATATGGACAATTAGTACTTACGGTAGTGACAGATGAATGTCATCAATAACTCTTTAACAATGATACTTGTCCATGTGTGGGGTATGGATTTTACCATAGTGATTTATAACCAATAGTCCAACAAATACAGTAAACATTGCGAGTATCTAACAGTTGCAAAATTGAGAGAGTGAGAGAGAGAGAGTGTGTGTGTGTGTTTGACGCAGACTAAACACAGATAAATGGGGTTTGACGCCCAGTAAACACAAACTATGCCAACAAATACAGTAAACATTGCGAGTATCTAACAGTTGCAAAATTGAGAGAGTGAGAGAGAGAGAGTGTGTGTGTGTGTTTGACGCAGACTAAACACAGATAAATGGGGTTTGACGCCCACTAAACACAAACTATGCCATTTCGAGACTCGCACGATCAATTTTATTTTAATAAATCCCTTTGGGTATTTTGGTCTTTAGCTGTGAGAGGAACCAGAAGACATGGAGAAAACCCACAAGGTCAGAAAGGCGAACCTACTCTTTGTCACGTACAAGCGGAGAATCCAAACCACACCACATAACTCAATGCAATTAAACCCAACCCAACTAATTCATCATCAGTGCTCTTTATCAATCTTCATACAAAAGGTTTAAAACTGAAAATATATATTTCTAATTACAATTAAGATAGAAAGTCGACGAACAATTACTATAAACCCCATTTCACTATCTTTTCTTACTACATATATCTGTAGCCTTTTGATCGTCTAGAATTTGTCTCTAGCTGTCTTTGCTTCTCCTTCACGTTGTGTTTACTTGTTACTGGTTTCTTAACACTTTTGTCTTCTTCGGTTATAACAATGCAACAGTTTATATAGCATAGCTCGATACATACACGCATAGTACAGATTACAATACAGTCAATACTAACTAAACTCTACTCAAACTAAACTCGTGGAACCCCTCTGTAATCTATCGAAGTCTTGCGAATTCTCACGATTCACAAGTATGCTAGTTTTGTATCTACTGGATTTTGACATTCAATTATCTAATTGGTCAGATATGATGTAAATAAGTACAGAGATTGATCAAGCACGCCGAATGGTGTAATCGTAATTTACCGTCAAATGTTTCTCGACACCATCTGTCCTTGAACTCAGACCCTCTTTCCTGCTTTTCTCACGCTATTTCCCAAACAATTAATTTGCGTTTTAAATAAACTCATACCATATCTAATATACTGACAGTAGAGAATAATTTGTAAAGATAAGAAATATTGTTTAAACCATATTAATTCTCTATTTCTTGACGATGAATTTAAAAACAATGTCGCCACGACCGTATTAATACATGTGTCATACTACAAGATAAACTTTGAATCACCCTTCTGCTTAGCATCTACTAGTATTGTCATCACGACAAGAATCGTCTCTTGTTATCAACAAAACAAGGAAGTTCTTACAAAATATTGGCGTTTTTTAGGTTAATCCGAAACATTGTATTTCTATCTCGACTGAATACACATTTAATGGTTTCTTTGAAAACGGAAATACATTATGTGTTTTATAAAGGATACTTTTTGATTTTTTTGATACAATTTTAATAAGTACATTAAATGACATTCAGTCATTTGGCATTTACGTTTATATGACACATTACATTCCGACAATGGCGAGTTTTAAGTCAGCTGATGAGAGAACAATGAGTGGAATATTTACAACAGCTGCATGCAAATGAGTCGTTATAATATTTCTCATTAAATTTAACGATTATTCAATATATATGCTTGTTATATACTATTCAAAAAGTGTAGAGGATGTTTGATTTTTAAGTGTTATTAAAGTCACCTAATGAAACTGACGAAGAAACAAATTAATGACAAAATGAAATGAAGTTCACATTCATCGATTTTCAAATGATCGTTAGACTAAGTAAGGCACAGACTGACCATTATAAGGGTAAACTGATACCTGGGGTCAAACAGCAAAGTTACCACAGCATCACATCAAAGTCAGTAACGGGTAAATCCTCCTCCGTTTGCCAAACAAGCATTTATCCGACGTGGCATACTCCGAATGAGACGTCTAAGGTCATTTTGATCCAGATTGCCCCATTCCTTTTGCAACGCAGCAGCAAGTTCTTGGACGTTGACAGGACGTTGTTGACGTTGACGTAACCTCTGTCCAGGGGAGAGGTCGGGACTCAGTGCTGGCCAGGGTAATGTGGTGATGTTCTGTTGTTGGCGATAACCTGTAACGATCCTGGCCCTGTGACATCTTGCGGTGTCATCCTGGAAGATGAAACGGCGGCCATGACGTCGTGTGAACGGCACAACATGGATTGCCAAGATGTCGTCCCGGTAGTACTGGCCAGTAACACGCCCTGCAACAACATGTAAAGCCGTTCTTCCAGCAACAGTGATGCCTCCCCACACCATAACAGAACCACCCCCAAATCGATCATGTCTGATGACGTTAACGTCTTGGAAGCGCTCGTTTCGACGACGCCACACCCTCCTACGTCTGTCCAAAAAATCAACAGTAAACCTTGACTCATCTGAAAACATCACATTGCTCCAGCGTCGATTATCCCAGTGTTGACGATCCCTACACCGACGACGTATTGCCTGAATGTGATGATCTCTGAAACAAGGGATCACGCGAGGACGTTGGGCGCGAAGGTGACCCCTATGCAGTCGATTCCGAATCGGCTGGCCTCTCACTCTCACACTAGTGTCTGTTTGAAGACGAGCGCTGATCTGATTTGCTGTGATGACACGATTTCTCAAGGCCAAGGTACGGATAAATCAATCCTGGGCTTGAGTTGTCGCCCTTGGTCGACCTGGGCGTGGTCTGTCCTGTACAGATTGTGTATCACGGTATCTGGACCATAGCCTGCTTATGAAAGAATGAATGAAATGGGGTTTAACGCCCTACTATTATGCACCTAACCTGGGCTAAAAGAAGATGCTTATGACAGACTGAGAAACATTCATCGTCCGCACCATAACCGCCTGTGTTGTGCCGATCTGTAGCATGCCAAGGGCACGTAACCTTTCATTTCCCAAGCATCACCTGCATTCCATGGGGAAGCTTTTGCTGCGTTTGGGCGTCACATATAACTGGAAATGATTCTTCTGTTAGGTTCTATAGTGACTTTTTTCTTAGTCATTTGAATATTTTAGTATTATGCCCCCAAAATCAAATATCCCCTACTATTTTTGAATAGTTTATCAAATTGTTTTATCTTCTGACATTACAAACGTGTAATGGATGTAAATGTATTTCACAATTCTCAGGTTTGAGTTTATGCATATGCGCTAAACAGCCATTGTAGCTTAGTAATACACCAACACGTACATGTACATAAATAACGCACAGCTCAAGCTAATCAACAAGAACCGCTCTCATATGATTACAGTTTAGCCTGTCACAAAAGTTTGAAGTTCCGATATAACCTAAAGACGCGAGGCGACAACTAGCCCGAGGTCCAGGAACAATTTTGCATAAAAGGTAGAAATTGTAGACTCTTAGGACACGCACAATAAATATATTCCACCAAAATGTATAGTCCACACAAATTCATTTTGAAGTAACTATAATATATTACAGTGACGAGCGTATTTGATTTGTAACATTGGGTCCTTGGATTTGTCTACCTCGAACAAGAACTAAAGGACTTATCAGATGATTCGTTATATAATACGACTTATACCATTATTTTGAATAATGTGTATGCAGTCACTGATAAGTCAATTCTGGGTAACGAACTTTCTTTACGGTTAATAACTCGCTCACCTGTTTATAACCAACACATATTATGATCAAAGTCATCCAGTTTGTTTTAAATGAATATTATCTGAATGATAGACAATAATTAATGTGCAGGATCGGAAATATCTGTGGTACGAAAATGATACGATAGCAAGAGAAACCATTAAACGCTTTGGGAGAATATCATGTCTCACGTTACATGTCAGATGATGGTAAGGAAATATCGTCTAGCAGTTGAGATATGAAGAATGATAGATGTGGTAATGTCGGACTTCCTTGTTGTGTTTCCCTTGTGATCGTAAATAAAACAAGGTTAGAGATCTATTAAACAAGACATACAATTATATATTTTACACGCTTGTAAACTGCTTCGAATATACGGAAAACCCCAAAATAAACAACAGAAAGAAATTGGGCAATTACTCAGCCCAAATGATATCCACAATTTAGGCAAAACTATGAAACTTAATAAGTACCTTTACTGAAAACCCCCAAATTAACAACAAAAAGAAAAAGGGGCATTATTCAACCCAAATGATATCCACGCTATCTGAAAGTAGAACTAGAAATGTTTGTCATTAGGAGGATTTGCGATTTAATCCCGTTTATCGAAGAATGGATATCTAGACTAAAATATGTCTATAATCATACCTGAATTCAATGGCGTTCTTCTTTTATATGCGCATCTTCCCTTCTAGTGTATTTATCTCTTCATGTTTGTATAACTGATACATCTGATTTCACCTACGCAGTGACTTAGTTCAAGTTACTAATTATCAACACTAGAACGTACAATTTGAGCGTTCTCCAAAGTAGACTGTGTACCAAGTCTTCAATATATTGATCACGAATCTGGCTGTTATCATATGATATATATCTTCATGTTACACACCAATATGCATGTTTAAACACTGTTAAGTATCACTGTTAAAAATGCTTAAGGGCCATTGTGGTCGACAATAACAATCATTATCAAAAAGAGCCAATTGAAAAAGGGAACAAAAATCTACTGAATTTGCAAATTTAGGAAAAAAGTAAAGCAACATTTAGCCTAACGGGTTTAAATGGAATAAGGAACATGATATAATTATTATTATATTAAACACCAGAACCTTCGGATACAATGTATGATAACAAATTGACGGTTCTAGTTTAATCGAGTTTGTTTAACAAAGGGGAGTGGGGATGGGGTATACTTATATATATTTTTAAACATTAAATGGTATTTAACTCTTTGGCCAGCAATTTAACATCAGTGGTGTCCATATCCGCATACTGTCAATATCAAGTGTGTGTGTGTTTGTGTGCTGGAGGGGGGGGGGGTAGGAGGCATTTATTAGAAATACCGGTAACAGGCAAAAATATAATTGACGTGTTTGCTTTTTGAGAGATAAAAAATCAGGACACCTTAAGTTTTTGTTTTAAAACATTTACTTTCATTAGTATATTGACAGCCCAATACTAATACTGTATAATACGTTGATATCCTATTTCATATATTATGCTACCATTACTTATATAAAATTCATAATTATATAGTGAACAGCTGTCTATATGAATATAATAGACACATTTATATTCATAATGTTTTTATTGATAATTTAATTAAATATGATATAGTAAAGCTAGTACAGTTTATCTGGATTTATGAACGTACCAAACTAGATCATTATCTTTTATCTCAATTAACATTGTCTTTAATTTCCGTATATCATTTTTCATAAAATCCTTTAATAAAAAAGCCCAACTGTGTGGTAGCTTTAATTGTGTTCATAAAAGTGTAAGATCAGATAAATAACTGACAGTTTTCGGTAGAGCAGTTTTCGGTAGAGCAATTTCAGTCAAATTATTTCAATTTAGTCCTGATTGCCATTGCTACGGGTCACCCAATGAAAAAAAATGACCCGAAATCTTAAAAGGGTTACGTGTCCGGATAAGCAGTGTTGACGTTCACGTCCAAACGACTCAATATTTTCAGCTGAAATTTTCAGAAAATGAAAATACGCCATGCTTTTATATTTTTGTCCATAAATTTCACAAATACTCGGACTTTAATTTTTGAGACCCTGTTCTTATCGGGATTGTCCCTTTAAGACCAATACTTTTAACATGTTTTGACAAAACAGACGTTCCGAACACCAAACTTTTGAATTGACGTATGTATCATTCAATCGGTTTTATACTTTGGATAAAGTTTTTTAAGTATCGGGAACCACGGTGGCTAAGTAAGTAAGACGTTGGCTCACTGGCCTGGAGGTGGTGGGTTAGCTCCTGGACTTGGTCGAGAAAGTTCATCGTGATTTTCCACCGTGGTTTTCCTTTATCAGTGTTGCAGGACAAAGGGCCTGGTATAGACAGCTGTCCAGGTGTTCGGGTGGGATGAATAACCGAGATGCACGTAAAAGACCCCTTGGCAGTTGGAATTCGATATAAGATTAGGCTGTCCCTCATAGCACACTGTATGGCATATGCCCAGTAGCCTAGTCAGAGCAGAACAATAGGACGTTAAGCCCCATTTCATTTCATTTTTGATATATTGACCATGAAAAAGCACATTGGTTGGATTTCAATTTCAGAAAGTGCTGAAAGCTACAAGTAACCACTGGAAACAAAATAACCCACTTATGTATTCGTTTTTAACAAGTACATACCCTAGAGGTAACATTAACAAAGGCAGCTTTTCATTGAACAAAGTTTGTATGAAACAACATAATATAATTCAGACAATTCCTTTAGGAAATAGTATGGATGGCTTGTCTTGAATCAACTGTGACTTTATGACACTTTTATCCCTTTTTCTAGACATAATTATGTCTTATCTACGAAATGCTTTATTGAGTTCTCACTGGGCAAGTAAGCTTCATTTCTCTGGAGATATTATTTCGCACGTTTCTGAATACCGCAATATATATTAAGATTTCATAGAATTCTACCGTGAGCATATAAAGCCTGTGCCTGCAAGGCTCTTGTTACTTAAACAAAATGCATCCACTCTGATAAATATTTCTATTACACGTCTAGATATTAATGCCCATCTATATGAGAACTTTTCCAAATATAGTTTTAAGTTCCATGTTTATTATAAAAGTAAAAGGATAAAGGATCAAAGTCCAATAATATTATGACAGACCATATATAATGCAATAAAACTTGTCTGGTCAAAAATGGTATATATATTGGCCCAACAAAGGATGAAAATCGATCAACTAACTTAAGTTATGGTTAACGAAAACACGCGTTACTAATATAAATACTTTTTACTTATTTCTCGAGGCCATTTTTTAAAATTGTATCCATAATCGTCTGAACCTTGAGGCCATTTTTTAAAGTTTTTATCCATAATCGTCTGAACCTTGAATTTCTATCCACAAACGTGAACACCAATACAACCATTACCTATTTGCTTTTACATTTTGTAAATATTGATATGCTGCAGTCGTATGTCTTTAAAGAAATATTGGCTCCATTTAGAATAACAAAATGGAAATCTTATAGCCCCAATACCACTCTTGTTGTAACTGAATAATATGTCCCAATCTTTATTCTGGTCAACAATACTTGCACTATTTTACAATATTTCAATTAAAAAATGATACAAATTTCATCTTAACACACCTAATTTTAAGAATTGGAAAAATTCAACAACATGCCGTAACATGGTTTGAAAAGCCTTACGTAAGCACTTTCAAATGCAACTTGGATTTAAACATATTTTCGAACCCTCTGGACAAGTAAGATAGGTTGTAATGGATAATTTACACAACAGGTAGGACACTTAAACATCTTGTAGTTAGAATAAGGCTATTTTTTTTCTGGACCTGTCAAGCCAGCAAGAGTGTTATTGTCCCGTTAATTAAAAAAAGTAATATCTGTTCTTAAAATTTTCGACACTGATTAATTTTTAGTGGCTTTCTCACCAATGTTATGTAAAAAGAAATATTTTGTGAAACGAATTCTCAAAGAGTTATTTTTAAAATTTTAACACTTGATTAACATAAATCCGTCTCCAAGGGGTTGATTGTATGACATAGCTTTATATAATGTGAAGGTAGTGGAAGAAAACACCACATGAATTAGATGCATTGATTGGTACAAACACAGATCATTCTTCAACAATTTTTTGTCTGATAAATTCTGAAAATGCCATCTTTCTTAATTTCCTGCTGGAATCTATTTAATGGATGACTACACAATTTGAGTTATATGATAAAATAATACGATTCAAGTTATTTAATCTGACAGGGCTAAATTAAATTCTTATTTGTTATTTTATTGTTCGCAGATCTGTAATTGTGTTAAACTTCATATGTGAAATTTATCTTCAGGAAATGATTTTAAAAAACCATATACCAACACATTGTGTACATTCATCTATAACTCTGTAAACTTCTACTTATTTATTAGCGGATCTCTATAAAATTTACTTACAAAAATATTTAAAGAATGACTCATGAAATTCAAACAGAATAAACCACACATATTGTCCATATGATGCATATATCACAAAATTGAAACACCCTGTACCGTACTGATAAATTTGCTATCTGATGTAGATGAACCGTTTCGTAAAATTTGTGCATCCAACCTAAATATCAGTAGTCAAACAGAATAAAACAGAAATTGTAACCACACCACATTACTTTTACCGATAATCTGACTTACACCGAATTTTAATAGATGGGGACATAATTTTAAAAAAATCGAGGGTACTTTTCATCAAATTGTTCAGGGCCCGATTCCTAGAAAATTCTTAAGCACGTTCTTGTGCTTAGATTTTAGTCGACTTTGTATTTAAGTAAACTTTCCTTATTTTGTGTTCCCAGAAAATTCTTAAGAACGGTCTTGTGCTTAGATTTTAAGTAGACTTTATTGTAAGAACAAGAACGTTATTATGCGTTCCAAGAAAAAACTTAATCACAACTTCGTTCTTAAACATAGCCAATCTAAGCACAAGTCCCAAGCAGGGTATAAGGCTTGCTTACCAACCTTAAGTCTGTTTCTGCTTTAAAAAGATGGCTGACCGTAGAGTTATTCGACGGTATTTCCGACACTTTTTGATACCAAAGAGACAATTACAAGACAAAGAAAATCCTTCTACAAAAGAAATTAAAAATGCTATAGGAAATTTTGCATCTAGGGACTACCCTGAAACCAATTTATTTTTTTGCCAATTTGTAAACAATAGGCTACAAACACACAGACTACTTTAAGATCGGGCGCTCTCACAATTTTTCAGTTAGTTTGTATGTGTCTGCGGTTTATTTTTATCTTTTGGCACATTTTATAATTATGTGTAAAGTGGGCATGTCAAATGCATCTTAATCAACCACAATGAAGCAGACGACAAATTTATGGAGTAATTCGCATACCAAAGTTGTTTTATGATGTTAAAGAGCATCGTAGTCTCGGTGTATGGTAAGCATTACCAGTCACAATGTGCTTAGACTTATACTTGACCTGTGCTAACGTAAGAATGGTATTGAGAATTTTCTAGGGACGGTATTTATATAAGTTTCTAACGTAAGTAAAAGTGAAGCATGACTTTGTGCTTACTTAAATAATTTTCTAGGATCCGGGCCCTGATCTTACCACATTCGGCCGATGGTATTATCACTGGTAAATACCAACTGTATGCAGATCAGGAAGGATTATCTCGGTAAAAGTTTAGGAGCCCCTCCATTCCCACTAGTATGTAGATGGGATGGGCTGGATGACAGATGAAACTGTCAAGCATACCATTTATGGAAAACATTTAACCTATAAAAACCAGTCCCCAACTATCACATAGTCTGATACTCCAAGGGATGACGCACATTAAAATCCAATATAACATTTCTGATTGAAAACATCATCCGATACAAATTGAAACTATGTATCGGATACAGATAATCTAAAATATAATTTGTATGACTAATTTCATAAAGCTAACACAATTGAATTAAACATGCATTATGCAAGAGCTAAATCTGCCTGTTGCCGGTCTTTCTTTGGGTCTGAAATGTTTTCTAAGGTATTAATGAGACATTAATTAACTGATCCAGGCCTTAATCAACTCTCGGTAGCATCAGATTTCTCCGATATTAAACAGATTAAAATGGTTCAGCGATACTTTGATTTAATCAAATATGGCGGACCCAGACGGACCGCGACTTAGCTTCGATCAACCAGGACCGTGGTTGAAATTATTGCACACGCCTGTAAAACCTTCAAAGCCAATATCTTCGCTTGCAATAGAGTAATTTGAATGAAATTTTAAAATTATTCATTTACATCATCTACTCTCGATCTTTTATAGCAAGAATGGCTGGTTCTTTATCTAAATCTTACATAATGTATCTGAACAAATTAAACAAATGTGTCCTACAATAACTATTTTGTATACAAACCACAAAGAGCACACTTTATAAAAATTAACAAATACGCACGTAAGAGAAATAACACCTTTATTATAACAAAATAATCTGTGTGTTCTTTGGTTTTTAATTTTTTTTAGACACGTGGCTCTTGTTGATCCACAAAACCAAGTACAAGTACAACAAGGTGTGGTAGTTCCAGTAATCTTTTATGAAAAAGTCTTCTTCTACATGTAGTTCCAAAATCGTCAGGTGTTAATAAGATAAAAACAATCGACTCATATTATTATTCTTCAGAATATTTTATTCGAAGACTCAAACTAGTATATTTAGTCTGGCATTGATACAAGGCGAAGAACCGTAATTTGTTCACCTGTGCGTGTTTATAGAGGTTAAAGTCCTTCTTAGTACTTGATCTAATAAAACAGTGGTCAAAATTAGTCTGGTGATGGACATCCTCGGTTACCCAGTGCATTCATTCCGCTCTACTACACTATACCCTGGGTTAATCTATTGGGGAGACACGTTTTCAAGTTATCCACTATTCATGCTTGTGCTATTTTTATCGACCAATCCCATAAAGTGTTATATATAAAGGAAATTGCCCCAAGGGCAGTTACTCTCTTTTGACAAGTGTAATTATTATTGAAGACCAAACGTTCATTTAATCATGTAGAGTCTTTAGTTTTATTGAGAATTGTGTGTTCGTTCCGCGAATTTTATGTACACGTGATATCGTAGATATGTATTAGAGAATTAAATTAACTAGTAAACGTTCATTAGTAATAAACATAACAAAACGACTTATTATTATTATTACTTCAAACAAATAACTAATAGTAACAATGATAACAAAAGTGAAACATATAGATGTTATACATATTTGAAATCAACAACAAATACTACAGATTTTGATAACGCAATTGAATATAAATACATTATTAATACATACATTAGGTACTTACATAAATCAATCAGTAAATGGACATGGATATGGTTATCTACCCTTATAAAAACGAAGGCGAAACGATTGGTTTGTAGACTGTTTTCTGATTGGTTCGTACAGTATAGCTACATTCTAGCAATTTGAAATCGTGGAAGGCCTATATATTAACCCAGGATATAGTGGAGTAGAACGGAATGAATGCACTGGGTAACCGAGGATGTGTGAATGTGATGGAACGTGTTGTTTTGATAGGTGGGAATAACAGTGAGATCGATTACATTAGATATGTGAATTTATGCTGTCCCCTATTTGGGACTATACGATGACGTCATCATCGGACATTTTCAGAAGACTTGAAGATTGGTTTTATTAAGATTCGTGTTATATTTTAAGCGTGTAATCTAACGTTAAGTGGACCTTTACGTCTAGGTTCCATGCTGCGCACGAGACCGAGTTCCCGTGTTTCTCAAATGATAAACAATTATAGCGTTTGTAATCCAGACTGAAAGAAACAACCAATCGTTATATAATTATTGTCTATCTAATTAGTATAACGAAACAAATCTCAAAACCTATAAAGGGAAAAGAAAATCACTCCCTAATATAAATATAAACAGTCTTCCTACGACGTTGGCCCACCGGGAGATATATAGGTTGGGTAGCTAGTCTACAACTTACTCAATTAAATACATGTTGTCTTCTTTTCATATCGATTTGATCTTTTCTAGCACAGGACACTTACGAATGATCATTGAGGTAATAAAGGGTATTGCCAAATGAGCATGTACGTAAGATAAACATTAGCTGAAATTTATTGGTTTTTGCTAGACAAAATGTAATTAATTTTCAGAAATGATTAACGATGATGATTAATATACCCACTTCATACTGATGAAATAATAACATAATTATAAGCAATAATTAATAGCCCGGAAAGTTTAATCTGCTGACTTTTATCAATTAATAGACATAAATTGTTATTATCAAGAGAGAGGAGGGGGTATCGAGAGAGAGAAGAGAGAGAGAGAGAGAGAGAGAGATAGGGGGTGGGTAACGTTTCCTCGACGCAAACTAGGATAATTGAACATATTGTGGTCCAATTTTATTTCAATAATTTGCTTGCGTGTAGGGGTATTTAGCAGTGGGAGGAAACTGGAGGGCCCAAAGGAAACCCACCCAACACCCCTGCTATTATTAAAGTAGCATTATTACTAATGATGTATAAAGAACAAACCATGTACAGTTTTTGCGTGGAGATAAAACTTACTTATGGACATTGGATTTTACAGAACTTCACAGTGATCAACAGGGTATAACAATTGAAAATAAATAAATGGTGTTCAACGTCCTACTGTTCTGCTCCGAGTGGGCTTATTAAGACGGGCATACGCCATACAGTGTGCTATGAAGTAATTTTTACCCGGCAGCGGCACTATGACCTACTCTTATATCTTTTACGCACATGCTGTCCTTCTCAGCCCCCACCCCCCGTCAGGCACCACTGGCAAGGGGAAACCATGAAATTTTTGTTTGCTAACTAATTTAAGAATTAGGATATAAAACCATAATTCTTAAATTAGTTTGCGACCAAAAGGACGCTTGTTAGTAAGTGGCGTTATTGGGAGATAAACAGTTAGTAGGCACCGCAGCGTAAACGGTTACATTTATAAAAAAATAATCTACTTACAAGTATATTATGTTTGATGACTACAAATTCCGTCAAAGTCCGTGGACTCATTTCCCCTTTAAAAAAATGACCATTTATAGCCTACACTACAAGAATGATTGATTTTGCATCAAATAATTATCTAATCTATCGCTTTCTAGCGTTAAATTGTCTAAAGTGCGAACGACGACGCTTAATTATTTTTTTTCACAAAATCATAGCTTTTAATATCCTCGTTTATAGATAAAAGATAAGAATTATTTTTGCAATCAACGTTTGAAAATATAGATCAATCATTTATGGCCACAGAAAAACTCGTGTAACTCTAACTATTTTAACTAGTGTAACGCTAATCAGTTTAAAGTTTAACGATAGTTAACTGTAATTAAAATACAGATTTGACGTCATCCACTGATGTCGGCGTACCACTATTTAAATAATGTACGGGCAACTTGCCAATCGTGCATTATCTATACTAGATTAATTATTGGTCTCGCGTGACGCATTTCATTGAAAATCACGCGCGGACTAGTGTCTGTATTTTAAGCTGTTTAATGCGCTCGAGCAAAATACATTGCGTAATATATTGAAACAACACTCGTCTAACGCCTCATACAGTATCAATATATTCCTTAATGTTTCGCTCTCAACCATTAAACCATACTTGTAGTGTGACCAGGCCTAACTAGAATAACCATAGCTAGTTAAACTATAACGCTAATAACTAATATGTCGAATGTATTTAGTATACATTACATGAGCTGTTATTAATATATCAACGCAAGGGTAAGCCATGAATTATGCTTTATTATTCAGAGGTTTAGTATGATTTGTCATGACAGCACGGTTTCATACTTTAATATGTTTGAACACGAGTAAAATGTGTATGATTACATGCTGTGAGCAAGTATATTAATATAGAATGGTGCCATTAATAGTATATAATTACAGCCGCTGATACGACATGTAGAGATTAAACCTAATTATCTGAGCTTTAGCTATCTCATCAGATCATAATCTGCCTTCAAATAGTATATTTTTAATAATATATTTAATCAAGGGAAAATAAGCCACATTTTCTAATTTCATCTTATTAAAGGAGTACTCTCGATAATTTTGTTTACACCACAATATGCTATTTGATCATATACAACTGGCGGTAGTTTTCTCTTTGATGTGCATAGCAGTTATATCTTATAACAACCTGTCATGACGTCATCATATGTTGATATTCTGTTCATATCAACCGCTGATGACGTCGTGACAGGTTGATATTTCATATCAACCGCTAATGACGTCATCTCAGGTCGATGTATTCGACTCATATCAACCGCTGATGATCGAAATAATACCCAAAAAAACCCACAGAAATAAATTTTTATTATTTTGACAATTAAAAATTATTATGGAACAGTTTGAAACATTAATGACAGAAAGTATTTATCGCCCAAGATTTCCATTATAAACTATTTTTGGGTACAGTCCATGCACTTAAAACAGTCGGTCAAATCCTTCTGTCTAAAAAAACTATTAAAACATAGCAAAAACCTTCAATCGTAGTTCACTGTCAGAATTATCGGGAAAGAATGTCTTTTGAACTAAATTTTCTTTAGGCTTTGGATAGATCCTCATCGATAGTTGCATTCACGCCAATTCCATCGTCAGTATGTTGGCTAAAAGGGATTGATTATTCGTCTGACTTCGTATTACTATCCATTTTGTTTTTGTATGAAATTAAATTCTTCAAAATGGCGCTGTGTTTACAAACATACCATCTCATAATTGCACGTAATTAATTCGGTAATGTTCGTTATTTGACGGAAACTACCCAGCCGTTATCCAATCATTGTTGAATATTGATGGAAGAGTCCATTTAAATTTAAGGGTGGGCGTTGTATATATCAGATATAAATCCATTATCCCTCAGTTGATATATTATAAAACCCTTGGGCTGCGCCCGCGGGTAATATAATATATCAACCTCGGATAGGTTAATATCCTATACATTTTACAAGGAAAGTTGTTATCATTGCGCAGCTCAGTGAATTCTACATTTATTGCGTCATGCTTTAAATGAGTTAACAATATTGCATAATCTGTGATGTGATTCCAAATTGACATTACTGTGCCAAACTCTCCATTGCCCTATGGGAGCACATAACTAAAACAACCCTAAGGGCGGATCCGGGTGGGGGTGGGGCGTTGCAACCCCCACCCTGCATAGATACATAAAAATATTGTAAAACAATGCTTTGTGAAAAAAAGAGTAACGGCCGTGTGCTTTATCCTTTATTATCGGGTGGTGGCATCCACTGCCGGTCAACAACACAGCACAACATTTCTCCGATTCAAGACCTTCTTCTATGATGTATTTGCCACAATATTTTTTTACTGATCATTGGCAGTAGCTATATATGTATCGCACACAAACCTGGTTCATTAACGGTAACTTACAGTCCTCCACTTAACATAGCGACCGCTCTAGGTGAAATAGATTGCACATGGTTAAAAATATTTTAATTTTAGACAATAAATACAATATCTTCCACGACGACAACGTATCACAAAATTAATGGCAATGAGAATTCATTGCCTATTTATAGTCCGCTGTATGAAAATCAATTTCTTTTTGTATATTTTGTATGTTATTTTTTCAGAATGCTTTTCAGTAAGAAGCAAATTAAGATTGGTTAGTAAATTTTCAAAGGTAAGCTATAGAAAGTATGAAGTGGATAAATCGATTAAGTAAATTACGTCTTTCTGCAATGTTAAAATCGATCTTAAAAATTTGAAAATGTTAGATTTAATTTGAAGCTGTGATACCAGAGCAGAGTAATTACTACTACTATCGATGTTAAAATTAGTCTTTATTAGCTGAAAGGTTACATCAATAATTCTAGAAAAACATTAGTATGGTAATGCCAGCATCCAGACATTTTAATCTGAATGACAGTCACATACGTTATAACTTATGACACCGGAGACAGGGCTAAAACCTATCCAGTTCTAATCCCGTCGTGTATGTCCCAAGATAACTAAAGTATTGCAGTGAGGGGGCGTTAAGCTCCAGTTCAATGGACTTTGTTTTGGATGATCATGCCTTGCTTCGGAGCAACAAAATATTGTGATCAAGGGAGTTGCTGAGAGTCTTAATAAAATGACGCTAGGTGTGGGTGCAATGGGTATTTCGTGATCCTACGACCCCATCTATCATTATCTGACGGTGGTGGTGGGGGATTTCTATACGATGTCAGCTCAACGTCGCGTATAATACTGCAATGAGCCCTGGAAAACATATTTCACCATTTCGCAAAAAAAAAACGAAAATCATTACATTATAGGAAACATGGCCCTCACTTAAAGCACTTATTAAATTCGTTAGTTAATAATGTTAAAACCTTTCCTTCATTTGGTTGGTTATTCTTAAGCTCTAGTGTGGTAGTATTTTATTACAATTATACATACATAAACTCTCCAACAAGGGTTTTGTGCGATCTATTTTATCAAGGGGTGGTATAATTGTAACTTAGGGATGGAACCAAGTCCTCAGTAGATCATCCAATTCAAATAAAAATGAGATCTGGAAACATTTTACTTAATTTGGATTCATGGCATAATTTTCAATATACTACAAATATATATTAACCATGAATTCCAAGAACATCAAAAAGGACAAATTAAGAATAATCAAATAAATTAAATCTGCAATCTCATAACCTGGTTAGTGACTCTTTGGAGAAAAGATTTGACTAATAACAACCCAATGTTATTAAATTGCCACCATGCCACAAGTATCAAGTTTTGAAGCGCAGATGTTTTTGTATGTAGGATTTAGATTGACATATATATATATAACTAGTTGTTATATTAAATTGGATCCCGTCCCTGTTTAATATAATAAAAGAGTCCAGAAGTAAAAACTCTCAACCTTGATAAACCCCCATGAAACAAGTAATTGTGTAGGCCCCGAAAGGACAGCAAAATCGATAATTCGTAATTGCTTACCCTGATTTCACAAACCTAAGTGGTCAATGTATATGCCCCCCCCCCCCACACACACACACACTTCCGCATGACATTTTGAGTTGACTGTTTGGACTACAACCAGGAGGAAAGTTTTTGAATTTACATTTTCTGCCAGGTTGAGGCCATTGTGTACAGAAAGGACTAGACTCTAGTTGATACAGCCTTGATCCTGTTATTATAGAATTAAGCATCAAGATTGAGATTCCACTTGGTATATATATGTTTTTACACAGCATAAATATTGAAGATCCAACATGGCGCCTATCTTAAATAGAAAGCTGAGAGTAGCATTTGTGGGACGTTCACATTAACTTGCTATATAAGCTTTAATCGGGCGTATTCCTTTGCCCAGATGATTGTAACATGTTTGGTTCATTCTGGTTATAAACATCAAAGTCACGCGAAAACAACATTTTATAGGCCATCTAATGACATGGTTCTTGAATTCTGTCTCATAATGATCCTGCAGATTAGTTTGTGGACATATAATTTGTGGATTTGGATAGGTCGTGTTAGCAATTTGGAAATACGAGGATTACGGCTGTAACCAAAATAAAGATCCTGAACAATTTTTTTGCTGTACCTTTGGCTTTTACAGTGTCGTACTACGGTGTCATCACCAAGGTAGTTTATTACCTGCAAGGCGATGTGACACAATATACTCACAATATTGCTTAATCACGTTTTTCTCCCTGAAGCTCTGGTTTTCTAAGGATTAAGAAGTGTTTACACCCCCCACCTACTGAAATCCGCCCGATAATTTAAACCAACTTCGTGTCAGTTAGCAGTTTCTAAATGTTATTCTACATAATTCTTGATAACCACAATACTGGTTCTTTTTATATATGACAAGAAAAGATTCGACAGAGATTGCCGATCGATATTGCATGATTATACAAAGCGCACACAAAAAATAATTTGACAAAACAAAAGCTAATTGAGTGTTTGATATTTGTGAGATATAAAATCATGTCTTTCTTCTCTGTTGTGTTAGTGTCACATTATTAAAGATCAAATTAATCAATTGACTCAATCGAGCTTTCGGAATATCCCCTGTGGCTTTTTTACATTAAAAATATTATTTCTTTGACATAGTTAGCGGATCGCTAGCTTAGTCGCGCACGAACAACCTGTCTTTCAAATTGACCGACACTGAATTCAAAGTTGTTTTTCCTGTCAATAAACCGCGATTAAAAAATAAATCAATGAAATTTGTAACCAGGTTGAAAATGTCATGTATGAATTCAACAAATAATGATAAGACCGTTAGTTCGACGTCCATAAAGAATTACCTAGAAAAATGTGTTGTTTAATCAGATATTGGGCCCGGGGTAATGATACTACGCGTTGTCGGTAAGTAGTACTGAGTAAATCGCCATACAGATATCACACCACCAATACTACACAATTCTGACCCAATACTGCCCAGTTCTAACCCTATCCAATACTACCCATACTAATCACATACTAACCACATACTCAATATCACATACCACCTGAGTATGATTAAAAACAGACCGAATGCATACATTATAACAATAATAATAAGTTAATTCCATATACTACCCCACGGACAAACTTGATTGGAACAAAGACAACCTAAATATCGAAATATGACAGCATTGATCCTCATAAGGTATCACATGCCAACGGCACGATCCACATACAACACAGATAATACCAGCCACGCTATGAAATTGGAATTCCCGGAATGCTATTAGCTCATGTACGTGTATCAAGCAAGACATTCGAAGGGATCGGAAACGTAAATTTCTGTGACTGGAACAAGATGTCCAGTTAATCAGCAGATCTAATCACAAATCTTCTGATGTATCATCGTGTATCTATATTGTCAGGACTTTTAGGTACCCAGTACGGAAACATTATCTTCGAGAATTCGATTGCTGTACGGCCAAACGCCTGTTATGCATTGCATATGTTACAACCATGTGGCAATCTCCAAATATCATTTCCAGTTCACGAGTTTTTTGTAATTTGATATCTACATTCCACAACAATATCCTCTTAATTGTAAAGAAACAAAAGCCAAATTAGATTAGTAACCAAACAATAAGTGTTTATTTGATTAAAACAGCGAAAACCAATCATTATTTTGAAACTAATCTAAAGTCGCAAATTGATCCAACTCCTCTTGTTTAAAGTCTCGCAGAGTGTGAAATTTAAAGTAATTTGATATCTTGAATCGACGAAACAACATGAAGAACGTCCGGTTATGCCAATTATGTGACACTAATCATGTCGGGGGTGGTAGGTTGAGTGATGTAATTCATAGAAATGATGTACAGTTGAAATGAAACTAAGGCAAAATTAAAAATTTACAAACCCCTCTTTTGCCAACAAAATCAAATATGTATTATGCAGGAGGTTACTCTGTCTATTGCAGGTATTTTGGGCCTGAAATGTTATCTAAATGATTAATTCGACATTAATTACCTTATCTAGCAATAATTTAACGTAAATCTAGACAATCGAGACTTTGTTTGTTATCATACCAACGTCAGTAATGACGAACGAGACTATTCTAAAATTAAATGGCTGTTCAGAGTGAAGCAATTCGACTGAAAATTTCAGCATATTCTGTTTTTGTTATCGATATTTTAACTATTACAGAACTGTCAGCTCTTTATCTGATCTTACCTGATGCCCCTTTAAGAAGTGCAGTGTAGAAATATTTAACGAGGCGAAAATATCATTATGCTAACACGTAATGCATTACATCCAGTTCGGTTGGTTTCCTGTTACATAATCTCCATGTTTTATGTTACCAAGGTCTAATCATAATCAAATCAGTTTTTATTCACATCATTTTATCTTTATGCAAATAATCATTCCTCTTGATATTGTTGTTACATAACTGGTTGCAGGTGTATTTATATTTCAGACAATTATATAGCAAATGAATCCCCTAAAAAAACAGATGATGAATAATACGATCGATTACTGAACAATGCATACTTTGTTTTAGAAATACTGTGGTACAGGTGACCATTGCGCGTCTTAAATGTGGCAATCACACCGACCATTTCCTCGCTACCTCCGACCGCAGGGGATGGCTCACTAGGGCGGAGACGGCTGTTTGGCATGCGAGTAGGGTGCTGATTGGTTTGTTGGCGTGCAAGAGACAATCTGCACCCGCACTCACCAGTGTTATTGCCGTATATCGAAAACAGTATATTGACCATTATGAGACCAACATCTAGGGTTTATCAAGTAAATTCACTTCTTACACCAATTCAGAGTTATCTGGCTTAGTACTTATTAACATGTCCTTCAATCAAAATGTATTTATTTTAGTTTTGTTAGATCTATCGGCAGCTTTTGACACCATTGATGAAGCCATTATGCTGCAGACTCTAAGCCATAGATTTGGTGTACACTGATTCCGCCTATGACTGTCTTCAGTATTACCTAACAGGTCAAATGCAGGCCGTGAAGACGAAGTACAGTGTGTCCGAGAAAGTTGAACTCTCTTATGGAGTTCCTCAGGGATCCGTCCTCGGGCCGGTCTTGTTCACCATATACACCTCACCACTAGGAGACATAGCCCGTCGTCATGGTTTATCAATTCACCTCTACGCAGACGATACACAGCTATATCTACATGTAGCGTTCAAACCCACCTGCCAGAGATCTATTGACTCAGCCTTCTCTCAGAAGCTAAACAGTGACAAAACAGAACTAATAGTCTTCAGTTCTAAATGTGTACGACGGAGTTTGAATCTTCCGACTTTCCGAATTGGAAGCAATAGCATAGAACCGGCACAGGAGGCAAGGAACCTTGGATTTGTGTTTCAGTCTACTCTGTCAGCTGAATCACACATCAACAAAATATGAAGCAGGGCATACGCCAATATCCGCAATATTAGTCAGATTTGGAATTTCATCAATACCAAAGCTGCTGTCTCCCTGGTCCAGTCATGTGTACTGTAACATTTAGACTACTGCAATGCCCTGCTTTACGGTGTACTAAAGACTCTAATCACCAAGCTGCAGAAGGTCCAAAATTCAGCAGCCAGAGTAGCGACAAGGACAAGGAAATCAGATTCTATAACACCAGTACTGAAGTGTATACACTGGCTGAAGGTGGAACAACGAATCAAATACAAGCTACTGATGCTTGTATTCAAATCAAAGCACAAACTTGCTCTGTCTTATCTCCAGGAACTAATTCAGGATCACCAGCCAGTCAGAACACTCAGATCAGCGAAAAAATATCTACTTGGCCCCCCTCCCTCAAGGTCAGCAACATATGGCGACCGTAGATTTGCAGCTGCTGGACCGGCCCTATGGAACTCACTGCCAGACAACATCAGATCCATTCCATTTCTGGATGACTTCAAGAGTGCAATAAACACTTGTTTAAAGAGGCATATTCATAGACAATCCCTGTATTGTATAAAATCCATGTGCTGTCAGACTCCATCAGCGCCTTTGAGCAGTTGTACTCAACTGGTAAAGGCGCTATAAAAATACATAGTTATTATTATTATTATTTTTTTTTTCCTAGAGTATAGATCTGTCATTGAGAATTTGTTTCTATATCTTTTCCCGAAGGACAGTTCATTTGTTTATCATGCCTAAAAATATAATCTTATTTGATGTGGTCAGACATCATTAAAAACAGCAATGAATAGATCAGCCATTTGATTATTCTTCAGCGGAGTTGTTTTTCCAAGAAAAATTGGCTATTATCGGATCTCTTGAGACAATAATAAAACGAACGATATCAAATTTAAATCCGTACCATCGCATGTACACATTTTAGTTAGTTTAGTGTAAAATTAAACACACATTTAAACACAAATATTAAAAGGCATTGCCACTTTTACAAACAAAGTAAGTGTTATTTATTATAAATAAAATCTCCGATTTACCGAAAATCCAAGCACTGACCGATTTAGAGTAAAGTATTTTGCATCAGCGTACATTAAACTCATCGAACGAAATCCACTAAACTAATTAAAACAGGGAGTAGTCGGGAGAGGTGGCCGAATGGAGGTTCTGATTGGGTAAATTCGTAAGCAACTCCCTGGGTCATCGGATCGTGGATTCCACAATTCCCGCTATATCAAGTTTGTTTAGAAAACCATCATATATTTGTAAATTAATTCTGTAAATTATAATTGGACCGTTTTTGGACAGATGTTCCTATCTGAGATCCAATTTGGAGAGTTATGTGGCTTGTAAAGGTTCCCCAGTCCCTCAAATGACGTTAAGATTAAGACACCTGAAATTTGTATGTCGTATTCGTAGCAATTTAGTGTAATACGTAATTCTACTAGTCTGGAAGATGTCTTCCATAACGTTGAGGTCTTCAAGTCAATTACAATGAACAAGTAAGGTAGTTATAAAATGAAGCCAAAGAGGGCGTACCATGATTGATCTTATTATAGCATGATCAGACCAAATACCGTATATCAAAATAGATTGGACTATTTGACATTATCTGCGATAGTATTTCATTCTACAAGCAGACATTAAAACGCCATTTACGACGAAATTTATAAATTCCCTTTTATTTGTAGTTAAATGTAAAAAAAAGCACACGATTGGGAATATATAATTCCTGTCGGACAGAGGCGGAATATCCCGTAGGCGGTGAAGGCAGCTGTCTAGGGCCCGAGAAAAAAAGGTCCCCAAAATTTTTTGACGACATTTTTAAATTTGATGTTTTACATTATTTAATTAACTGGACTGCGTTTCTAATGGATCCCACTTGGTTCTGCGGGCCGTTTACTATGAGGAGAGCAAGCCCACACGGTCAGTGACACCATAGCGCTCGAGACGAGACGGCAAACCAGTTCTGGTCTAGCTGTCTAGGGCCCGTCAGAGCCTCGATCCGTCTCCACTGTCGGAGATTTATATGACATATTAAAATAACGTGTCATAATAATATATATCTCAAACTGTTCCACACGCTAAATACGAAATCCTCCTGTCAACACCGTGAAAGATGGCATGACAAATAACATAAGTAAATAGATTTTGCCAGATAACTATAGAGCATCAGTACCATTGTTCATCTTGATCAAGTCAATGGCCACAGCTCAGACAGTAGTTTTTGGAAATATATAGGGTTTTTATGTCGCATGTATATTAATTTTAATCCGAGCGGACGATAACTTTAGCCTTTAGAGTTAGAGATAGAGAGAAATGGGATTTAATGTCCACCCGACAGAAACTACATTTCGGCACTAACACATAGTTCAATTTTATTTCAATAATTCGCACACGTACAGGGGTCTTTAGAATTGGGAGAAAAAAGGAGGAATCGAAAACACGCAACTTGACTCAATCACAGACCTTGTGACTTAACGCGCACGCTCTAACATTTCAGCCACCCATTATTCCGTTAGCGTTTCGGAGCGATCAAAATAATTGTGTACGACGGAGAAGATGTCAACATTAAAACCAATCTGTTCCAAATCATCAATAGATGGGTTTTAACAAACACTGGTCTTGGCCAAGTTATCAAGTTTTACACGTAATTTTATGTAAACGCGTACTAATTCGTTTTATAATTTGCAGTAACTACCTTAAAAAATTTTCTTCAAATTTACTTTAAAATTTTTCAATTAATTATTCAATTATTCAAAATATAGTTTTAGATTTTTATCGACTACATCTTAGGGTTAGAGGCGATAGACTAAACATTTACTGCGGATATGTTTAGATGACCTCTAACTGTCTTTTGTATACCCCTAGATTGTAAACTATTAAATAGATTCCGTGATATAAATCTTTAGTATAAGCCACTTCTATTTCTAGCATGCACGTGGAGTATCTTATAACAGGCTGTAATAATAAATCTAGCAGCCGCAGACAATAGACAAATCCTTCACATATAGAGACAGATACAGAAAGAAAAGATAATATTTTACGGATTAACATCTAAAACCACGACATTGGATACTGGGACGATCCAGCACTGTCTAAGAGGTCTTGAAAATATTAACAACATAAATTAATATTTTAAAGATTTAATGCTGCTAAACTTCTTTTATTTAGAAAGATTATTCGGATATAGGCTTACTGTGTCGACAGTGGAATGCAAAATCACATAATTATGTCTTTATACTTGGAGGTATCTTAAAAAAAACCCCCAACAAATCAACATATCAAAAATCCAACGCAACTGTATATTTTATTTTAAAACCACGGACATTTTAAGACTATGGCAGACATTGGAGTATTGCTTTGACGTAAACGTAAAATCCAGGAACCCCTTAATAGAAAAGTGCATTTAGAAAAAATACTACCCGATGGGAGAATACTATGTTAATGTTGTCGCATCTTCTTAAGAATACTACTTTCAGGTTATGTGTCTCGACTTTGCTAGCAAGCTTTGAGTTGTTAGCTTTCAGTAGGATTGCCAACAGCTACATCCTGACTAGAGGCTGTTTTCAACAAGAACAGGTGTCACGAGGACAATGTTAATTGACTATTTCATCATTTAACGCCAGAAATGGCTATTTGACATGAGACTGGGACTAGATATAGGAAGTTAAATCCCCGACACTTCCCCCAGGCTGTATCTTTTAATTAGGACTCGACTTTTGCTTGTAAGATGTATGGTCGCCTATTATTTCAGAGATACACAAAAACACGTAAACATACAAACAATAACTATAGCCTACAAGCATAACCTTTAGCTATTAGCTATTTTACGTTCAGTGAAAAATGGGGGTCACGGTGGCTAAGTGCGCAAGACGCTGGCTCGCTAGCCTAGAGGTCGAGTGTTTGATCCCTGCATTGTCTGGTGTTGTTCCTCCTTGTCAGTAATGCAGGACGGAGGGCCTGAAAAGGATAGCTGTCTGATGAAAACTGAGGTCCCGTGTACACATTGGCGTGCACGTAAAAGATCCATTGACAGTTGGAATTCGATATAAAAGTAGCCAGTAGTGCCGCTGTCCGGGCAAAATTTCCCTCAAAGCACACTCTTTGTCGTATGCCCATCTCCACTAGCTCACTTCGGAGCACAAAAGTAGGGCGTTCAACCCCATTTCATTTCAGAGAAAATACATTCACCCAAATGCTGATGATTTAGTCGTATGAATATATAATTACCCTTCGAAGTTGCAATAGTGCTAATGAATGTCACATAGCTTCGGTATCGCATTTAAAAATTGCAAGAAGTTAGCCTGATTAAAACACAGACCCTTTTTTGTTTCTTTGTTACAATTCAAAATTTCGTTTTTCTTCGATGCTTTTTTACAATTCAAAATTTCGTTTTTCTTCGATGCGTTGGTATTGCATTTAAAAATTGTAAGAAGGTAGCCTGATTAAAACACAGATCATATTTCGTTTCTTTTTTATAATTCAAAACTACGTTTTTCTTCGATGCCATCGAAATTGTAAAAAGGAAACATTCGAAACGAAATACATATATATATATCTGTATTGAAAAGACGGTTTTTGTTTTTAAGACGCAGGTCTTAGATCAGAACTGAATTTAATATTATCTGTTTGTGTCGTGGTTAGAAATATACCCCCTCTTAAACAATCATTCATTTTCTCGGTGGATAAATAGAAAATATGGAATACTCAGAAGGAAATACCATGGACGAAGCTGAAACATTTGTGAAGGAAGTCATGACTGATTACAACACAACAACCAAAGCTGTGAACTATGATAAAAGTTCCCGTGAACGACTAACAAGTTATAAAAGATCAGCAGACGAATTCAGCGACAAGAGTGATTGTGAAGCTACATGTGCCAAGAAGACAAAAAGTATTTCAACGGACAGCCCTGTAAGTACAACAAATATTTCAAATGACACAACTGAGATATTAGCTGCCATACAAAATTTGGGTAAAACCCTTAATTCCAGAATAGACGATCTAGAAAACTCACTTTCTGACAAAATTAAAGGCATCGTACAGGAAGAAGTCAGCGCCATGAAACTTGAGTTCGATCATGAAATTTCAGACTTAACCAATAAGATAGTAAACCTGGAACGTCAAAACAAGAAAAATGTCAGAAAATTGACTGATAATTCTTTAGAGGTTAGGTCACTAAAATCTAAATTGCCAACCGAGGTAGGAAGCGTTGTGATAAAAAACTTCCCCATAATTGCATCTGAGGAAAGTGACAATCAGGTCGTCATTAATCGGGTTGCACAGCTTTTTAAAGATGGTCTTAAGCTATCTGACATAAACATAATCAGTGCAGTGAGGAAAAAAAGCTCAACAACAAAACCAGGCGTGATAGTGGTACATCTACGTGATAGTGTCCAAAAGAAACTCATTTTAGACAAAAAATCTATTTTAAAATCAAATAAACAGTTTGAAAATGTATACATTGAGTCTAGCATGTCACTATCTGAACTCAAGACACAATCAAGTCTGATCACACTTGTGAAAGAACTAGGTAAACAAGATACTTATTTTGTTAAAGGTAATTCTATAGTGAAACGAAAGTTTAATTTAGATGCCAGACGCTAGGGGTTACGACTGTGTCAATGGAACTGTGCTGGATGGTCAGTCAAAAGTTGTGAAAACGCTGTTTTTAGAGAATCTGTTGTAAATAAAGGTAACTTTGATATTCTGTTTTTATGTGAAACATTTCTGCGCTTTAATGAAACTATTGACATCGATGGCTATAAGTGGTTTGGGAGAAATCGAAGAAATCTCAACAAAAATGCTAAACGTGGCTCAGGTGGTGTCGGGTTCTTAATTAAAACATGTGTTTTCGAACATTTCCACGTATCTGTTTTGGATGAATCCATTGAAGACGTGCTGTGGATAAAATTAAAATCAAGGGCGTGTGACAAAAGCCTATGTTTGTGCGTTTGCTATCTGCCCCCGAATGGTTCAACCCATAGGGTGGACGCGGAGCAGTTTTATAATAATTTGCTAAATCAGGTCTACTCTCTCCAGAATGAAGGATTTGTGTGCATCGGTGGAGACTTTAACTCACGGGTCGGAGATCAGGCTGATTACATCTTAGGCGTTGATGAAGTACCACAGAGATCTGTTCTAGATAACACAGAAAACAGTTATGGAACACAATTTGTTAACTTTCTATGTGACACTAATTTTTGTATGTTAAACGGGCGTATTCACGGACAAAATGATTACACATACGTCAGTACAACAGGTAGATCAGTTGTCGATTATGTTGCTGTTCCACATGAGCAGCTTAATCTTTATTCAGATTTCCAGGTATGGCGAATGTATGAACTGATTCACAGGTTTGACATAGCCGTTCCAGAAAAAATACCCGACCATTCCCTACTCGATTTACTGTTAATATTGGTAATGCATATTCGGACACAGACAGTCCTGGTTCTTACAATCCAAGTGGAATACATCATCCCAAATTGCATGTACCCAAAAATTTCTTTGACGAATATACACCGCGTATTATAGATAAAATTGGTGAAATTGAATCTAAATTAAACACAGAACGTGATATTAATCTTGCTTATAAATCATTTGTTGACTTTCTAGTTATTGAATTAAAGCCGGATAAACAGAACGATAACAGACCTTGCAAGAAACTGAAGAAGAGAAGTAAACCATATTGGAACAAAACGTTAGAAAATCACTGGAGTTTGGTACGTTGTAAAGAAAGAGCGTGGATCAAATGTAAAACCAAGTCGCGCAAAAAAAGTCTACACAGTGTTTTTATTCAGGAGAGAAAACGTTTCGATAAATCTCTGAAAAATCATAAACGTGATTATTTAAATCAGAAACAAAATGAGTTATTAAATCAATTTCAAAGTAATAACACACGGGACTTTTGGAAATCCTTTGATAAAATAGGCATCGCGAATGAGCGTAGAAGTGCAATTCCACTGGAAGTACTCGATTCTGACGGTCGACTTGTGACAGACACGGAAACCGTTTTGAGACACTGGAAAGATGACTTTTCTCAACTATACAATAAAAATCTAGATTTGAGTGAATTCGACGAAGAACACCTACATGGTATACAAAATCACGTGTTTTCATCAATTGAACCAGGAAGTGTCGAGAACTGTGGTGAACTTAATGAACCCATCTCTGTGTCTGAAATTAAAAATGTAATAGATGATGCCAAGCTCAGAAAAGCTACGGGTATAGATACAATCCCGGCCGAGAGTCTAAAAAACCCTATATGTGTTGACATTTTGCATAGAATTTGTAGTTTTTGCTTTGAAAATAGTGTAGTCCCTGAAACATGGAACATGAGTATTATAAATCCCATTCTGAAAGCAAATACAGACAAGCATGTGCCATTGTCCTATAGGGGTATATCCCTTTTGTCTATTCCATGCAAAATATATGCAGACGTCCTAAATGCCAGAATTAGCAAATGGTGTGAAAATAATGATAGTTTTGTAGAAGGGCAAAATGGCTTTCGCAAAGATAGAAATTGCATTGATCATTTATTTTCTCTCACTAGCGTAGTTAGGAACCGAATCAAAGCTAAGCAATCCACATTTTGTTGTTTTGTGGACATGAAATCAGCCTTCGATAACGTAGATAGAGATTGTTTGTGGTATAAATTCCAAAAAACAGGCATAAGTGGAAAAATTGTTCATGCTGTAAAGGCCCTATACAATGATGTAAGGTGTTCCGTTCGTGTAAATGGTCGACTTACTCCTTGGTTTGATGCAAAAGTGGGCGTTAAACAGGGCTGCCCATTGTCACCACTACTGTTTTCTATCTACGTTAACGATCTAGCCACAGCTATAAATGAATTAAATTGTGGCGTTGATATTGATAATTGTAATGTAGGTACTTTACTGTATGCAGACGATATTGCTTTAATTGCACCGTCAGAAGACAAACTGCAAATTATGTTAAATGAAATTAGTTCTTGGTGCTATAAATGGCGTTTATCTGTAAATCAGTCAAAGACTAAAATTGTACATTTTAGACCATCTACATGGCTAGTATCGGAGAGAATATTTACCATTGGAAATTTGAATATTGATTATTGTGAAAGTTATAAGTACTTAGGTCTATGGCTAGATGAGCATCTGAATTTTAAGCTGTGTGTTAATGAGCTATCCAAGTCAGCAAGCAGAGCTCTGGCGGCCCTTTGTTCAAAACACTTCCAGGCAGGAGGATTCCCATATAACATATTCACTAGGCTCTTCGAGTCTTTGGTTCAACCCATCATCCTCTATGGGGCGGGAATTTGGGGCATTACTGAGCACCATAAATTGAACAGTGTCCAAAATCGAGCATGTAAAGTATTCCTTGGTTTAAAACGGAACAGTCCAAACTTAGCAGCTAGAGGGGATATGGGATGGACTTCGTGTCTCACGAAACAGACAACAGAAGTACTCAGATTATTTTGTCGTTTAAAAAGTCTACCCAGTAGCAGATTACCTGTTATAATTAGTAATTGGTCACTCAGACGAGCTAAATCTTGGGAAAAGAAAGTACACGCCCTGGTAAAAAATCTTAAAATAAGTCATATATGTGATGTCAAATCTATAAACAAGTCTCATTTAAAAGCTTTAAAGCGTCATTTATTCCAAAATGACGAGAGTAAATGGTTCCAAGAGTTATGGAATGACAGCAAAAACCCCAATGGCAACAAATTGAGAACCTATCGTCTGTTTAAAAAGGATTTGAAACCCGAACCTTATGTTTTAGTTAACAATCTCCCACGCCATATACGTAAAGCCACGTCATTATTACGCAGCGGTAGCTCTGATCTAATGATCGAAAAACTGAGATACAGTCACCCCCCAACCCCATTAATTTGTCGATTATGTCCCTTCTGCTCAGAGATTGAGACAGAATCCCATTTTTTAATCGAATGCAAAATGTACTCCGACCTTCGTTACGGACCCTTTAAAGAAATGCATAAGATAGACACAAGTTTCTATAAAATGTCCATAAAAGAGAAAGTAATAAGTATTTTTTCTAGTGATATCAACCCCAGTATGATATGCAATTTTATATTTGACATGTTTCAAAGGAGAGCCCGTTTTTTAAAAGATATGTGATATCATTTTTATTTTAATATAAATCTGTATTTTAGATAATTATATATATATATATATGTCCAGTGTCCCATAGGCCGTCATGGCCGGGCGATGTTCTTTTTAATTAAGTTTTTAATTGGATTATGATATGTAAATGTACATCGTGTGACACTTTAATAAACACTACTTCTTCTTCTTCTGTATAACACTGAAGCATAATATGAATACTATCTATACAAGAAACCACCCGGACATCTGTTTTTAATTATTCATTTATTTTGTCTCTAGGGAACGTACAGAATCCAACTTTGTAGGACATCTGATAAGGTTCATTGCTGCCGAACATCTTAATACTTTGTCGGATTTTATTTTAGAAATAAAATATCTCGGTCAAGAAATGATTGACAATACTACTTCTACTACTTGAAAAGATACATAGTTGAATTATTATGCTAGTATTCGACTGACTCTTTAATCGTTAAAAACCCATACAGTTTATTAAATCTTTTGTTTAGTTAAATTATTTACTAACTGTTCTTTCTATGTTTAATGTTATTTTAATGCATATTTCATAGGAACAATCGCACAAGCAATGGTGTCATCGTCAGGGGCGGGTCCACAAAAAGAAAATTACTTTCAAAAAGTGCCATTAATATATGAGAGAGAAAGAGAGAGAGAGAGGGGGAGATGGGGTTTAACGTCCACTTAACACAGCTAGGTCATTTCGGGACTAACAAATGGTTTTAATTTTGTTTCAATATTTCGCTTTCGCGTAGGGGTCTTTAGTCGTGGGATGAAACCGTAGTACCCAGAAGAAACTCCCGAGGTCGAGAAGGCGCCCCTATCTCCATGCCACATACGCTCACAGCAGGGCTATAAAATAAAACTAACATAATTATGATCATTGTGCAATTTGTGCATCCAATCGATATAACCAAATATGCATGCTATGGTATGTCTATTACTGATCGAAAGCATATTTTGAGTACCATAAAAAAAATATGGTTATGAAATCTTTTTTTAAATCTTAGATTTGTGCATAATCAACCAAACAAGGCTACATGGGATTATACCTAATTGTCCTGATTTTAAATTGTGTCAGTTCATTAATGCGCAAAATGAAGATATAGTCATCGCCGATTTCAGATTATTTAGTGCTCATTTCGGAAACATTGTATGCTTATTCTTTACACTGAGTCAATCGTTAATGCCATGGCTGTTTGAAGAATACACATGACAATTCCACGCACTGGCATTGAACCGGATTTATAATGTGATACAAAATTGAGTACAATATCCAATTTCATTAAATATATATCAAATCGATGATATGCCTTCATTCGATTATATCACATTTCAAGCACGGGCATTCAATCGGATTATAGTTTAATACATAATTTACTGAAATGTCCAGTTTCATTATAGACATATCACATCAATGATTTTACTTCATGAGTATATCTCATTTCTATTGTGACTGAAATACGATGAGCAATACAAAGGAATGAGTCATTTCCATGCTAGTTCTTTGTTCTGTGTTTCGTTTCATTAAAACAACTTCATAACACCATTGATTGGGTCCACACAGGTAAAACGATGAAATAGAAAATCTCTTTTATTATCACTTTATTGATCTGTTCGCCTCCCTCTGCTTTAATTTCAAGTACGAGTCGAGTTCAGGTTACTTTATACGCTGATTAACGTAAGATAGGGTTACTAAAGCAAGATATCTATTTTGCAGCACAATACTTATATTTCTTTTTGTCGTCAATTCGTACAACCGTGGTTATTTGAATATACATTATTACAGGGGCGTGTACATTTATTGTGGAGATACAGGCTATTTACTATTATTGATGAAATTTCAACTTTTCTGCTTCAACCGAATTTATGAAGACGGGCATACACCATACAGTTCTCTAAAGTGTCAATTAAATTCCAACTCGAAAGACCCTTGGAACGACTAGACAATTTTCTTTATTAGGGTCTGGTAGTGTATAATCCGAAGATCGAAGATCGCAGACCTGTATAATCCGAAGATCGCAGACCTCAACTATAATCCGCAGACCCCCTATACTATATTCCGCAGACCCCAACTATAATCCGCAGACCCCCTATACTATATTCCGCAGACCCCAACGATAATCCGCAGACCCCCTATACTATATTCCGCAGACCCAACTATATTCCGCAGACCCCCTATACTATATTCCGCAGACCCCAACTATAATCCGCAGACCCCCTATACTATATTCCGCAGACCCCAACTATAATCCGCAGACCCCCTATACTATATTCCGCAGACCCCCTTTAAAGCTTCATTTTTTTTAATTTTTCACACTTTCAGAATTCCTAATACAATGTTGCAAGGTCACAGTAATTTGACTTTTGACTGCGGATTATAGTTGGGGTCTGCGGAATATAGTATAGGGGGTCTGCGGATTATAGTTGAGGTCTGCGATCTTCGGATTATACAGGTCTGCGATCTTCGATCTTCGGATTATACACTACCATTAGGGTCTACCGTTCTGGACCAATGTTTTACTCTCTCAGAAAACTCTCGGATCGAACCCCGGACCTCTTTGTTAAAGTGACCAGTGGGCTAGTGCATTGAGCTTTGGTCCACCGTGGCTCCACATTTGGAGAGAAAACAATAAATTAGGTTTCTACAAGAAGTAAATCACACCTTCGGTAGACGTTAAGGAGAAAATGGCAACACAACTGAGAAGATAACCTTTAAAAAAGTGGTAAAAAATGACGCAAATCACTTAATGTAGACGAATTCCATTTAATCAATGAAACATACCACTCTCTATGTGCTTTAAAACACAATAAATTTGGAATAGTCAGACCGTAAATCATGAATATTAACAATCCTTGCAGCATCCACAATTTGGAATATCGAAATTCAATAACCACGATTCATTGTTTGCGTTTCCCTATAAGACATGTGGGATCGTAAAATGAATTTTAAGGCCATCAACGTAAATCAATATCAGTTAAATGTCTTATTGGAAAACTAGATAATCTTAGAATGTCGGTTTACCACGGCGCTAAACAAACTTTATGAAGGCTAAACCTAGACGCTTTAATTTATTGACCAATATACTAAAAGTAAACCGTATTTCATCAAACTGTAAATGCATCAAGACAGCTAAATCCATTACTTGTACAGTTCGTACGAGACGATCCTACTCCTTGTCACGTACAGGCTGGGAATCAAAATCAAGCCACTTGTCTTAACTCAAATAGAGACCCTTTGATCTAAGGCGTTAGACTACTCGGCCACCCCATCCACACCCCTTAGAATTACGGAAAGAAGTAAAATACATAATATATTATATCGAATATGCAGCTGGAGATTAACAAAGTACAACTGAGCAAACGGGGAACAATACTAAGGGCAGCATTTGAAGGGGGGGGGGGGGTGACAAAGTCTATTGCACACTTGAACCAGGACACACAAAAAGTATCACTATAATATTAAATTGGTAAATACATGTACAATACATTAATACTTTAATCGCCTAGTTAATCTGCAGTTGAATAACATTATCCGGGATTGTTTTGTATAATATATATTTTTTTCATTTCAGATTCAGAATGCATTTAAGTTGTGAATGCCTTTTCTATCTTGTTTTTGGCAGATATTTAAAGCTCTCGGCTTTATATTGAGTCGATTAGAATATTCAATTTGCTACACAACGATGTCTTGTTTTTATAAATTAAAAACAGAAATAAGTTTCATTAGCCCATGTGGGTGAGAATAGGTCGTTAAACCATTTTGTTTCCAGTAACTATCTGAGACAGATTATAAACAATAGTTAGGGATTAGAAGCGAGCGATACGTTGTTTAACCTAAACGCAAGCCGGCCTAATAGTTTCAGTAAAACATTTATATCTCTGAGAAATGCCATAACACCGACACAGACAAAAATGCGCCACAAATCAGAACCAACCAATTATCAAAACTTGTGATCGCGTCCGTTTCATTAGCCCGGATGGGTAAAAATAGGACGTTAGACCATTTCGTTTCCAGTAACTATCTGAGACAGATTAATAATAATAGTTGGGAGTGAGAAGCCAGCGATACATTGTTAAACCTAAACGCAAGCCGGCATTACAGTTTCACTAAAACAATTTTATCTCTGAGAAATGCCATAACACCGACATAGACAAAAATGCGCCACAAATCAGAACCAACCAATTATCAAAACTTGTGATCGCGTCCGTTTCATTAGCCCGGGTGGGTAAAAATAGGACGTTAGACCATTTCGTTTCCAGTAACTATCTGAGACAGATTATAAATAATAGTTGGGAGTGAGAAGGGAGCGATACATTGTTAAACCTAAACGCAAGCCGGCATTACAGTTTCACTAAAACAATTTTATCTCTGAGAAATGCCATAACACCGACATAGACAAAAATGCGCCACAAATCAGAACCAACCAATTATCAAAACTTGATAGCAATCTGATAACTAGGTTGAAAAGTAATATAAGGCTATCAATCATGTAATCAACTAGAGAAAATAAGAAATCAGTACATCGAAGAGGAATATCCTTTTTCTCGTCTGTCAGAAAATCACTGCGTAATTTCAGTTTTTACACCACACATGTTAAGATGAGTGGTTATCATTCACCATTTAATTATAAGGCTTCAAACATTCACACAACCCCGGTTTCTAAAAGGATAAGAAAAACAAAATGCACGGTCATAATTGGCGAGGAAATAGAGGCTAAATGATAAAGAGTTTCTTTTAATCCTGCAAGGTTTCATTTCATGTTCCGATCTACGCATCTTTTCATCCGACAATTACCAGATAACTGGCTTTCCGCGTGTGTTTAATAAATGATTGTGCTCGTAACATCTAATAAGATCAAAAAAATCATGGACATCCTGTCAATTGAGTTCAAACATCACGAGATATCGATAGTTATTTTTATAGCTTAACTTTTACACATAATTATTTTAACATAAACAAGATCCATGTCTATATCCGCAATCAGTAAAGATGATGTTTAATATTTCCTAAGTAAAGGTACGCACGTAATACTACCAAATCGATGAATATTTCCATTTGTCTACTATATTAGAATTGACATTAACAGAGGCAATTTGGGTTAAGATCTCGAAGACACTGCATCACGTTGTAAGGTAGATGGGCGTAGCTCCTAGAGATAGTCTATTTTCTATTCTCTACACCTTTACGTGTAGTCGACGTAAGGGCCCATCTATCCCAAATTCAGCGGCAGACAACTAAATAGAAATTCCAATTAGTCATATTATGTGCAGCGATGGTCAACGCTCTGCTATTATTTTTAAACTCGAATCAAAGAAATTATATACGCACTTCTATTGATCATATTGATTTACTATCAATATATCGAATTGAATTTACTATATAAAGAGGATCATCGACTTCGTATAGTTGTAAGAGTGCCAGTTAGGATGTGGAATGTGTGTGTTGGACAAATCCGACTAGAATGAAACAAATTCAAAAATTAATATATGCGGTTTTAAGTCGAAGCCATACATACCCATTTCACGAAGAATGTTTAAAACTTCTGAAGAGGAGATCCACCGAGCGCCCATCTGGTGCCTTTACTTGGAAAATGAGGTTGAAATCAATGTCATAACTTCACTTGGCTCTCAATTTAACCACTAGTCCCGAAATGTCATAGTTTGTGTCGAGTCGAGTGGACGTTACACCCCCCCCCCCTCTCTCTCTACCTCTATCTCTCAACTAAGAAAATCCGGTCCCACATAAAACACACAATCTTCACTACTATCCACAGGTCATTAAGTCAGTCCTGGAAATTATAAAGAAGAAGCAAATGTCATTTGAAAGACCCAATTCCGGTGTATTTTTCGCATTGATTGAGTACAGACCATGTTTTACTTTTAGTAACATAAGATCAATTGAAGCAGATTGTAATCTAGGACTCTTGGGGCCTTTCACTGAGGAGGTAGACGACAAAACAGATGACCATCTTGAAAGGATTTATATTCATTTTTCTTTTATCAAAGAACAACACCGTATGAAGGCAGCAATTTATCCTTGTAATAGCCTCAAGAATCCTATACTTTCAGTCGATATTACATAATGTCCTTCCACTTCGTATCTAAGAAGACGTAATTCGTAGCTGAGAGGGAAGGTGTGTAGAAATGAAAATTAGATACTAACTCAAAATCAATCCTAGGCTAGACATGTGAGATAGTTTATCAATGACCATTAACAAATCAGAGTGACTATATAATCACGCTTCCTGCACCAAAGGTATCGATGAGAAGTGTGATATGCTTTTGAGAATATGTCGAATATTGATAGAAGACGGTGTCAATTAGAGTTGCGTGCAATCATGTATAAACAGAACAGAATACAACCCTAATTATTGAACATTGAAACATAATCTGAATGTATTCAAGACATGATTTGCTCTAGCTGCACTTACAGGTTTTACTTGTGCTATATAAGGGTGACTCGCATTTATCCCATTCGCATGGTCCTATGGTTTTTGTGCGTTTTATGCACACCGTCTTCTTACCTTGCATAATATCAAATTCTCAGAATTCAGCATCGTTTATGTTAATGCGATAGATAGCTAGTGCGTAGTGATCTTTAGACCTGGGGCAGGATACAGTACCCCAGAGTTCACTATGATCTACGGCGCGCTCTTTCGACCACCTAATCCCCAATTCTGGAAATGGACTGTTTATCATAAAACACAACGTCCGCCAGAATATTATTTATGTGTTGAAATATATAAAAGTGTAAAGAAAATTGTTAATATAAACTTTTATTATCTGGGTACATAATTAAAGTTGAACTCCGGTTACAAAAAATACCGAAATAATTAAATAAAAAAAAAGTTAACGACCCCAGCCGCCATACTTGTTTCAAAGTTATGAAAAAAATGGCGGAAATGGGGGTTTATGACGTGGAAAGGTAAGTCGCTCTCACTTCCTGTGTGTTTGTTGTTCGCAAGCTGTAGACATCCGGTTTTATTCTCACACACATTCACTGATTGCTCTATGTTTCCCCAACAGTATACGAAATTATTGAAGATTGAAAATTTTTTATGTCTGATGAGGTAAGCCTACGTCTACTACAAGTGTTCATTTCGGAAACATTGCATGCTTATTATATACATTGAGTCAATCGTTAATGCCATGGCTATTTGAAGAATACACATGACAATTTCACACACTGGCATTCAACCGGATTTATAATTTGATACAAAATTGAGTACAATATCCAATTTCATTAAATATATATCAAATCGATGGTACATGTATGCCTTCATTCGATTATATCACATTTCAAGCACGGGAATTCAACCGGATTATAGTTTAATACATAATTTACTGCAATGTCCAGTTTCATTAAAGACATATCACATCAACGATTTTACTTCATTCGAGTATATCTCATTTCTATTGTGACTGAAATACGATGAGCAATACAAAGGAATGAGTCATTTTCATGCTAGTTCTTTGTTCTGTGTTTCGTTTCATTAAAACTAGTTCATAACACCATTGATTGGGTCCACACAGGTAAAACGATGAAACACATTAGAAAATCTCTTTTATTATCACTTTTTATTGATCTGTTCGCCTTCTTCTGCTTTAATTTCAAGTACGAGTAGAGTTCAGGTTACTTTATACGCTGGTTTACGTAAGATAGGGTTTCTAAAGCAAGATATCTATTTTGCAGCACAATACCAGTGTTGGTTTATAATTAAATTTCTTTTTGTCGTCAATTTCTAAAACTTTGGTTATTTGAATATACATAATTACAGGGAGGTGTATATGTATTGTGGAGATACAGGCTATTTACGATTATTGATAAAATTTCAACTTTTCTGCTTAAACCGAGTTAATGAAGACGGGCATACACCATACAGTTCTCTAAAGCGTCAATTAAATTCCAACTCGAAAGACCCTTTAACGACTAGACAATTTTCCTTATTAGGGTCTACCGTTCTGCACCAATGTTGAACTCTCGGATCGAACCCCGGATCTCCTTGTTAGTACGACCAGTGGACTAGTACCTTAAGCTTTGGTCCACCGTGGCTCCACCTTTGGAGAGAAAACAATAAATCAGGTTTCTACAAGTAGTAAATCACACATTCGGTAGACGTTAAGGAGAAAATGGCAACACAACTGAGAAGATAACCTTTAAAAAGTTGTAAAAAATGACGCAAATCACTTAATGTAGACGAATTCCATTTAATCAATGAAACATACCACTCTCTATGTGCTTTAAAACACAATAAATTTGGAATAGTCAGATCGTAAATCAGGAATATTAACAAACCTTGCAGCATCCACAATTTGGAATATCGAAATTCAATAACCACGGTTCATTGTTTGCGTTTCTCTATAAGACATGTGGGATCGTAAAATGAATTTTAAGGCCATCAGCGTAAATCAATATCAGTTAAACGTCTTATTGGAAAACTAGATAATCTCAGAATGTCGGTTTACCACGGCGCTAAACAAACTTTATGAAGGCTAAACCTAGACGCTTTAATGTATTGACCAATATACTAAAAGTAAACCGTATTTCATCAAACTGTAATGCATGAAGACAGCTAAATCCATTTCTTGTACAGTTCGTACGATACGATCCTACTCCTTGTCACGTACAGACTAGGAATCAAAATCAAGCCACTTGTCTGAACTCAAAGAGAGACCCTTTGATCTAAGGCGTTAGACTACTCGGCCACCCTATCCACACCCCTTAGAATTACAGGAAGAAGTAAAATACATAATATATTATATCGAATATGAAGCTGGAGATTAACAAAGAAAACACTAAGCAAACGAGGAACAATATTAAGGGCAACATGGGAAGGGGGGCATGACAAAGTCTATTGCCCACTTGAACCAGGACCCACACAAAGTATCACCATAATATTAAATTGGCTAATACATGTACGAAACGCCTAATACTTTAATCGCCATAACACCAACATAGACAAAAATGCGCCACAAATCAGAACCAACGAATTATGAAAACTTGATAGCATTCTGATAACCAGGTTGAAAAGTAATATATTATGGCCATCAATCATGTAATCAACTAGAGAAAATCAGAAATCAGTACACCGAAGGGGAATATCCTTTTTCTCATCTGTCAGAAAATCACTGCGTAATTTCTGTTTCTACACCACACATGTTAAGATGAGTGGTTATCATTCACCATTTAATTATAAGGCTTCAAACATTCACACAACCCCGGTTTCTAAAAGGATAAGAAAAACAAAATGCACGGTCATAATTGGCGAGGAAATAGAGTCTAAATGATAAATAGTTTCTTTTAATCCTGCAAGGTTTCATTTCATGTTCCGATCTACGCATCTTTTCATCCGACAATTACCAGATAACTGGCTTTCCGCGTGTGTTTAATAAATGATTGTGCTCGTAACATCTATTAAGATCAAAAAGATCATGGACATCATGTCAATTGAGTTCAAACATCACGAGATATCGATAGTTATTTTTATAGCTTAACTGTTACGCATAATTATTTTAACATAAACAAGATCCATGTCTATATCCGCAATCAGTAAAGATGGTGTTTTATATTCCCTAAGTAAAGGTACGCACGTAATACTACCAAATCGATGAATATTTCCATTTTTCTACTATAATAGAATTGACATTAACAGAGGCAATTTGGGTTAAGATCTCGAAGACACTGCATCACGTTGTAAGGTAGATGGGCGTAGCTCCTAGAGATAGTCTGTTTTCTATTCTCTACACCTTTACGTGTAGTCGACGTAAGGGCCCATCTATCCCAAATTCAGCGGCAGATAACTAAATAGAAATTCCAATTTGTCATATTATATGCAGCAATGGGCAACGCTCTGGTATTATTTTTAAACTCGAATTAAAGAAATTATATACGCACTTCTATTGATCCTATTGATTTACTATCAATATATCGAATTGAATTTACTAGATAAAAAGGATCTTCGACTTCGTATAGTTGTAAGAGTTCCAGTTGGGATGCGGATTGTGTGTGTTGGTCAAATCCGACTAGAATGAAACAAATTCAAAAATAAATGTATGTGGTTTTAAGTCGAAGCCATACATACCCATTTCACGAAAAATGTTTTTGAAACTTCTGAAGAGGAGATCCACCGAACGCCCATCTGGTGCCTTTACTGGGAAAAGGAGGTTGAAAGCAATGTCATAACTTCCCTTGGTTCTCAATTTAACCACTAGTCCCGAAATGTCATAGTTTGTGTCGAGTCGAGTGGACGTTACCCCCCCCCCCCTTTCCCCCACTCTCTCTATCTCTATCTCTCAACTAAGAAAATCCGGTCCCACACAAAACACACAATCTTCACTACTATCCACAGGTCATTAAGTCAGTCCTGGAAATTATAAAGAAGAAGCAAATGTCATTTGAAAGACCCAATTCCGGTGTATTTTTCGCATTGATTGAGTACAGACCATGTTTTACTTTTAGTAACATAAGATCAATTGAAGCAGATTGTAATCTATGACTCTTTGGGGCTTTCACTGAGGAGGTAGACGACAAAACAGATGACCATCTTGAAAGGATTTATATTCATTTTTTTTTTATCAAAAAACAACACGGTATGAAGGCAGCAATTTATCCTCGTAATAGCCTCAAGAATCCTATACTTTCAGTCGATATTACATAATGTCCTTCCACTGCGTATCTAAGAAGACTTAATTCGTAGCTGAGAGGGGAGGCGTGTAGAAATGACAATTAGATACTAACTCAAAATCAATCCTAGGCTAGACATGTGAGATAGTTTATCAATGACCATTAACAAATCAGAGTGACTATATAATCACGTTTCCTGCACCAAGGGTATCGATGAGAAGTGTGATATGTTTTTGAGAATATGTCGATTATTGATAGAAGACGGTGTCAATTAGAGTTGCGTGCAATCATGTATAAACAAAACAGAATACAACCCTAATTATTGAACATTGAAGCATAATTTGAATGTATTCAAGACATGATTTGCTCTATCTGCACTTACAGGTTTGCACTTACAGGTGTCGCGCCTTTACCCCATTGCCAATGGTCCGATGGTTTTTGTGCGTTTTAATAACACCGCCTTCTTGTAATTAACTTACATAATATCAAATTTTCAGAATTCAGCATTGTTTATAAAATAAAACCAAGTACGAACAATCCAAACCATTAGACAAAAGTCTTAAAAAAGGGGGGTATAGGCAAAATATTGTAATCAGCATATGGACTGTTCACCGTTTACAAAATACACGACAAACAGTGGTAACAGGTGTCCGGAAGTGTAAGCTTACCCTGCTGGCGCGCCACACCCGCCATAGCTGCATCCAATATTTCGGTAAAATAGCGTGATTGGCCAATGAACCATAGGTATGCAAAATGCACGTGATAAACAGTGTTAACAACGCAGTAGACCTATATTATCAGGGATATTGTGTACCCGTCAATTAAATATGTCTAGAATAATTGTCAAGGGAGACATGTTATATTTATCAATCAAGTCAATATGACGGCCATAAAACCTCTATAAATGTTTTAATAAGTTTAGTTTGCAAGTATCCCTGTAGTTGAAGCTTAGATGACAAATGCCTCGATCTACTTAAAAAATCAGAATAGAATGAACAAGCTCTCGTGTAACGAATTAGCTGAGACACAAACACTCTATAAGCTGGTGATATTGGAATGTTACTATCAATAAATGGAAAGTTAACAATCGGAAAGTCAAAGTCTTTACGTTTATCGTACAGTTTAACACTTACTGTCTGTTCCAGGTAATACCACGACTCGAAAATTATTTGTCATTTCTTCCAATTTTAATAATGGCTAAAACTTCGCGAAATACTAGGAATGGTCACCCCGTAGCTTTTTGTCATGTGAGAAATACGTTTAGGACAAGTTTTATAGCCTTTCTCCTTTGAAAAATCGAAGTTTGTTGACATTTTATTACTCAAAACAGCCATGTTTGGTCTAGCGATCTGGGCGAGCCTAAGTGGACAAGGGGTTCTGGGTTTGCTTAAAGTCGTTTCACCCTACTTCGATGTATTGGTGGCCGTATCGGTCTAGTAGAATATAACTCTTTTCATAAAATAATTATTTACTGAATTCCAGACCACGTTTGCTTGTCCCACTTACGGAATGCAATAAATTAGTGAAGTACCTGTCTACCCTAACGCGAAATGCAACTGCCTCATTTAACGCATGCGTAGTCGAATGTTTATGTTCTGAGAAAGTGACGATGTGGAAATATATGAAATTTACAAGAGAATACTATATTTTATCGGACTTCTAGTCATTTATTGTAAGGGAAGAAATCAAAAGGATGACAGTTCCAGGTATGTCACAAAGTTTTAGGCATTTTAATTACAAATGGAAGGCATGGCAAGCATTTTTCGAGTCGGGAGTTTCATCTTGAACAGACAGTAGTTTAAGGCAATTGTCGAAATCGAGACGCAGATCCAAGTAGGAAGCGCAATTGTCACTGTCAGTAGTGTTTTTAATTTCGAGCTCATCAAGATATATGAATTCTATATTATATCACTGAATTTTGAATGATATATCGATAAATGAAATTAAAATGTCTTACTAATCGTTTATTCGATTTTACGAGAGCCTGCATGTTATTTTACGAGAGCCAATATACACGTAGACACCTACAATAGGCAAATTTATAAAGCATTTTTAATCTGAACTGTTTAAGTATTTTTGATGATTGGAATTTTCTATATCCATTAATATAATCTGACCCCAATCTCAAAGTACATAGACTGTTTTATTGGCATTCAAAGCGTTATCATTATTTGATCGTTTAATTTTGTGTAAAATATTATGGAAGAAACTACATAAATGATTACATTCACACATTTCATTTTTATTGGAGTTCGAGTGTGCACCATCAATTTTAGTTATCGATGTCACAAAACAAAGGAATCGAATAAAGTTAGCTTATGGTGACTTATGCATAGCTTAATCTGTCAATTAAAATGCAGATATCAAAAATATAACGGGTTGTGTGTAACAGAAACCTTAACTTCGGAAAGCAGCACCATCTCGCACAAAAAAATAATCTATGCCAGAAAGGCGGTTTTGGTCTAAGACCCCAGAGATGAGACTAGAGGTGTACACCAACACAATCACGGTTTTTCATATAAATGCGACATTGTCATCATTTGCGTGATCACGTAGAGGTGATTCTCATGAAACTTTGCTTTAAATTAAAATAATTATTGTATTCCATGTCACCCTATTGTGTTTTTTATCTACAATAAACTGCTGTATCAGGAAGTCTGAATGTACATGTATATGTAATTGATAGGTCAGTGTTTCAGACAAAGTGACAATTACAACCACTAAATTACCACCATTAAATGTAATTTCCTGTTTTTTTGTTAGAATATATTATGTATGTTAGTGGTGCTACATGTATATATATATATATATATCCTCCGGATCATAGACGTGCAATGTAGTGTATGGAGGGGAGTATGGGGCCGAATCTAAATCGCACTCTTTAGCGCCGAGGAGAAAAAAACGTCCATTCCATCATCACATTTAAACAAAAAGCCATGTTAATCTAGTATAGGCTTCGCGATAATGAATAAAGCGTCCAAAGACAGTCTTATCGTTCATGTAATCATAAAAGATTTATCTTGTTGAACGATTTAAATAATTTGTCTAGAACTTCAAATTTTTCAAAGCTTTGTCCCGTAGATTGTTTCCAGGGTTTGATGCTAGCAAGGCTTCTGACCACAATCCCGACAAGTAATAAAGATCCGTTATGTAAGACCTACATCGACACCCATACCAACGTGTATGTCTTTAAGCATTGGCAACGTTAGCCGCGATTGATTAGGTGTTATTATATATGTGTGCTTATTTTCTATTTAATGCCTGGTAACGTGCCATTCGTTTCATTTATTGAGTTACATGATTGCGCTCCCATAATTTTTGTTGGGCATCTCGTGTATATCTCTAAAACTGATTGACACTTTCTTCGTATCTGTTTAGTTTTAATACCAGGCATGTGCCCAACTATTCAAGGAGTACATCATATTGTAAATAAAAGGCTTACCTTATTCAAAAGACCGACTTTTAATGGTAATCTATCTGCCGGTGACTCCCAGACAAAGAAAATTACTGAAAATGACACATAACCAATTTACGGGTACTTATATGTCGAATACTCAACGCAACTGTCGTCTGCTTCGGAATGTTCACGTGTCCGGATGCTGCGCGTGATCTTGTTCAGTATTATTGTTCACAGTCGCAGTATGATCGATCTACTCTCATCGGCTTACTTTAATGTTTTAAGCGAACCATTGATTTTGCAAACTCTATTAAGAAGTATAGGGAGTTAAAGGTTTTCCGCTCACAGTGATGCTTTTTTAAAAATTATATCATATGATATTTTATTTAGTCTTCGATTTATCATTTCCGTCAACATCATTAGCGATGATTGAATTGAATTTGTCCTGGGCTTGAATTATTTTTTGAAGATGTGAAAAAAATGAACCAATATATTAACAATAATTTAAATATCATTGTTTACGTGAGAGATTCGAAATATTAACGTAAGGTTGTTTTTTTAGACCAGGAACCGAGTCGGACGGCATCGCTGTTCGCAGCTGAAGTCCGTCTGTTCATGGTGCAAGGAACAAGCATGTAGATCGTACTTGAATTGACGGAGCCTTGCTCCGAAGAACAAGAATTTTTTTTGTATAAACATATTTTATTCAAACAACATGAATAGGATTGGGTAACAGGCATAGCCTATGTGAAAACCCTCTCCCTGTATACAATATAATTTACAATAATAAAGTATTTACATATATACAAGATATTTACAGTACATGTAATTATATTAGATAAAAAATGAAAAACTTATATGATATATCAAATTAGGGAAATTTTAATAAAAATTGAAAGTAATAATTTTCAGAATCGTTGAGAAAGGTTAAGAAACTCATGTAAGGTCTTAAAAATGTTAATATTTTTATCAATGGAAAGTTTATTTGATCCAAATAATAAATGGTTGCTATTTCTGTATTCGAGAGGCAAAGTGTTTATCGTTCTGCGGCGTGCATCTGAGTGGTTTGTACATATGAAAAGAAAATGTTCAATATCTTCAAAATGATGACCACAAGTACAAGCTGGATCATCTGATATATGTCTCAAGAACATGTGGCCTTTAAGATCGCTACATCGGAGTCGAAATTTTGAATGGATAATTTCATTTTTTCGCGAACCCAAAAAATAATATATCGGAATCTTTGTGTCATGTTTGGAAAGTTTTTGTTTAAAGCCAGAAAGTTATGGTGTTCTACGATACGAGGTGTCTAACTGGTTCCATTCCCTGATGGAGGACGGTATAAATGTATTAGAGAAGAGATGTGTTCGGGATTTAAATTCCGTAAAATCATTATGGTTCCTTAATAAATATGGTAATGTTGGAGATTTTTCAAAAAGATTTAAAAGGTATTTGGGAACAATATTATTGAAGACTTTGTACATAAGATGCAATTTGTGACGCCTCCGTCTCTCCATCAAAGGAATAAAGCCAGTTTCCCTGTACAGTGATTCGTGATTGGTTCCTTTAACCGCCCCGCAAATAGTCCTAAGTGCATCAAGTTGAAGGCTTTCTAATTTATCAGCTAGTACATTTGGACAACCGTCCCAAATAATATCCGCGTAGTCAAAATGAGGCAAAATAAAGGAAGTGTATATTGTTTGTAGAGTTTTCCGTTTTAGTCTGTATTTAAGCGATTTTAGACAATTTGTCAGTTTTGAAATTTTCTTACATAAATTCTCAACATGGACATTCCATTTTCCGTTACTTTGAAAAATTAAACCAAGATGTTTGTGATAGGAGACCTCTTTAATCTGTGTTGTGCCAAAGAACAAAGGTGGATTTGTTGTTAGTGATTTTGTGCTTATGGTCATTGTTTCCGTTTTTAGAGGGTTAAAGGTTACCAACCACAAGTCTGCCCAGTCATTTATTTTCTTTAAATCATTATTCAGAATATCCGAACTTGTACTAGGGTCATCCATTTTTATAAATAGTGAAGTGTCGTCTGCGAATAGTCTAACATTGGAGTCAAGGTTGTTCACAATATCATTAATGTAAATTAAAAACAATAGAGGTCCTAAAACAGATCCTTGTGGTACACCAGCATGGATGGTTCTTGGATCAGAGGATAAGCCTTCTAAAACAACTGATTGTTGTTTATTACAAAGATAATTTTTAAACCATTCTAAGAGGCTACCCCTGATCCCAGCTCCATCCAGCTTCCAACAAAGTCCGGCGTGCAAAACTTTGTCGAACGCTTTGCTGATGTCACAAAAAACAACTCGAGTAGAAGAATGTTGATCAATGGCTTGACAAAACATATGTGTTAGTTCTATTAGTTGAAATATGCCGGAGTCACCTCGAAGAAAACCACTTTGAAAAGACGTTAGTATTTTGTTCCCTCTCAAAAAGTTAAAGACATGTTTGTATATAACCTTTTCAAATACTTTTATAATGATACTCAGAAGAGAGACTGGCCTATAGTTACCACAATCGTTTGGTGATCCTTTTTTGAAAATAGCCGTGACATTTGCAAATTTCCATATACTGGGTACTTTACTTACTTTTAATGACAGTTCAAACAAAGAGCATAGTGGAGATGAAATTTCGGTGGATATTGTCTTTAGTAATTTGGCACTTATGTCGTCCGGACCGGAGGCTTTTGAGGTGTCTAAACTGTCAATAATGTCTTTAACTTCTTGAGGGGTTGGTACGATCTGTTCTAATGAGTTAGCATTTCTGTCTATGGAGGGTAAAGATTTATTAATATCATTAAGTTTAGATTGTTCAACAAAAAAGTTATTCAGTGCGTTTGCCTTGTCTTGCGGTGTGAATAAAGTGTTGTTATTTACAATTAAGGGTGTCTTGTTTAGTGCAGCCTTGTGTTTTTACAAATGAATTAACAATTTTCCACCATCTTTATTGCCAAACTGCGATTTATCATTTATCTTTTCATCTAAGGTATCATAATATGCTTGCTTTGCTTGTCTAATCAAATTTATATATTGGTTCCGAATGTTCCTAAAAGATTGCCAATGGTTGTCATGATTTGTGCTAGTGGCACGTTTATGAATTTTATTCTTTTTCCTTCTAATTTTCCGAATTTCGCTTGTCATCCAAGGTTTGTCGTTAGGTCTAATAGTTACTACTCTATTTGGGATATTTCTTTTAGCTAAATTGATTAATTCACTTGTAAATTTCCTACTCGAGTCATCAATGTCGTCATCTTGTATCAGATCGTACCAGTTTGTGGAAATGACGTCATGTTTTAGTTTTTCATTGTCTATGTTTTGGTAATCCCATATCATTCGTCTGAAACACTTTGATTTGGGAGTATTAAACGAGAGTGTACACGAAATAGGACAGTGATCACTACAAAAGTTATCAGAAACGGTGATATTGTTTACGAAATTTGGAAAATTTGTTAAAATTAAATCTATCAGTGAATTATTTCCGTTTTGTTGATACCGTGTTGGTTTTGTGATTAGTTGTTGAAAATCAAAAAGGTTTATAGCGTCATGTACAAAAGTACCCGATTTACGCAGCATGTCTATGTTAAAATCACCCAAGACCAGACACTTGCTAATATTGTCATTTGCGGCAGAGTGAAGAGCTTCAAAAGTGCGTGTGTCGTTTTCACGAGAAGTTTGCGGGGGTCTGTAAAAAGTTCCGAGAAGAAATTTATTATTGCAAGAGTTAATTTCAAGCCAAATTGATTCTGTTTTACTGTCTTCCAAATCTAAGCGACGAACGAATGCTATAGAATTACGAACATAGATAATTACCTCACCCCCAATAGAGCCAGTCCTATCCTTTCTGATTGGTGCATAGTAAGACGGAAGAAGAAGTGATTCGTTTGGTATGTTATTGTCAAGCCATGTTTCACTTAAAGTAATTATATCAAATAAAGATAGCTCTGCTTCAATAAGGTCAAGTTTTTTACGTAGACTTCTAACATTCAGATGCACGACCGACAGACGATTGGCAGGGGGGCCTGGGTTTGTTTCAACATTACCTGATAGTGTAAGTTTAAGTTTTATGACATTGTAGGAAATTGAGCTAAATACGTACAAAAATAATATTTTCAGGCAATACTGAAGATTAACAAAATAGTGTTTACATAGTTTTCTTTTTAAATCAGTATATACCTTTTTTGGAATTATGATATATAAATATATTAAATTATTATACAATTTAATAGGATTATGAAACATGTAGATAAGTTTACTTAAAAGTGAAAGTGATCGTTTATGAGGACGAAATGTCCATAAACAAAAATATACTAAAACAAATTGTTGTCGAATACAGAAATAGCAATATCATTTTTTACTGTAGTTGAGTCTTTTGGTAGTAAAATTAAAATATATTACAGAGACATGGAACTGTATTTTCCCTTTGTGAAGTGTGTGATAAAAGGGGAAATTATATGATGTGTATATAATTTCACATACTGTATGTTTTACTCGTTGGCTTATCAAGGTTTAAGGTAAGAGCTTAAGTTGCTCTGGGAAACGGAAAATATTAATGGATATGTGTAACTTTAAATTCAAATATGGTGGTTGTCTATGATTAAATACTAAGTTTAGATTGGAAATTTCAAATCTATATTGTGTGAATTTAAATAATAAGGTACAACATAAATATATCAAGTTAGTTATGTATTATCCGTATTGACTCACAATTATATGATTTAAAAGTTTAACTAAAGATAAACTAATAATAGATTGGAAATTTCAATTCTATATTGTGTGAATTTAAATAATAAGGTACAACATAAATATATCAAGCTAATTATGTATTATCCGTATTGACTCACAATTATATGATTTAATAGTTTAACTTAAAATCGTCATAAACTAATAATAGATTGGAAATTTCAATTCTATATTGTGTGAATTTAAATAATAAGGTACAACATAAATATATCAAGCTAATTATGTATTATCCGTATTAACTCACAATTATATGATTTAATAGTTTAACTTAAAATCGTCATAAACTAATAATGAATTCTGCAACATCTAATTCTAAATAACGGCATTAAGGTTTAACTATGTCATAAACTCATAATGTAGTCTGAACTATTGGAAATTAAAATTTAACACAGATGTCATACACTAATAATGAAATCTGCAAGATATACAATTATGCTGACAATTTAGGTTTAACACAAATATGTTATAAACCTATAATGCCTTCTTTACTCTATAAGTTTAAATTAGACATTTAAGTTTAACACAAATATGTCATCATAAACCTATAATTACTTCTTTACTTTCTAAATTTAAATTAGACATTGGAGTTTAGCAGAAATATTTCATAAACTTATAATGACTTCTTTACTATCTAAGTCTAAATTAGGCATTTAAGTTGAACACTAAGATGAAATAGGCATACACATATAATGAAATCTGTACTATCTAAGTTGAATAGGAAAGAATAGTTTAACACACACGTCATGAACTTACACTGTGTTAAGTACTATTTATGTTAGAGTAGATATTAAAATTTAGTACAAACATATGTCATAAACTTATAATGAGTTCTGTACTATTAAGATTAAGTTACGTTAAAGTTTAACACAAATACGTGTATACTGTTATACTCATAATGCAAGAAACCCAAAATACAAGTACATTGTAATACTCAGCTTAAAAAGTTAACACATGTTTGTCATAATCGTATATTGTGTTAAGTTTAAGTTAGACACTAGAGTTTATCCTGTTTTACATAAGTTTGTCATTAACTATAATGAAAACCAGGTTTAATTTGTAAGATTTCTATTCCATATAGGCATTAAGGTTTAACTATGTCAAAAACTCATACTGTAGTCTGTACTATTAGAAATTAAAAGTTTAACACAAATATCATACACTAAAATTAAAATCTGCAAGATCTACAATTATGCCGACAATTTAAGTTTAAGGCAAATATGTCATGAACCTATAATGAATTCTTTACTATCTAAGTTTAAATTAGACATTAAAGCTTAACACAAATGTGTCATAAACTTATAATGACTTCTTTACTATTTAAGTTAAATTTGACATGAAAGTTCAAAACAAATATGTCATAAACTTATAATGACTTCTTTACTATCTAAGTCTTATCTAGGCATCTACGTTTAACACTACGATTAAACAAGCTGAAACACATAATGAAATCTGTACTATCTAAGTTGAATTGGAAAGAAAAGTTTCACACGCATATGTCATAATCTTACATTGTGTTCAGTACTAACTATATTTAAAAAAGACATTAAAATTTAATACAAACATATGTCATAAACTTACAATGAGTCCTGTACTATTTAAGATTAAATTAACAGTAAAGTTTAACACCAATACGTGTATATTGTTGTACTCATAATACCATAAACCCAAAATACAAGTACATTGTAATACTCAGTTTTAAATGTTTAACACATGTTTGTCATAATCGTATATTGTGTTAAGTTTGAGTTATACATTAAAAGAGAGGGAGAAATGGGGTTTAACGTCCACTTAACATAACTGGGTCATTTCGGGACTAACACATGGTTTAATTTTATTTCAATATTTAGCTTACGCGAATGGGATCTTAAGCAGTGGGAGGAAACCGGAGTGCCCGGGGGAAACCCACGAGGTTGAGAAGGCGCCCTATCTCCATGTCACATACGCTCACACCAGGGCTCGAAACCACAGCCGCAAGCCAGAGGTGACCGGCCAGCTAGAGGTCGAAGCGCGGCACTCTAGACCACTAGGCCATCCAAACCCCCGAGTTATACATTAAAGTTCTTTACTCTATAAGTTTTAATTAGGCATCAAAGTTTAACACAAATATGTCATAAACCTATAATGAATTCTTTACTATCTAAGTTTAAATTAGACATTAAAATTTAAGACAAATATGTCATAAATTTATAATGATTTCTTTACTTTTTAAGTTAACTTTGACATTAAAGTTATAATGACTTCTTTACTATCTAATTCTAAATTAGGCATGTTTAACACTACGATTAAACAGGCTTAAACACATAAAGAAATCTGTACTATCTAAGTTGAATCGTATATTGTGTTAAGTTTAAGTTAGACATTAAAGTTCAAATTGTTTTACATAAGATTGTCATAAACTATAATAAAATCTGTACTATTTAAGATTAAATTGAACATTACAGTTTGAAACCAAAATGTCATAAACCTATAATGAATTCTTTAATATGTTTAAATTAGATAAAATAAACTCTGCAGTGTATCTATACAATCCAGTACTATTTAAGATCATTACAGCTTGAAACAAATATGGCATTAAACAATAATGAATTCTTTACTCTATAAGTTTAAATAGACATTAAAATTTAAGACAAATATGTCATAAACTTATAATGACTTCTTTACTATTTAAGTTAAATTTGACATTAAAGTCCAACTCAAGTTTGTCATAAACTTATAATGACTTCTTTACTATTTAAGTCTAAATTAGGCATTTAAGTTGAACACTACGATTAAACAGGCTTAAACACATAATGAAGTCTGTACTGTCTAAGCTGAATTCGAAAGACAAGTTTAACACACACGTCATAAACTTACATTGTGTTCAGTACTATCTATAGTAGATATTAAAATTTAGTACAAACATATGTCATAAACTTATAATGAGTTATGTACTATTTAAGATTAAATTAACATTAAAGTTTAGCACAAATACGTGTATATTGTTGTACTCACAATTCAAGAAACCCTAATAAAAGTACATTGTAGTAATCGGTTTTAGATGTTTAACACATATATGTCATAATCGTATTATATATTGTGTTAAGATTAAGTTAGACATAAAATTTTAACCTGTTTTACATAAGTTTGTCATAAACTATAGTGAATTCTTTACTATTTAATTTTAAGTTGACATAGCAGTTTGAAACAAATATGCCATAAACCATCATCCTCCTCGCAGTGTTCCGTTTGATTAGAGCTAATCTGACTACTCCCTGCTGGACTGAGTGGGTATTATTGTCACTAATTATGACTGGCCAGTGGTCCTATTACTGACCAATCACTGAATTCGTTACAAAGGTATTACCTTTAAAACAAGACGTTTAATTAGGACAACTGTGTTTACGTAACGTTACGTCATAGCTGCACGTTTTTTTATGCTATATTAACCAGCGCATAGCAGGATATTGCAGCAAAACTAATTGCGTGACAAACGAGGCTATCGGTATTGACGTAAAGTAAACACTACGGTATGGTAACGAACAGACTTTCAACGTTTTTAATAACTTAAATCTTTGTCCAAGATATTAAGGAAGACCCAAGATTAAACGACGGAATGTCATGTTACTGTACACGTAAGTAGTAGATTTGATTGAACGAGAAGAATAGACACATTTACTTAAATGTCAAGAATCCGAAGCGAATCCAGCAATGGCCAGAGAGGGATTTCTCGGGCCGTTGCTTCAGGAATATGTAAACCATGGCCAATAATGAATTCTTTAATATGTTTAGATTAGATAAAATAAACTCTGCCTTCTCTCTATACAATCCTGGTTTAATTTGTCAAATTTCAATTCCACATTGTGTAAGGCTTTTTGGGTTTTTGGGTTTTTTTTGGGTTTTTTTTAAAGAAAATTTGAATTAAATATGCACTCTCTCAATTAAACAGACGAATTTTAATTCAGACACTAAAGTGTAACAATAACAATGGCATATACTTATAATGAGTTATGTACGGTTCTATTTTTGTTTAATTTATACATTAATATATAAAGCTTAAGTCAGATAAGTCATAAACATATAATGCAGTCTGCGCTATCTAATTTGAATTGGAGAAAATAGTTTATCACAATTATGTCATAAGCTGATAAGTTCTGTTCTATTCGACATTAACTCAAATACATGCACATGTTTAGGGTTATAGTCATGTATTGTACCATTCAACCAAATATGTAAGTTACTAAATAGATACCTTTTATGTAATAATAACAGCGTCTAATTTGCATTAAAAACTGTGGGATAATATGTTGATGTATACCTAATAGGACAAAAAAATAAAATATTAGTTTCAAATTTATATTATATGTTTGACTTTATATAATTATGCCATACTATTACATTTTGTCATCTACTTTCGTGTTTGATGCTGTAGCAATAGGTGTTGATGTGAGGATTCCGAAGTCGACAATAGATTGTTGTTTTAGCATTGTATTCATTGTATCTTCGGATACTGGGATTTCGAATCGTTTTGGTGTCTGTTTCTTTGGATAGAACTGGACCAAGTCCTCTTCACTGGTAATGAGATAATTGCGATCGTCACTGAGTGGTCGGACATAGATTCGACCATCATATGTCCAACATAAAGTTGTCTTGTCTGTTTATATAGGAGTGCACGTTTCTGGGTTAGAGCTTCATTTACAAAGACTTTGGAATTATTATGTTCATTGTAAGGTTTAAGATTCTTCTTGTTGGCGTATACTAATGCTCGATCCCTATAGCTTATGAACCGTACAATTATGTCACTATTGGGTCTGACGTTTTTCGGGCTAACTCTGTGGCTACGACCGATTTGATTTAGGGATAAATGCTGTGTACCATCGGGTATGACATGGTTATTAATCAGATCTAGAACGATTTTATCAGTGTTCTCACCTGGTTTTTCTTCAATTCCACTTATCTTGAGACATGTTCTTCGAGAATACTGCTCGAGATCATCTATTCTATCTTCCAATGTCTTTATTTGTTCATCATAATATTGCGTCTTTTCTAATTTAAAGGCCTGGATCATGGGGGTTACAATTGACTCCCTTTTAAAAATTTCCTCTATGAAACATTTTAGTGATTCGTCGTCTTTAAGGACAGAATCTAGAAAATCACTTATACTAGAGGATACTTCTGCTTGTCGCTGTCTCTTCTTTTGACCCATTTTAATATCAGCTGTACTTGTATCAAGCCTCTACTGTGTTAAACAAAACACCAAGGTAGACAGGTGAGTTCAAATCAGTTGAGTTCACAAACTCAAGGTGTTCAATATAGTATGTATGTTAAATTACGTGAGACTGCAAACTTTTGTCTTCAAATTAAGTTTCAAATAGAAGATGAATACCCGAACTATCTTGATATTGAGTTTTAAGTAAAGTACCTTTTATTTATATTGAATAAAATAAAGAAATATCTCCCGTTTTCCACACCTGCTTTACTTGTCCGCCATCTTGTTAAGAATGACTAGAATAGGATCTAATGGATAAGTTACACAACAGGTAGGCCACTTAAAGAAGAACAACAGGGCTCGATTCATGACGAAAATTGTCTATATCAATATCAAAGTCAATTGTTAATTAATTACATTAAAAGCATGCAATACATACCCCAAAAAAGTGTTGGTTTTTTTTTTTTTTAAAAAACCGACTCCGAACTATTTTGAGAAATATGATGCACTTATAATCAGTCATTTCAACACTGTGAACGTAGTTTTTGACTGGATTTTTAAAAAAAAAATTGTTGTGTAGCATTATGTTTCTGAACGGATGAACCTCTAAGTATTATGAATCATGTCGATTCTGTAAAATGAACTCTGTTGAATTACCACATTGAGATCAGAGGCATAAAGGATCCTTTTAAAAAATTGGTCCTTTCGGATAAGCTCCCCCTTTATGGCTGTTTTGTGGTCACATTTTCACCCTTTGCATGACTATCTTTGGTAGTGGCTCGACCTATGACCCACAAGCAAACGACATGATTATCTGGTGATGGACCATAGGATCATTAGGGATCTTGTTATTAAAATTAGAAGTATTATGGGATCTGTATCGAGCAATAGCAATTTGTATACGGCATCCGGGACTCTTAATATGCCATTGTCTCTCCCACTGGCTTCACCAATATCCGATAAATGATAGTCTACACGCACTGCTAATTTGTACACGAACCTTGGATTTTGGCACCGCCAACAAGACTAGAGATAATTTCCATGTCAACCCCACAGGCGCCACACCTGACAAGTTGTTAGTCCAATTTCTTAATACACAATATTCGAATTTATATTCCACATTGATTACATTTTGGCGTTTCAAATTATTTGTAGGATGTAATAATATTATAAAGGTAATATTAATATTGCAAAAATTTGTATTACTTGTTTTTTATTTATCAACATTACTGCTATCATACTAGAATAATAGTCAACCTGACTGAACATTTGTAAACGCTATAAATACGATACTTTAAACAGGAATGCGAATTTTGGGAAGTTGACTGATTACTTCGCCTTACATCCGGTTTCCATATGGCGAAGAAGAAATTCGAGTTGGATAGAGCAAAGATACAAAGTTAAGTATAATTCGAAGATACGACAATCAATCTTTCGTTGTGTATTCGTATCTTCGCCTTTGTCTTTGTAGGACGAAGGCGAAGAAGATACCGTATAGCCGTTTTGAGCCATCGCAGAGTTCTAATAAAGCACAGAACATTATAAGTTACAGAAGTGGAAGGGATGTCGGATAATCTAAAAAAAAAAGGAGTTTAGGTAGGATGGCAAATCGTCTTAGAAAACATCCCGTTAGAGTTATATTTATTAGGTATGTCATAAAGTGGATTGGGTTCATATTCTGATATTGACATGTAGAGTCTTTGATTATGTCAAACTGTCAGATTATATCATTCGGAAGAATTACTGTATAAGTTTGCATCAATCTGTGTTATATTGAATCGATTTTCTTCATATCATATCCCGAAGCATCATTTTGTATGCAATACCAGGATCGAATTTAAAGGCATCCAACAAGAAAAATATGTCTTTAATGTAATCTAACCTTAGATAAAAATAAAACACCACCAGGCGTATAGAATAATTATAGCCTTATATATTATTGTACTTTATGTACATAATAATAATAATAATAATAATAATAATAATATGTACATTATGTTCTATCCGAAGCGTTGGAACGATAGATAATGGTCCTTTTGTATTGTCTCACTATAACATGCTGTATCTGGGCAGTTCTATATATCTAGACACATTCGAAATAGCCCCCTCACTGCTTCCTACATACACATGTATCAACAATCTCTATCTTGCATATCTTTCAGAACTTCGAAAATTGTATCTCCCTAAACGCAACCGCATCCCTCCTCCCCCAGCCCTCACATCCTCGCCTTCTTGTAACACGCCATTCACATTTAATTTCACCTTGTAATTGTAAATATTTATGTCCAGGCTCCTCCACTACTTGAAAACCAATTACCATTATAGAACATGCTCCCCAATCCCAATCTCTTAAAGAAACACTAAAAACACATATATTTTTTAAAGAGGCTTTTATGTAAACCATTTAAAATGTATTTAAACCTGATGTTTGTTTTAACATTTTATTCAGTGTGTTATGTTTTGTCATACATATCTTTTATTTTTGTACAGCGGATATGGGCACCTAACATTGGAAGCTATGCGCTATATAAATTTGTCAATAATAATATCTATCTTTAAATTAGTTACCTCTCAAATTATCGTCACCATTCGTGTTAAAAGTAGGGAGAAACGATGGCTCGGTGGGTAAGACGTGTTCAATCTCTGCGTTGGTCGAGAAAGTTCATCAGGGTTTCTGGTGTGGTTCCTCTTTTTCAGTGGTGCAGAAAACTGAGTGCCTCTGTACAAATTTGCGTGCAGTTAAAGATCTTTTGACAGATGGAATTCGTTACAAGAGTATGTCATAGTGCCGCTGTTCGGCCAAAATTTCCCTCATAGCAAACTGTATGGCGTATGCCCGTTTTCATTGGCCCAGTCGGAATAGGACTTAATTTCAGCCAAATCGCTAACATTTGGTACCTTGTAATTTACAAAAGTGGGTCGCAACGCATATAATACTGTAATATAAATGTATATAAACTGATTTACAGTCAATCGTCTCAGTTTTGTTCGACGAAATAGGTCAACAGTCTCAATCTAATGCAAATTTCTAGCGTCTGGTTGTTCCAATCTAGATAAGCCATTTGATTTGGTACAATGTGTCTAGCCTCTTGTTCCCCGAGACTCTTGCAAGAACTGGGGCTGAAACGCATTATGGTACACTACTCGTGTACCAATGGTAAAATGTTTATTTTGTCTTAAATATAGGATATCAGAAGCCCATCTTTTCCAGGTAGGACTACATCACCAATGCTGATTTAAATTGCAAAATTAATCGTGTTTTCAAAGCCCATTTGATTTCATTTTGTGCTCGAAGTGAATAAACAAGATGTCACCCAAGCGATTAAAATACATTACATGACCTGAATAATGACGCAATTCCTTCCCACATTTACTAACTAATTAACAAACTATCGCGATAAGTTATGTTTAATTCATTATCAATTCAAAGCCGTTGAGATATGTTTTAAATACATTGAATCGCTATTGTTACGATTTGCCTCTCATTGTTAGATTTGTTTAAATGTTTGTTAACCTATCAACGTTTGTCATTCAAATTAATGATTTCGTTGTTAAGGCACATGTTTACTTACGAAGTGGTTCCAGCCATAGGCATAGGGGTCAATCTCAGATGCGGGATAGGGGTGTCCGAGGCGAGGCCATATAATTTTCTTTGTCACCTAGATTTTCAGAATGAACCAATCACTACGCACACGGTTCCAAGCTCGATATGGTCCTGGCTGAGAAAATTCAACGACGCAACTGTTGTTTCGATCTTGACCGAATGTGAGTGATAAGCAAGACTTATGCGTGTATCTTACATTTTGATTTAATCTGATAGAGAACTACCCGACCGATTGACCAGGATCGATTTGGATGCAGACATTTACGACAGTTTCGTCATATATTCACGAAAATGGGAAATCGGAACTATATAGCTTACACGGATAAATAAACTATTTATAAAACTCACGCACACGAATCATACATGTAATTACAATTTTGGCGGATTATCGCGGATGTAAGAGAACATCCCTCTTCATTACTCAACTTGATACAATCACAAACAAGATACGAAATAAGATTACCGATATGACGCAATATTAAAGAAATCTACAGTATGTATGCTATTCGCTGAATTATCGGCCCTTGCCACAAGAGGGAAGTGTCTCACCTGTTACTTTGTCTGAAACACTTTGAGTCGTCAAGTCAAGTTCGCGATCTGCGTTAAAATTTTACAAACAGCTTTGAACGGGAAAGTAAACCCTTTTAATTAATTGATATCTGGGGGCGTTTAAAGGAAATGGTTCAACTCGAAGAAATTGACCAATATTGTACCTGGTGCAAATATCGAAACTTTGAATGTAATACATGTAGATGGAAAACGGTTTGCGACTGGCCAACATTTTGGTAATGAACAGGCCAGAGAAAATCTTCGTTATAGAAGCTAGAATGAAAGATTATCTAACACTAGTTCTCGCTACTATTAAAGTGTTAGACATTAAAGTATCTGGATCTAAATATAGAAGGTATAGTAATAGCATATATGTTAAATTAGTATGTCGGTATTTGAACGAAGACGTTGATATGGGTCACGCACGTGTGACTTGTGTTTAACCGTGGTCGACTGATTAGGATATTTTGCCAACTCTAACACGGTAATAAATATCTGTTTGTCTTTAATAGTAATTTTTGGGGAGCCTGTTCGGCTTTGTTGTTCTGCAATGTAATTATTACATGGAACGTCCACTGTGTCGACAAAGTAGTTAAGTAAGTATTTTCACTAATAACTTTTCTGAGCTAGCTGTGTTCAACCTTGTTGTTCCACGATCTAACATGGAACATAAAATAAGGTTGTCTTAATTTATTTTAACTGTGTCGGCAAGTAGCAAAGTGATTGTTTTCTTAAAATTATTTTGAGTGAACCTGCTCAGCCTTGTTGTTCCGCAATCTAACATGGGATATACACTAAGGTTGTTTTAATTTATTTCTTCTGTGTTGGCAAGTAGTAACGTGAATGTTTTCCTTTTATACTTTTAAGATAGATTGTTCAGCCATGTTGTTCCGCAATCTAATATGGAACATACGCTAAGGTTGACCCATTTTTAGTATATACGAGGGCTTTACCCGTGCGCAAGCAAAGTTAAGGATCTTACCTGTGTGGAAGCTTAAAGCGAATGTTTTATTTAGTAAATTTGGGCGAACCTGTTCAGCCTTGTTGTTCCGCAATCTAACATGGATCATACACTAAGGTTGTTTTAATTTATTTCTGCTGTGTCGCCAAGTAGTAAAGGGAATGCTTTTCTTTAATAATTTTAAGTAAGACGGTTCAGCTTTGTTAATCCACAATCTAATATTAAAAATACATACGCCAAGGTCAACATTTTTGAATATATAAGAGGGCTTAATGCGCATACCACTGCGCAATAAAAAGTTAAAGGGGTTTTATCTGTGTGGAAGCAAATTAAGGGGGTTTACCTGTGTGGAAGAAAATTAAAAGGGGCTTACATGTACGAAAGCAAAGTTGGAGAGCTTACTTTGGTCGGAGCATAGCTTCAGATAGAAGCAAATTAAATGGGGCTTACATGTGTGGAAGCAAGTGAGGGTACTTACCTGCGTGGAAGTAAATTAAGAGGCTTGCCTGCGTGGAAGCAAATTAAGACGCTTGCCTGTGTTGGAAGCAAAGTAAGACGCTTGCCTGTGTTGGAAGCAAAGTAAGTGGGCTTGCACTGTATGGAAGCAAAGTAAGTGGGCTTGCCTGTGTGGAAGCCAATCAATGTTCTTAGCTTTGGTGAAGCAAATTAAGAGGCTTGCACCTGCGGAAGCATAGTTTATTTGGCCTACCTTTGTGGAAGCAAATAAGAAGAGCTTACCTGGGGGAAGCAAAATAAGAGACTTACCTGTACAGAAGCAAAGTTTAGATGGCTTACGTAGGGAATTACCGGTGTGAAATCAAAGGGGGCAAAGCGTTTTGGGTTGTCATCTATAATAGCCATAATATGTCCTTCTCTCCTTCTTTTTTATCTGCGGCATTACAATTTAGCTGGAATCATGAACGAAGATACTCCAAAATGGGAACAGCATGTATAAAAGTTCAAGGCCTTTACGTACGAAATAATTGACCGGGATTACCAAAAAATGGGTTAATAAAATATGTGGTGGGGTGAAGTGTGTTATGGGGTGAAGTGAAGTGTGTTATGGGGTGAAGTGAATGTGTTCTGGGGTGAAGTGAAGTGTGTTATGGCGAAGTGAAGTGTGTTATGGGAAGAAGTGGGTTAGGGGCGAAGTGAAGTGTGCTATGGTGCAAAGTGAAGTGGGTCGACTTTGTATTGAATGTTAATAAAGTTAGTATTGTTGTCATTGTCTTAGTTTTGATATTCGTAAACGGATTCCGGAACGGAAGCACTGTGCTTACAATACTTACATCTATAGGTAAGACGGTAATTCAGAGGAAAGTATACTATTCGCTGAATTATCGGTCCTTGCCACAAGAGGGAAGTGTCTCACCTGTTACTTTGTCTGAAACACTGTAGGACAGTATATGTGAAGGGCACGAGTAGTCATATCAGGTCGCCCGCCTGCCTCTCAAGTAGAATGCAGTGGGTTAAAGTCTTGTTTAAGCATTATAACCCCTCTTTCCAGGTAGCCTACATGACAGTTAGAAAGATAATGTCATTTGTCAGTAGTGTAACCCGCACAAGTAAGGTAAAAAAAATTTAAAATAAAATTGGGTTTTGCCTATAGGACTTTTCGCAGTGTTAGCACTGTGCCTACAATACTTACATCTATAGGCAAGACGGTAATTCAGAGGAAAGTATACTATTTATCATATCTAAAAATAGTTACGTTTGAATAAATATTAATGGAGCTATTTAAAAAGAAACTCTGTTTGCACTATGATATGTGTGCACCCCCGATCAAATATTATTACCGTCTAGGGGTAACAATACCGAAATATGTATTGTTTAATGGCCGATAGCGAAACATTAAGTAAATATATTGTAACAACAAGAGGGTCTATAGGCCCGAGTGTTTTTACAATATATTGCGCAATGTCTTAAGTTCGAGACCATTAAACAGCTTAAAATACAGACACATTGCCCGTGCGATTATTTGAAATAATGGTACACCAACATCAAAGGGGATGTCACATCTGTATTATAAATCGGCCTATAGCAGGGCCGGATTAACCATGGGGCACCATGGAGCACAGGCCCCAGGGCCTCCCATATTAGGGGGCCCCCAACATTAGGGGGCCCGCCACAAAAAATCCCAGTTGCGTCAAGCCCCCTACTCTAGAAATGCTATCATTTCATAGCACTCGCATGGATTGGTCCACTGAAAAAACGCCAGAATGCGCTAATTCTGTGGCATAATTTTCTTTTTCTTGGGGAGGTACTTCTAAATGGCTTCACACAAGTGCCTGGAAATCGTGTTTCCGGCCTCCATTTTCTGAAAATCGGCAACCTTTCAATTATAAAATAGTACACTTAAGTATGATCACATTATAGTGATGCTCCTAAGGCACTGATGAGTCGGTTGGTTTTAATGGCGCCTATGCCTGATCCAAACTTTCTTATATCTCTTTATGTGGAGGCTATCGGGCGCCAAAAAATCTGCCGCAATATAAAATACAAAACTGCCACTCAGATATCACCCCAATGGCAGAAAAACGTGTTTCCTACAACGTCTGACCCACCACATTTGACCACATGACATTAAAGAGTTCGTTTTGGTCGCCCTTATTAACATTTGACAGGACCCTGGTGGTCTTTGGGGGTGCCGCCATCAAATTACATGATTAGAGATTTTCGTTCTGGTCGCCCTATCGACGTCGCCTTATGGTGTTTCGGACTAGTTCTAGTTTAGAGCATAAGGAGTTTCTCATTTTGATGTGCTTACCATCAAAATGAGAAATAGCGCTGCCGAAATTGACACACGGGAGCGATGTTGATTGCAGTTCCAAGTGAGTGGAAAACGCGTTTGTGACAGTCTAATTTCCAAAATTTTCAGTCGGAGGGGCTTCCAGACCCCCATCCCCACACGCGCCGCTCAGTAACTTGGGCGTCCCCAACACTCTGCTGCACCCCCACTTTTACAATCCTACATACGGCACTGCCCCAGACCCTACTTGCGGAGCTTCGCGCCCTCGGCACTCGCATACAGGGATCAGGCCCCCCCATATGTTCCAGGCCCCAGGGCCCCCACCATGGTTAATCCGGCGTTGGCCTATATGAGGTACCGCTGGGTGAATTTATGACCCCCATCATTGGTACATAAAGACCAACGCGGGGCTTTTGTTATATAGAGTCAGTTTGAAAAATAATAAACCTTACCCTAACCCTAGCGAAATATAGATCCACCACCTTCACAGAAGCTGAAATTCCGGGGACAGTCGAGATAACTACACGAAAAGATAAACAATTAATGTTTCAAAAGGTCATCATTTTACCCCTTAAAACCCGATTTAATATATATTCGTACCCCGGCTGTGGTATGCAGGGATCTTAAATCAATTTTGTGTATGAGGAGAAATAAGGTATAGGTGACCAAATTTCAATTATCCATAATTTTGTCAATCTTTAAACACAAATTCATGAAAATTTTGTATATGATGAGTAGAATACTGACCAGAATGTGTTTGGTTCTTGTCGGTGATTACATAATAATCTGACGCAAAAAATTCAATTAGAGCCCATTTAGGACTGTAAGAAACACATATCCTGGCATAATACAGCAATTAACTCTTTTCTTGTGTGGTTTCACATTTCAGAATCGCATATAGTTGCACAAGGCTACAATAAAACAAGCCTTCCATACAGTTTTATAAACTGAAATATATATTGGTGATTGCTCTTTTAATTTGATAATGAAATTGAACGCGATGTACCATTATAGCCCCCCCCCCACACACACACTTCCAAATTGCATGTCTTACGATTGTAGCCTCTTTTGTCAATTATTCATTTTCCAAAACATCTTTATTAAGAACCATTTTCAAGAAAATTAAGCTGGATGCGCATGTAATAGACTTTAATCAACAACTTGCTGGTAGATGTATTTGAATTATTATTGTATTTGTGTTGCCGCGTTGTAACTGTAAGAGGTACACAGGGTTAAGACAAGTAATTTTTTGTTTTTAGTGCGAGTTATAAATGGACATTTTTTCCCTTAATTCTTTCTCCGTTCTTCCTGGACTTTGTGGTTGACATATTCGTCTAAGATTAGAGAAAAGGGGTTCAATTTGAAATTCCATAGCAGTTTTCGGTAATACTGGTGATATTACAGCAGAGCAATCATTGTCTTGGAGGTAAGTTTTGACCCCAGTCAACATCAAATGCCCGTAACAAAAACTCTAAACGATCAACTCTCTACAAAATGACGAGGGGAAGACTGCCAAATGAGGTCCACAATGTGCCTGTAATGTTACAATCATTTAACATTTAAAGTCAATGGGCAAATAATTGCTAGTTTGAGTTTATGTATGTGTAAAGGGAAATAACCCATTCTAAGCAGTATGAGGGCAGACCACTATTTAATTTCACTATCTCGGCACCCAAATTGTAGTTCGTCTATAGCAATTCTCTCTATGTCTCTCGTCTCTTTCTCCCCTTTTGCATACCCATTTTTGTTGATGAAGAGGGTTTGAATTAACATTGTATATGCCACTGCCTGTCCGTCCACAATTGTTTGTGGACTCTCTACAGGTCACAATTCTTACCCGATTTTGACGAAACTTGAAACTTAGATTTATCCCCAAAAGATAATTTTGAACCGATTTTGATGAAAATTGACATGCAAGTTTATAACCCAAAGATCTTGGTTCCTTTCGATATTTGCGCCTATCGGTACGTAATTTCCTGAATTATGGCCCTTGATTGTCCGAAAAATCACCTTATTTAGCTTGTGGTACCTCTGGAGGTCACAATTATTATCCGATTTAAAAAAAAACGTAAAATTATATCAACGTTATACCCTAAGTAAGGTTGAGCTCAAATTTCGGAAAATCGGATCAAAATTGCCATACAAAATGGCGCCGTTCTCATGCGAATACTGTCACAAAATGGTATATCAAAGTTGTGGACCCTGTAGACGTCACAATTTTAATTTGATTTTGTTGAAACTTGAAATGCATGGCTATAACCCAAAGGTCTTGGTTCCTTTTGATATTTGCGCATGTCGGATCGTAGCCTCCTGAATTATGGCCCCTGATTGTACGCAAAATCGTATTTTTTGGCTTTAAGGCTTGTGGTCCCTTTGGAGGTCACAAATATTTTCCGATTTAAAAAAAAAAAGTTTAATTATATCACCGTTACAACTTAAGGAAGGTTTGAGATCAAATTTCAGGAAAATCAGACCAAAATTGACAGACAAAATGGCCGCCGTTTGTACGCGAATACTGTTAAAAAATGGTATATCATGGTTGTGGACCCTGTATAGGTCACAATTTTGATTTGTTTTTGATGAAACTTGAAATGCATGGTATTAACCCAAAGGTCTTGGTTCCTTTCGTTATTTGCACATATCGGATCATAACTGCCTGAATTATGGTCCCTGATTGTCCGAAAAAAAAAACCCACCATGGTCCCTCTGAAGGTCACGATTATTATCCGATTTAAAAAAAAAACGTTGACTCTTAACACCGTTACACCCTACGGAAGGTTGAGTTCGAATTTCTAGAAAATCGGACAATAATTGCCAGACAAAATGGCCGCTGTTTGTACGCGAATAGTGTAAAAATATGGTATATCAAAATTTTAATTCGATTTTGATGAAACTTGAAATGCATGTTTATAAACTAAAGATCTTGATTCTTTTAGAAATTGGCGCATATCAAATTGTAGCTTAATGAATTATGGCCTTTACTTTGATTGTAGGCAAAAATCACTTTGGGTATTGCTTGTTTTCTATCTCTGGAAAATGTGGGCGTATCCTGCCTGGCAGTGCCAGCTTACTATCTTTTAGCTTGTGGTCCCTCTGGAGATCACAATTATTATCCGATTTGAAAAAAAACTCTGATTATATCACCGCTATAATGTAAGAAAGGATGAGTTCGAATTTCATGAAAATCGAATCATAATTGACAGACAAAATGACCGCCGTTTGTACGCGAATAGTGTCAAAATATGGTATATCAATGTTGTGGACCCTGTAGAGGTCACAATTTTAATTAGATTTTAATGAAACTTGAAATGCATGTTTATAATCAAGGATCTTGATTCATTTCGATAGTTGCACATTGTAACTTTATAAATTATGGCCTTTGATTGTAGAAAAATCACTTCCGGTATTGCTTGTTCTCTATCCAGCTCTCGAAAATGTGGGCGTATCCTGTCTGGCAGTGCCAGCTTACTATCTTTTATTATTGATTTTGATACCTCTTCACAAGTTGTTAACACCGTGCCAATGGAATCATATCCCGGTGTATTGTTCATCACTAACCCTAACCGTACGAAAGTCATATTTTTACCTGCGTTTGGTAAATATTCGTGATTTTGATCGGTGGCAGCGCATGGGCATCACCCGAAAGTTGTATGCTCCTACCAAGGCTATTCATATGCCCATTGCACAATCAGACAAAACTTTGGAAATGCTGATCGAACTAAATTTGACAAGCCAAAAGTGAGAATAATGTTCCACGCTGAAATGCAAAAATAAATAGATAACAAATATGAATTAATTGCACATTTATCTTTTACAAAGTATTGAGCTATCAAACTGGTTATCTATACTCAGTCTAAGCAAAAAATATAAAGGTTTTGTTGTATCTTGTAGTGAAAATATACGCTAAGTTTCATCACTCTCCATCAGTTAGAATCAAAGTTATGTTTCGCAAAGCGTCAACCAATGAAATTGCTTAGCTCTGCTTAGATTTGATGGGAAATGTTAATATACTATAAACTATTTATTTAATATAGCGCTAATTTTGATATTAATTCTCCAAAAGGAGATTCACAAAAATTAACCATGCTACATCTCAGTAAGCAGGAAAGTTACTGTGTTTCAAATTCTCAACCAATCAAATTGTTTATGGATTTGCTTATTATCGAACTTAATCAGCGCATTGATGTAATGAAACTTCACACCAAGTTTCATCACTCTCACTTAATTAGAACTGAAGTTGTCGTGTTGCAAAACATCTGCCAATCAAATTGTGTGTCGCTGCTAACCCTGAGCAGAAAATGCTAATCTTCGAACGGAGGAGCACGTGGTTAAGTGGGTAAAACGCTCGTTAGCCTGGAGGTCGGGTGTTCGAACCCCGCAATGGCCGAGATAGTTTTATCCAGTATTTCCGGTGCGGTTTCTCATTGCCAATCTTAGTAATGCGGAACGGGAGGGGGGGGGGCTAACAAGGACAGCTGTCTAGTCGTTCGGATGGGACTAAAAACCGAGGTCCCGTCTACGCATTGCCGTGCACGCAAAAGTTCCCTTTGCAGTTGGAATTCGATATAGGAGTGGGCCGTAGCGCCGCTGTCCAGGAAAAATTCCTTCCCTCATAGCACACTGTATGGCGTATGACTGTCTTCATTAGCCCAGGTTAGGAGCAGAACAATAAAACGTTAAACCCCATTTCATTTCATCTTCGAACTCCATCAAGGCGTTCACCAAATTAAAACCCTTACACCATTTTATGACTAACCATGGCACTTACCTTTTTTTATAAATCATAAACGTTCATATTACTTATTTAATTCATGAATATATAGTACTATAATAACGAGCTATATAATTGCATGTTCCTAGCGATTGATATTATCACAGCTCCATTCATTGTTTGGAATCCATTATTTCAAAGTATATCATTATCTCTGAATACAAAATGGACCGACATGGGTAAAGTTTAAGATATAACTCACTTGATTATCATGACTACCCAATTATCGAAATCTACAAGGCTACATCATTACTCAAACAATTTATTATCTTTTATCACCCAATAATACATTCTACAATAGATATCACTGATATGAATTTAATTGGTCAATCAACAAAGAAATACCTTTTTTTTTTCAAAGAACAGTTCATATTTTATCAAAAGTAACTTCTCGGGGCTCATCAATTAATGAATGATTAATAAGAATGTACATAGGGTATGCAATGTACCATAACTAATAGTCAGATAAAAAGTTTAACACTCAGAACAACATGAAATTAACCATTCGATACCGCATGTTTTGAACAAAGTAAAACATTTAGATTTTATAATGTATTCCCGTATTCACTCGTTCTTATGTCTCTAAGAATTTTGATTAGATGAGTTAAAAATAACAAAACAATATTTACAACTACACAAGATGACAGGATATATAACACAATAAAGTGTTATTATTCATATTTTTTTTAATTGTTTGTCCGAATATTGCCTGAAATTACATTCATGTTTAACGACGCAATTTACTATGGAGAAAGAAGCACAACGTATTTGTAGGTTTTTCATTCTTATTACATGTATATTCAAAGAGACCTGTCGATCTGGTCAGGTTCGGTGTCTAGTTAAGTAGCCCATAAATTGATCATATATTTATTGTGTGTACTTAAAGCCAATGTGTACTGAAATACACATTGATTCTAATCCATTCATAATTAACTAAGAAATCTTTATTCAAGTTAGCAAAACGATTTAGTCAATTTACAAAGGAATGTTTACTCATCAGCTGTATATATCAGGCAGTATGTATTTTCAAACGTGTATTGTGCAATACGTGTATTGTGCAATACGTGTATTGTGCAATACGTGTCAATGTTACAATAACTAATTCTTGTGTTACAATAATTAATAAATTTTGAATAATGTAATATTTGAACGGTAACGAGATCTACTCAACAGTGAAACATTTATCAAAATTTGAGAGTACTCCTTTAAGATACGTTATCTAGTTTCACTTTTTCTATAGGAGTTGTTTTTCTTGGTAACATCTTTCTGTACAGCCCTCTGCAGACCAGTAACAAGAAGCTACAGAGTTCTCCAATAGTAATCGCTGATAAACCTAGCCATAGACCCAACTGACCACCGATATCACTGATCAAATTCATTGACTGAAATATATTAGAAATAAAAAAAAATTTAATATCAGAAATCCACCGTGGTCCGTCTGGTATGTCGTGAAATAATCTACAGTTCAATTAACATTTTCAGTCCATTTCAGAATGATCTCGCAATGTCTTTCATAACAATGGCGTCTCTTTTTCAGGTTATAACCAAAGAATTATTTGATTATACTTTGGGGTGTGTTTGACTAAAGCCAATACAGACACAAAATCCCCAATCTTCAAATATTATTTCTCGTATGAGATATCATCTGGATTCTTTACTAGAAGATTGAAAAATTCTAATGGCAGACATATTGAATGTAAATAAAGGATTTTGAGCCCAGATACTAAGCAATCAGGCGTACCCTGAACACTTTCAAAATCCGATGAAAACGTTTTCTAAAATGTGCTTCCTTTTTCGGGGTCAGGTTTCATTCATTTTTACCTCATATGATTTCTTATTTTCAATTCTTTTAAATACCAATTCTTGAAAATACACTCGCAGTTTTACGAATTCTGTTGAGCTGAAACAATCAGAAAGAATCAGGTGAATTTGATATAGTTTTAGCCAATATTGTTAAAACAATGCCCCCATTTCGTTCATTTTTATAGTTTAGGATTGTCGACGGGAAACCGGAGTTAATAGTGAACATTATTCATGACCTCCAACACATACTGGTCAGTTATGTATCGGAGACCATCGAAAAGGTATACATACCAAACAGAATTTAATTACAGTAGTTTTATTCTTTTTTTTAAAATTTAATGATACAAGTTCAAAGCATGTTAATGGGCAATACACAATAACATACACGTATGGAAAAACAGCTACGTTATCAAGCTAATACTCTTTGAAACGTCGCCTCAATAAATAAGTAGCCGTTTTTTTCCATAAATTATGTGTTTTGTGTATTCAACTATCCACGCTGTAAAAAAATATCTGTTTTTCAAATCCCAACTTTTTGTTATTTGAAGGAAATTATCGGTATTATCACAGAATTATCTGTAATTTGAGATAAATAACTCGTATTTTTACTACAAAATCTGTTGCTTTAGTTTAGTCGGTATATTTACCTACTTTTCAGTATATTAACTGATAGAAACTGTTTATTAACAATATTATTGTATGAGAAATCTAATGACCTGTAACAAATACAGAATAACTTGTATATTAACGGTACTGTTCTGTTAATTCACATAGTTATACTGTTGGATTCGGTTAACGCATGCGCGTCACAGACTTAACTTATGGCGGTGAATGTTTGAATGTGCGCTGACGGCGTAGAATAGCGACTAGAGGGAAATCAACATTAACATGAGAAGGTAAGCCTTCCTAATAATATGTATGTGCGAAGGCAAATCTACATCATAAGTAGATATTGGGTATGTTTTTCGATTTAAAGACACAACCTCTCGGTACTGTCTGTTTAGTTTGCTGTTTTTTATGTTTCGAATCTATGATCAATACACATAGTGGCCATATTGCAAATGCATGTTGTATTGTGAATTTGAAATCGACCATGTAATTTGAAGCCATTCACGATTCCTTGCTCTTAATTTCTGTTCATTTTAAATATTCTTTTACATTCATGTCTGAAACGGATGATTTTGTTTTATATTTAACCAAAATTATTCTTTTAAAAAAAGAAGAAAATACGTCTTAGTCAATGTTAAAAATAATTCTGCTGCCAGAATTTTTCTGTTTCTTTACATAATTTTTTTTAACGGTGTGCAGTCACTAAATGCTTCTAAAAGAGTACCACGTATATAAGGTTTCATTTATCAATAATACCACTGGCAAACACACAAAAAATGAAGAAATCACACAAAACTGTATCTGCCTTCTTCAGCGGGACATCAAATTCTGACGAAGAGATTTATTACCAAAAGAACGTCTAAAATAGCCATATGTATTATGTGTTATAGTGATAATGAGTTGATCGTTCTTGTTATAATAGTTCAAACATAGATAAGAAGAATAAATATTTAAGTTAAATCTCGGCCAACCGATGGTCTTGAGAATTGACTATGGTTTTGTCATGCTTATACTTGTCTAAATTATATAACATTTGAAGCATCTTTGAAGAAAAACATGAATTCCCTTTCCGCGATAGCACGTAATCTAATGTTCGTAATGTATAATACTTACTCCAGTTTTGTATATCCCCTGAAATCACTGCTACTCGTTTCCACCCTACTTTTTAGTAGACTCTTGAAATATAACATTAAAACACAAATTAGAATTGTATATTGGTCTATTTAAATCAATATTGGGTGTTGTTACCTTATGGTAAAGATATGCGCTCCTGGTATCCAATAAGAATAAACTCATATTTTAAAATATGTAATATTATCTGTGCCCTCGGACGCCAATTTGAGGGGGGGGGGATGCCAAGTGATCCAAATACCGACTTTCTCGTTTTGAGTAAATGAAGTTTAGTGTTTTAACTGTAAACTTCAATTACTCAAATGGGGGTTTGGGATGGCTTAGTGGCCTAGAGTGCCGCGCTTCGACCTCTAGCTGGCCGACCACCTCTGGTCTAAGGCTGTGGTTTAGAGCCCTGCAGGTGTGAGCGTATGTGGCATGGCATGGAGATAGGGGCGCCTTCTCAACCTCGTGGGTTTCCTCCAGGCACCCCGGTTCCTCCCACTGCTAAAGACCCCTACCAACAATCGAATTATTGAAATAAAATTAAAACCATATGTTAGTCCCGAAATGACCTAGTTGTGTTGAGTGGACGTTAAACACCATTTCTCTCTCTCTTAATTACTTAAAGCTCAACTATAAGACTGATTTGTTTTCTTCGAGTTAGTGTACGGTAGGTAATAATAAAGTGTACATTTGAAGCAGATTCTCGATTACATTTGTTGCCATGGTCACACTTGACAGTCTTTTGATTGCTATTTTTGTTTGTTTTTGGTGGTTGCAAAATGGAGGCCACATATTGTAAAATTTCGGTTTTTAAAATATTTAGATCATTAAGCGTTACTTTCAATATTAACACAGGACTTAAATCTTTGTACACTATAAAAACTATTTCGGGGGATACACACTTGTACCAGCAAGACTACAGTGGATAAAACTTGGTCTAGGAGGACGCCAGCCAAAGACAAAAAAACAGTACATTCTAATTTCGAACCAAGTGATGTCAAACAGCAGTTTCAGGGTCAAACCACACTAATCAGGCGCAAGCGAATGCCCTTTAATTTTAGGCTTCTCATGTATTTCGACGAACATAACTGTTTAGACATTATAACTAAATTTAAAATATTAAATTTACATAAATTAAGTTTTAGACCCATTTTCTTATATTCGATGTTTTCGGACTAAGTAATCTTGCAAAGATTTGACATAATTTGAGTTATATAGTTTTACAAAAATGCTGCAAAATGTCATTTAGTAGATGACAAACGTACTGCAAAACATATTTCTATGAATGACCACAAATAATAACGATAGAACATAAAGTGCGGTGTAATGATGGCTTCTCCCATGCTCATATCATATTCTTATTTTTTCTTGGTGCCATACTTCTTGTTGTGCAACAAACGCGCGTTGTCGTTTGATGGGGACACACAAGAAGTTGTTGATGTCAACTATTTATTGTATTTACCATTATATTTATAAATGTTTACCTCGTAGGAAGAAGAGGGCCAAGCTGCCATGGAAATGGATTTTTCAAACCTTTGTTCACTGCAGAAAAAAAAACACAAATGATTTTAGGCATTAATCATCAATATGCATTGGTGACATTATCGACATCAACAAGAGTACATAATAAAAACAAAAAAGCGCAATATAAAATATTGATTCTCTATGTAATTGAATACATGTAAAAAAAATATTACGTTCATTGGTTATTGTTATCATTATATTATCACATTATGTGAAGCCATTACACCTTTAATTCCATTATCTCAAAGTACTTGTAACTGGCATGGACAAAAAAGACATGCAATAAAATTTCGTGTCATTTTTTGGGGTAAAAGCAAAAACTCTGTTGATTTTGGAAGAAGCTATTATAAGTTTTTAAAAAATTAGGGTTCCATATTTTTCCACGTTCAAAAGGTCCGGAAATCAAGATGGCGTCCAAAATGGCCGCCGTCCAGCAATAAATCAATATATTCGCTAGTACACATGATATGATGACAAACAAAGTATCTAAATATAGGTTTTCCGACACAAGAAAACCAATGGAATCATCAAATTTCGCTAAAATTGTGGTTAACATGCCTAATTTCAAGATGGCGTCCAAAATGGCCGCTGTTTACACTAAATTCGGTTATTTCGATACCGTAGTCCATACAATGATATTGGAAATAGATGTACAAGCAAGATATCTGATTAAAGTATTTTTGGGGTCACGTGGTATGAGCAAGTCAAGTACTAAACAAATCTATATAATTATACTGGAACCACGTTAGTTATTGTTTAGTGTCATTGTATGAACAAAAAAAATGCAACAGACACGTGGTGTATAGATGTAGTTTTAGCAACGGACATCAAACGTCTTCACACTCCTTATTTATCCCTGATTGGCTAGTTTTGTCGTGCAAGTGAAAATCCAGTATGCACATAGTTCGTCGGTAGGCAGACAAGGTGACTTATCGTCAATAGATAACGGTATGAAGATAAGCCCGTTCGTCTGTCTACCGACGAATTATGTACATGGGATAGTGTTTTTGTGACAAATACACCTTCCTTCACATCCAGATTTTACATCCGCACCTGATCAGTTGCAGTATTGTCCCAGGAGCTGGTGGATTCAAACATCGAAAGGGGGAGAAGTGACTTGAACCAGCGTCAAATGTCCAAACAAATTCAGCGGATGCTGGGAGGCATGGGCGATTTTTATCAGCTTTCTTCCAAATCATGGCTATGTAGTGTGCACGCCAAATATGTAAGTCCAGTGAACCAGAAGTTGATGGAATGATTACTCCTTCTAAGGCTGCCAAAGTCCAGAAGACGGTATGCAACTCAAAAGGCCTAAACATGAATTGGTTCTTAGTGTGCTCACGCCCCATCCACAACTTCATGGTCATGCCGTATAGCTGACGATAAAGAGTTACGAATGTGATAGATTCTGGCCCCGTGGCATAAGTGACGATAGCACGTGTACTCATCAGAAGCGTACATAGAGTCATACTCTGTTGGAGATAGGCTTATCAGTGGAGATACTAGGGTAGTATTTGTCTTTGGCGCGCAAAGTTTCAATATGTCCAAATTTATCTTATTGAAATTGAGGACGTCACAAGTTTTCATACTCCTCCAAACGATAATGTAGATCAAAGAGTTAACTGCAGCACATTGGTTTGTATAAAAACAGAGCCTCGTTGGTTGGGGATATCACATTACGTACAGCAAGTCTACTATGGTTAATGAACTGTTAATTGATTCAGGTGAAAGTGATAATATCTGTTATATTAAAGGGATTAATAATTCATTTAAACACGATCGTTACTTTTCGTGCTGGTTAAACCGTTTTACTTGCCTATAGTGTGTATATATATTTTAATACGAGTAATGCCATAACACTTTACACACTTAAACGAGTAAGTCATGAAAATATATTTTTACAAACCAACATTAGGAGACCACATTCCTCGGGATCAATCTTATTTATCTTCATTTTGATTGTTGGAGAAAAACTCGAATGTCAATTTACATATGGGGGCTTATTAACAAACATTAAGAACTCGAACCGAAATGGTTAACACACAATTTATTACTTTACATTGTTGTGTAATTCGTGATCTACTGTTACTCAATAATTTATTCATAGTTTAGTTCATATATTTTCACGAGATCTGTGGTAACAGGAAGTCACAGGATCAAACAACCAACTTCGGATTCCACAAACAATAAGATACTTACTAACACGCCTGGGGACATTTAATATCACATGCTTCAAAATCAGATTTCCTTGATGTCTTTATATTTTGTGCACACCATGCTTGAAAAATAAATATTAATTTTCAATTTTACAAAAAAAAAAGATTGCTTGAGGTGGACGGAGACAGTATTAGTTTATTTATATTTACGCTATTTGTGTACGAAAAGTGGCCATTTTATCAAGAAGTTTCGACCCGATTTTCAAGATCTTTAAGGGGCTAATCCCGATATTTGTTTTTGGAATAAAACTGCTTAATTTGGTGTTAAAATCCCTTAAAATATTCGAGTCAAGGGCCGGGCAAACACTTCAGTATATATGATACGTTTTCAAACGACTTAAATCCGCCAGTTTTCATCTAGATTTGAGACCGCTGCCCCAAGGTGTATTTTGTGGTATCTGGATAAAACCAAACATTTCTTTTTATAAAAATAATGTATAGTTGAAATTTGCCTTTTTTTAAAATCAAATACGGCACATGGGTTATTCACTGCATAACCCTCTCAAGTAACCGTAATCGGTTATAAGGTCACCCAACGAAACAATTGACCCTAAATCTTAAAAGGGTTACGTGTCCGGATAAGCAGTTTTGGTGTTCACGTCCAAACGACTCAATATTTTGAGCTAAAATTTTGAGACAAGGTAATTACACCATTCCCCTATATTTTGGCGTTTTATTTTCATCCATTCTCAGCCTATTATTTTTGAGCCTCTGTTTAATTCGGGATTGTCCCTTTAAGACATAATTATGTGTTAAGTTCCATCAAAATCGGATATACATTGTGACATCTATAGAGTGTTCAACATGGCATAACATACTTTTACACTATTTCGAGGAGGGTCAGTGTGTTGCTTAAGGTCACAATGAAGACAAGTCCTAGGAATGAGATCTTATGCATATAAACTGTTCAACTGTCACAAAAATGTCGCAATTAGCAACATAATTATTCGAGCGAAATCGATAGAGTGTCTATTATAAACCAATAATTACGTAGCGATAGGAATCAATCAAATAACAAGTAGTCCGGTGGCTGAAGGGGGGGGGGGGGCATTGTCACCCGAGCTGTGAATTTATGAGACCAAGTTTTTCTAGACCAGTTTTTGGCGTAGATTCCGAATCTGGGTGGTGAACAGGCGTGTGAGGTGGCGTTTCCGAGATATGGGGTCTAATGTCTATGTATGGGTGTGTGTAGGGGGATGGGGTGGGACTGTCCTTATGTGGATTTAATATTATATTATTAAAACAAAAATTTTTAGGATTGCAAATCTATAAATAAGTGTTTATGATGTCGCTTGACAACTGTTTCATATGTGGGGTTGGGTAGCAGGTGTGCATGTGTGGCGGGGGGGGGGGGGGTGTAAAATTGGAGGGAAATGATTTCACGTTGTTTAAATGATTCAAAATTGACCTGAAAAGTGTTTTCTCTAGCTTTTCGTTCAGTACCAATATCGTCATTCAAAATATTCGATTATAATGGTATAATGTATTGCAGCAAAAGACTAATCAGGCAAGATGGTAATAAGGAAAGAAAGTCTTGTTTTTTCTCACTTTCAATACTAATCTTGATATTTTTTATCCAAATTGCGGTAATGCCTATCTGTCTTTCTTTTTCAAGAAAATCCCAACTTTCTAACAAGAGCTGGGATGACGTAATTACTGGTTAAGAAGACACCAGAAAAAAAGATCTTCTGGAGGGATTTTAATTGTGATGAGACAAAAACTTTCTTTCCTTATTACCATCTTGCCTGATTAGTCTTTTGCTGCGATACATTATAACATTATAATTTAATATTTTGAATGACGATATTGGAACTGAACGAAAAGCTAGAGAAAACACTTTTCAGGTCAATTTTGAGTCATTTAAATCAACGTGAAATCATTTCCTTCCAATTTACCCCCCCCCCTCCACACATGCACACCTGCTACCCCACCCCACACATCATACAGTTGTCCAGGGGCATCATAAACATTTATTTATAGATTTGGAATCCTGGAATTTTTTGTTTTAATAATATATATTAAGTACACATAATGACAGCCCCACCCCACCCCCTACCCACACCCATACATAGACATTAGACCCCCCATATCTCGAAAACGCCACCTCTTACGCCTGTTCGTTCACCACCCAGATTCAGAATCTACACGAATAACTGGTCTAGAAAAACTTGGTCTCATAAATTCACAGCTCGGGTGGCAATGCCCCCCTCCCCCCTTCAGCCACCGGACTAAAGTACAGTGTGGCTTTAAGATATATTTAAAAAAAAATATGTATGGTATATTTTAATTGTTGTCGATGTTGAGTCTTCCGTAACCAAGAGGATTAAATTAATTAAGAAAACTAAGAATTCGTGAAGATAATGGTGCCCCAGAGCTTATCAACACATCCATTCCATCTATAAGTACATAATTACTGTATAATTAAATTAAATTTTGTTTTGTCCTTTTATTCTTTGGTATTAATTACCTATAGTACTATTGGTCATGTTGCACACATTGTTTCTATCTTCCACGTAATAAGATGGTTGGGAACAGTTACATTCTTCAATAATCAACATCTGATAACAACTGTTCATACACGACAACTTGGAGTAATTCGTCTTCAAATTCGTCATGTAGAGATCCTCTATTAATCCTTCCGTAGCGCAGTCTGAATGTGGGGGTTCCAATCTTATCATTTCAACCTAAAAGAAACGTCAAATGGTTAAACCATTAAGTATTATCTAAATACATCTTCCGCTAAGTTAAAGGACAATATTGGGGTCAGTTATTATCACATGTGTGATATAACTGGTAAAAAAGTTCCAAATATAATTTTAACACGGAGATCATTGCCACGATGGGTGTGTATTAAAGATTTCGATAATCGGATGTGACGAACGCCAAAGGAAAACACGAGTTATCCCTCTATATAACTGACTGAAGTGACGAGTGATAACAGAAACATGGGCGAATTTCTGCTCACTTATAATCATAGGCGTACGGGACCGAACTTGTTTGGGGGGGGGGGGGGCAGCAGCATATTTTCCCGACAAATACATTTCTTTAGAGTTCGCGAGCTTTAGGCGGCAAAGCTGTCCACCTGCGAGCGCCGGAGTCGCGAAGCGGCCGGCGGAGGGTTTGGGGGCCTCCCCCAGAAATTTTGAAAAACAGAAGGCCGTAGATGCGATTTCCAGGCATTTCGAATAATTTCTAGTAATTTGGAGTGGGTAGTAAATTATGTCCGTAGCAGCATTAAAACTTGTAGAAAGTCATCTTTAAAATACAAGTTCTATTACTATGAAAACAAGAACGAGTCAAACGATTTACTTTTGCCACATTTTTCATTTTATGAGACTTCACATTTTTTATCCAGATATCAGATGGAAATGAGATTAATGAGTTTCTAAAAGACGATGGACAAAATTTACAGTTATCTTGTACTGTAACCGAATCCATTAATCAATCGACGACACTTATTAAGTTCGTCATCCAATATACAGGATAACTGTGAAAGGCCATGCTAGTTCTATTCAGATGACATACGTGTTCATCATTGACTGGACTGCTTTCTTTTCGCTTCCCGACAAACTGAGCATTCATTCCCGATAAGACCATGCTTATAATTCTTTCTGTGACCAAAGAGGATATCTGACAATTCATAATCGTAATTGAATATCATTAGATAAGAGAACACGAGAAAAATAGGAATAGTTCGTACATTTCCTTGTTTTTATTCATTTTTCTGGGGTTTTTTTCGTGTTCATGTTATTCTCTTGCAATCCCATATAACAACTTTTGGTCTTTAAAGGAATTAGTGAGCAGAAATTCGCCCATTTATCTGTTATCACTCGTCACTTCAGTCAGTTAGATATATGGATACCTCGTGTGTTTCTTTGACGTTCGTCACTTCAGATTGTTGAAACCTTTATTACTCATCTCTATCGTAACAAGTATCTCTTAGTTGAAATTATATTTGGAACGTGTTTACCGGTTCTATCACATGTGATAATTACTGACGCCAATTTTATCCTTTAAATTGATATATTTCACATTTTAATGCATCTTTGTATATATTATTGAAATGTCAAAGAAGTAGTAGTTATTAGCACCCTTTCGACCAAAACTGTCCTGATATTCACCGATACACCGAGGAAAGGTGCTAATAACTGACTTACATCACATTTCTATCGAGTATTGTGAAGGAAAATGTGAAAATAGTATTTATTATTGAGTCGTTTCAACCGAAAAGTGACAAATGCTCTTTCATTTATCCCTTTCTGAGCCTCACGTTACATTTCATGGTAGAATGATTGCGCAGTGTAGAGACGACCTGAATAGTATTTACACGTGCGTCTTGCTATACCCTGGGCGTAAAACTATCACGTGTTTGTTTAGACAACATCGTCAAAACAACTTGTCTATTGCGAAGAGTGCGTCATTCCTAGTGAAAGTATGCACCAACGAATTATTTTTAATAAAATGTATGTCTTTCTAGGCGCTTCTTTTTCATCCTGCTTGGTTTTAATGTCTGTGAGGTGTCAAGCAAGAGGACTGCGCCTTCTATCATCACAATTGAAATAATTATTCAGTATTCTAATTTATATGTTTTGCATATTAATATAAATCAAACCAAATTGTGGATGAGATGCCAATTGATATGTATAATAATTGACTTTTGTAATATGCTGTTATGTTAATTTAATGTCATTGTATATTTTGTATATTTTGTTGAACTGCCAGTTTGTTTCACCCGGTTGGCTTTGTTTCTGTGATTTTGACTAGTTGTTTCAAGTAATTTGTCCGGCTGCATTGTATAGAGCCATCGTTATCATTGCGATCTGGGGCGGACTAAACGTCCGCTACTTATTGCTTGAATGGTATCTTAAACGGTGTAGAAGTGTTCGTTTGTCGGGAATGAACAGTACTCTTTTTAAAAAGTGTACTGCTAATTTCTGATATACGGATACTTTTAAGCCTGTATTGGAAATAAACAGGCCAGTTTTATCAAAGGTTATCAATGGCAACGAGGTATAAGTGGGATGTAACGCTTGATACATTATGATGCAAGAGTCTTTGAAATTGGCGAAATAAGATTTAGCAGTATTTTGTTTGTTTTTTGTAACCACATATCAATTTGCGAAGATATAAATGCTTACTGTGTTTAACCCAATAGGTTAAGTTGGAGTTCTTTGATTTTTTTGCAAAACACAGGTTTAACAATCTCCCCGTAATAGTATCAATATTTTGTTATTTTGTTTTTGTCATCACATTTGTGTAGATATATAGATAAATTCTTACTGCGTTTAACCCAATAGATGTTGCGTAACCCGGTGATACAGAGATGCCCTCATCTACAGGAAATGGCATGGTATTTCGTGGATGAACAACAACCTTGACACCTGCTTCTGGAGATAGAGCTGGTATGTATTCATTCTGTTCAAGGTATAACTCCAGGGAAAGGCCTAGAAAACAATAACTAAATCGTAATGGACTGTGTAGTTAGGTACTATAAGAAAATATCAATTATTGGTGACAAACAGAAATCATAACTATTTGTTAAGTATGAAATTAAGATTTGAAAGAACGATTCACATTATAAATAGTTGGACGGGTTGTAAAAGATAAATAAAAACAAGAAACGTGGCCAAGCTCGATATGGGCTATTTAGATCCGTATTTAAGAACCTATTTACAATGAAGTGTCAAAAATATAAGTAAAAATGCTTTTTGTTAAATATCGATTTTGGGCAGCAGGGAGTTTCTAAGTGATTGTCCCGGGCTCATTCAAGTATTGATAAGCACGTACTACCGTACCCGTAGTTACGCCACATAGTTTAATTCTTAACTGATTTTCGATGAATGCGCAGGAGTAGTTTGCAATGGGTTTAATATAGCCCTTATCAATTAAAACAAATTACAAAGGGTATTCCCGAAATAATTGCTCCTACTCGTACATAAAGTTGCTTTCTTGACCAATTGGTCATGTTAATTACAAGTAGCACAGGCTGTTAACATTATTTGATGAAACCGAGAAAGCTCCTCGGGATTCTCTAGACTTATTTTCTCCTGTCACGAACGAGAGCCTGGCATGTCTAGTGGTTCTAAATGGAACGAAAAACCGAGACCAGTGCATACCATTTGTAGACTTAAGGGTTCCACCATCGTTGGCCTAGTCGTTGCAGAATAGTAGGACATTAAACCTATTTTATTTCAGCCTTAAAGATCCCTTGACATATCCTGAATGGCGCCGAAAAATATTACGTTAAAGGACCTAAGTCCGTAACTCAAAATCCTCCAAAATCTTCGACATCGAAAACACGAATTATTTGTCAATTTAAATCAACATTGATGATGTAAAATTACCAGGAAAAGATGAGCTTCTAATATCCGATATATAAGATAAAATAATTTCTCTAACATTGGTACACGAATCGTGTACCATTATGCGCTTCAGCGCTTGTTGTATTGAGAGACTCGAGGGACGAGGCTAGTCACATTGCACTGTATCGCACGGCATATGTAGACTGGAATAACCAGGCGCCAAAAAAATTGCACTGGATTGGGACTGAATGGCTTATTTCGCCGAACATAACTGAGTAAAAACGGAAACCATTTAGTGTAAATCAGTTTATACACATCTATATTACAGTATTATATGCGTTGCGACCAACTTTTGTCAATTTCTAGATCCCAAATGTTAGCGATTTAGCTCCTTAAAACCCCATTTCAAACCCAAGAAGGAACAAGAGCCACTCTATGTCTAAATATTAGGGAAAGTTAAAATTGTTTCCCAATTACAGAAGGAAATGCAGCTAATGTGTATGGTTTCCTTTAATCTAAATATGCATTATCACTTCACCAAGAAATTAAATATCTTATTATTTGGGTAAAATTAAAATGTCGATTTAATCAAAATTACGAACTTTCAGGAACACATGGTAACATGTATCTATGTCTCGATGGTTTTGTTGTGAGTTATTTTATCAACTATTTATAGGTTTGTTATTTAATCTGTTTTATAGTAGCAGTCATATCAATTGAAAAATGTTTGGTGAGCTCCATATATACGATAGAGATATAATTAAAGTGGGCTGACCCCAAGAATATAGATTAGCAAAATACTTTATAATCTATTATACATGTAACTATCATTTACATGTCGAACTATGACAGGGATTGAATCCATTCATAAAAATATTATTACTATGTGGACAATAACGTAAAATAATAAAGCGAGTGGGATGTTACACAAATGAGATATTCTACTTAAATAAACTATTGACCTTTTTATGAATAAAAATAACAAGTACATTCCGATAAATGGATACTGATATACTGATGTCTTGTATTGCTTTTGTAATTGTATTACAATGCTTTGTCATTAAGGGTAAGTCCCGTACACGATCTGTTCAACGCCCAATTGCCATCATTGTTTGCATACATTATAATTATCTATTTCATCCCTAAATGTGTTGTTAAGGTCTGGAAATGACTAAAATTCACTTTTCAATCCAACTGTCTAAAGTGGCGTGAGAATCTTATAACAAAAATGTCACCGGCATATCTGCACAGCTCAATCTCTTTCTGTGGTTTAAAAAAAGAATATAATAATTGTTCTCACCAAATAAGGGTCCCGGAAACCTAGCTGTTAAAGAATCTCCTTTATCTGGATGGTTGAATGTAAAACAGTTTCCATACTTGTGATTGTGGAAAGTTGTAAAGTTCCTGTAAAATATTAGTAGTATTTCTTTAACCGTTTGTAGTCCATGTGACAACATTCTTCCAAATGATTAATCCTCACAGTGAGTATAATAAAATAAAAACCAAGTACGAACAATCCAAACCATAAGACAGAATTCGAAGTCCTAAAAAAACAGTGTATTCAAGCAAAATAGTGTAATCAGCAAATGGACTGCTCCTCGTGTACAAAATACACGACAAACAGTGGTAACGTGTCCGAATCACTGGCCCACTAACAAGGATGTCCAATTGCGGCCTGTATGTGTGGACTAACCAATGGTTCGATAGGGCCTGGCAATGACAAGCGCCAATTTAATACTTTCTTACAAATTGAAATAAGACCGTAGTGGCGCTGTCAGGGCAAAATGTCCGCCCTATTAAGCTGGGGATTTAAGTAATTACGTACCACTTTATACAAATACAATACAGATACACTTAGTGAACACAATTTCACCATAAACTCGTACAAAACGTTCAAAAAAGGCGTTCTAAAATCTTGTATTGGTACTTTGATCCTTTGTATCGATAGATAGTGTATTAGTAAGCCCGTTTTGGTTAAAATCTCAATTTCGATCAAAATCAATTATTTCACTTATTTTGTCTGTAGTCAAAAATTAGATAGTGCGCATTCCGACTAAGATGACGTGGGAAAACACATATGGGAACGTGCCCGTTATTAGTTCATAATCTGGAAAATATCAAAATATCGTTAGGGATGTTACAAGTATGAAATATCAGATGAGACCACTTAAATATCCAATTAGTGCACACAATGCTAACGAATGTTTGGATTTTCGCGTCTGGCGATTTACACTACATGTAGTGATAATATGTGTCACTGTATCGTCACAGCTTCTGCCAGAAATATACCAATATACTGGTCAATTCTCTCCGGAACTGTAACCTTTCCAGTCTTCACAAAATGAATTACAGACGGGGGACAAATGTAGGACATGAGCTACGGCAATGCATGTTCAACTCGAATGAATCAGTGTACAAAACAAAACTTACTGCGGCGAACATTGATATCCACCATATTTGCAACTAATCATGAAGGTCTTCAAGGAATGTCCTACCGAAATAGCTGTACTCGTATTGACTTTTGCTGACAAATAAGCATACTTAAACGAAGCATCGAACTCTGAATCTGTCGTATTGTAGAACCCATTCACGCTATTTTCGTCTAGGATATCCCATTGATTAAAACCAGTACTTATATATTCCTCAAAATCGACTGGAGATGATGTCGTCGTCGTCATCGTCGTTGTCGTCGTCTTCGTCGATATCGGCGTCGTCATCTGTTGGCTGTCAGTGGAGTGGTTAACATCGTCTATCCATGATGGCATCTCAGGGGAATTAAAAAGATTAAGCATATCTTCTAGACCTGGACCAGAACTCATACCTTCTAGACCTGGACCAGTACTCATATCCGGAGTCGGATCGAACACCGGACTTTTTCCTAGAAACAAAAGATGTAGAAAACCTTTGTGCAAAATTCTGTTAAATCCTTAACTCAATAAATACTCAAGATTATAAATTACCCACAAAAAAATTATTTTCAAATGTTCCTGTATATACTAAAAAATGTTTTAAAGATAATGTTCTTACCAAAGGCTTCCGAAAACATGTTCCTAGCGGCTTCATATAGGCTATTACCCTCAGAAAACTGATCTTTACGGTAATTTAGCATTTGGTCAAATGGAGGGGTATAAATGGCTGACGATCTGACAGGGTTCATATTGCATACAGTAACACTAGGAAAATCCAGTTCTGTCACACTGTTTATTTCTATTTTTACATCAGACGGATATTGGAAATATCTGAAAGACATACAATTAAAATCGAAGGTTAACTACAACCTTTATCACATAGTAAATTAGATTTTTAAAGAGTTACGCCTCTTTGAATTGGGTAAAGTGATGATCTGATGTGTCAGTTTAATTAGATACTTGTCCAAAAGATTAACAGTTTTTATCTAATACTCACTTATCAACAATATCTTTGTAATGAAATGGGGAAAATAAGGGTTACGGTCCCACTTTTCTGCCACAACTGGGCTAATGAGGACGGTCATACGCCATACAGTGTGCTATGAGGGAGATTTAGCCCAGAGAGTGGCGCTACGGCCTACTCTTATATCTAATCTACCTGTCAAGTGACCTAGCCTCTTACTCACCTAGTCACCGTGGCTAGCTATTTTTTGTGTGTAAATGCTGCGAATGCAAGAAAGGGGTGAGATATTCTCTCGTTGATCTACTAATGTGTGTTACCCCCCCCCCCTTTTTCTGACTGAATTGATTCCAAGTTATGATCCTTCTTTGGGATTATACTCAAATTGTGAATCAACAGTGAAAAAATTTTGTGCTGGAACATTTATTTTTCTCACACCTATCACATTACGACGACTAATGTCTAATTAATAATTTATAAAACATTTCAGGCCCGAAAGAAAGGCATGCAATCGGTAGATGTAGCTCTTGCATAATGCCTGTTGAAACTTACAATGTAAATGGCTATTGATCTTTTGATAAAAAAACTCCATAAAAGTTTATGGAATGGGCTCTACATTTATATAATATCAAACTCAAAGCAATTTCAGTCTCACCTTGTTAAAACCCGACTTAACACCAATATAAGAACTTACCTGTCTAAAAGTTGATAACACTGGAACGTTAGCCACCCAAGACAAAACAAAAATGTAAGAAACCATGCCAATTTTTTAAACACACTTGTCGCTCGATATATATTCACTATCGCAGTGAAACTGGTGTCCTTACAAAAACTTCCTAGCTGTTCCCGTAAACGAACATTTTCTGGTCCATGTAAATTTGGCCAGGCTGTAGTTTTTGATTTCTCCATAGTGGGGGTGACCATTCACCCTGATATCCCGAGATTCCCTTTAAAACGTTAATATTAAGTGCAAACGTACAATTTTAATAAACTAAAATTCAAAACATATTAAAGAAGCTGTGGTCACATCAGAAAAGTTGGTCTGATTACACTGTATATTTTAAGTGATTACTCGAACGGTCAAATAAATATACCACTAATAACATTAATTCTGCACTTTATCCATTGGACTATATAAATCACTGACGTCTCGTTTTTTTTATATCCAGCGAAGTGTTTGTATCAAATCGATAAAATCCACACAGCAAATCACGACGCGTTATTTAAATTAAAGAGTTAATATTACCAAAGGTAACTTAGTTTGCTAACTAAACTGGGTTGATTATCCACTTAAAACATGATTATTTGAATTGAGTAGACCTTAATTAACAAGCATCTCTTTGGGTTTTTTAATTTCGTGGACTGTGATGACATACTTACATTATAATTAATAGTAAAGGCATTACAGATTCCAACCAAACATTGTATTTACAATATTGAATAATTCTGTAACCCAATATTTGAAATGGTTATACGAATAAAAACTCCTTGTTTGCTATATACTATGTTCTAATGGCGATAAACATTCAAAAAACATTAAACCTTATTAAATAATTGGCGATATCAAATAATTGTTCGATATTTCACCATTGTATTTGTTATAAAATTTTAGGATACACATCAACCGATGTTATCTACAGTAAGTCCTTATTATTTGAACAAAAGCCTATAGTTTAATATTTGGTGGTAATTATGAATCGATTTTTTAATGATAAATTATTATCATCAACAGGAGTCAATGTTTACCTATCCTTTCATTGTTTTTTATCCCGCTAAAAACAACTAACTCATGAATACCAATGTAATGACAATCGATTAGTTTGATTAGATAGATGAGGTCAGTTTCCATTTAGTACACAAATTAAGACTAATGGCCATTGACAAAGGCTGCAGGACATAGGGAATGGTGGAGGTAAACATATATAAAGCTTAATGTGTGGGTTTTATATACATGTGCTTAGTTTCTTTGATCATATTAGATATTCAGTGAATCCCGATTAACATTTTCCTCATTTTCCGCAATGAAAGAGAAGCGGCTCTGTCATTTCTTAAGTGTATAATTTTTCAGAAATTAAATCGCCTGTAGAAGTCTCAGATCTTATTCTGATCATCTGTTGTTAGAACCCTGTACAATAAAACTTGTATCATACGACAAGTAGGTATTTCTATCTATATGTGCAAGCTCAAAAATTAGGTAGTGATGTGGTCAGGTCAAATACCTCGAGGTTGAATATTTCCAAGTTTGCATACGGAAAAAGTCCTGACTATGACGGAAATTGAAGAAGTTCTTAGCGCCAATAAAACCTAGATATAAATATAACGAAGAAAATTGTAACCATTATATTAGAAAACACCATTTTAAGACATATTAATGCAAAGAATATATGTAATAGATCCAAAAGCCCACCCCCAAGACAAAAATATACTATTACCGTAAACATACTGATATTTCTTACTTCAACAAATGACCATAGAGGTACATAGAGGTAGAGTGGTGATCCTGGACAATATAAAAAATGAATACGCCAGACAGAGAACCTTAGAGGCATAACTAGAGGACCAAGAAGTGAGTGAAGCCGCTTTAAAACGGGGCTAGTAGAGTAGCGTGGTAGGTTTAATGACAATTGCTGCTTTATTTTGTATAACTTTTAAGGGACATATATATTGTTATATTACCAGGACTGACTAACGTAGGGATGTTAGGGAATATACAAGCAATTTACACGTTTCCATGTACAGGTTTTACAAACTGATAAAATGAGATTGCCCATTATTATGTAATGATGAGCCAACTTTTGATTCTCCAGTTTTCACTGAATCACAGTTAATATTCAGGACACTTTTACGTTTTGAAAAAAAAATATCTTCATTCAACTTTAACATATTTTGAATCATACACAATCTCATTTCTCAGTTTAGTAATTATTCAGCGCAATTGTAGTACCATGTTTTTTTTGTGAGCCGCGAAAATTGGGCCATCAAATCCAGTCGCCACATCCAACGTATCTTCTCTTACTACATGTCTTAATAGGCCCTGTAATCGTCTGGTATTTTTAATTCTTGTCTTTTAACTATTTTTCACGCCTTTGTATTTTTCTTACTATCTCCACCGTTAAGACGGTTATCTTCTCAATAGTTATTGGTAGACCTTATGATAAAGCGCAAAGGCAAGACAATGCAGTGATGGAAAACCGGAGGACCGGGAGAGAACTCACGAGGCTGGACAGGCGGTCCTACTCCATGTCACGTACAACAGGAAAATCAAAATCCCGTCAATTGACTCAATGACAAACCTTATGGTGCAGTGCATGGTAAGACAGGGCAGATCCATCGATACCAAAAAGATGTTTGTCAAAGGCTAAGGAAGTAGTACAAGAAACACACATTCATTGTTGTCAATTCCTTCGACAATGTCATTATGTACTCGGACGTGTGCAGTTTTGGAGCTAGGGCGTTTCTTGTAAGCCGATTGTAGTGGTTCATTAAGTTGATTGATCTTACCGACGGATTCAAACCTTGCAGCGACCACCGCTTCTCTGGGAGCAAGGATAGGTTGGAGACAGGGTGATAGTTTGTTAAGGTCTCTGTGTCAAGAGTTGCCCGTTTTAGTAAGGATGTAACAAGAGCATTCTTGAGATACAACGCTCCCAACTTCTAGTCAGCGACTCAAAATATGTGTAAAAAAAGGACAAACGGCGGACGAATAGTAACCTGCCCTGTGATTCCGCTCGCCACATCCTACGTGTGACTCATGCATCTTTTCTTACTTACGTCTAAAATTTCTTGCTGCAGTTGTCTTTTACCCCCTTCATGTTGGGTGCTCACATCGTCTTACCAGGGATAACAATGCAACAGTTCTCCTTACATTTTATATATTATAGTCGGATACATACAAGCATAGCATATATTACAATATTAAAGTCATTCTCAAACCCTAGCCATCTGATCGAAACTACTACATCGATTCCCTTCTGGCGTCAAATTGCTGTCTGACGAATTCTCATAAGTTTGATAGTTTTGTAGCTTTGTGTTTTGGGTCTTCAATTATCTCCTAATTTGTCAAATATGTTGTGAATAATTAGAGAGGTGGGTAATTGAGCTAAATGACGTTGAAACAAACCTTTATATATGGTTAGTGGAAATATTCTTAATGACACTCATTTGCTAATTTGATTTAAGTATTTAAAGTACATATATGTTAATATGTTTGAATCCCACAACTTGCCAAAACCATTAATACAATAAATACCATCTAGTAAAAGTCCAACATTTATCGGAGTTTAATCACATGCCTTACTAGCAGATTTTTCAATATTTCTTGACAGTTGAAGGGGCTCTGACTTGAGAGTATAATATTAAATCTTCCAAATCAGATCGTATTTAGTAACTTTATTTTTACAGAACTGCTCTGACAGTTTTGTACCTGCAAACAATGTCGTTCGAATAAGGAAAGCCAACCAACCGAAACCTTATCTCATCCGAAGTTTGCCCCCCCCCCCCTACAGATACTTTATTTTGGTCTTGATCGTCTAGACAGGACCGTGTTTTAAGAAAATGCGATTTTTTTTCGATTGTGCATAATTTTCACCGACTAATATTGTACCTTTAGCTAATTCAATATTTAATTGAAGGTTATACAATTTTAATATATTCGCAAATGAGTGGTTCCTTAATGATGAGTTCCCAGATAAACATTTATCTGTTGGTTATTTAAAATTAAAGTATGGTAATTTTGGTATTATATGGAAAGTGAAAACATCCAATCTTACGAGAAAAATACTGGATCCCCTGAAAAACACACATGGGCAAGCACTTTGCAAAATGTCAGGGTATCCCAAATTGACAACCCGCCGATTAGCGAAACACCCATGCTGGACGTCATGGGTGCGAGCGCAAGTTGTATGAGGTCATTGTAAGAGGGAGCGCTCAATGTAACAGTCCAGGTATGTACACAGCCATACCTCGTCCTTTATATATTCAACAAATTCTCCCTCGGTTTGCTTCCCTTCCGTGACGTTCAATCACGTCACAAACATGGACTCTTAAAATAGATACAGCTTCTGGTGTTTCTTGTGGACAACAGTGTTTTGAGAGCGATTTAGAACAAACTTGTGATTGATTAATTAGTTTGAGTATGTTTTTAGTCCAATTAGATCACCTGGTTCGTACACGGGAATGTATCTTTAAAGGAGGGATAGCTCAGTAAATAAAACTATACTTTCGTTCTTAGTCGCATACAGGATACCGAATACAGGGTTGCATCAATTGTTCTTGACATTGTCCACCGTCGTTTGGACATTGCGACTGAGCCTTATGTATCTATCACCTCCAACAGTTCATTTCTAAACCTGAAATTTACCAATAAAGGTATTGATGCTATCGGGTTAAGCAAAATATTACACATAAGCAGGTCACAGCACACACCCCTCTATACGTCAAAACTGTTACTGTTCTTGAGATTTCTTATACGTATACTAAAGTCATTGCATCCGAAATATTTAATTACAGAAACGCATTATCTAACATCAATGCACACGAATTATATGATAACCCTCTACCCCGTTCTTGCTCTACGTCGTCCTTCATTTACCAACCAGCTGGACATGTATTCACTGGTGATTTTAATATAGTCCAGAATGATAAGTTACACGAGATTTTGTCTAAGGGACCCAAAATACCGGGAACCGCAAACATTTACATGGGATCAAAATTTCAAACTTATTATGGGTGCCGTAGAGGACTACGCTAGATCATGGGTCAAGAGGGATCTGTTATCTCTGACACTCGCTCAGATTAGAATAAGTCTATAAGTCGTTTACTTAAACGAATAATTTATATGCAACGTTTACTAGTTGACACTAGGACTTAATCTATTTTCAATAATGTTAGCACTGTTGAAATTCTCAACGCCTCATGAGACTAAGTCTATCAGTCGTTTACTTAAACGAATAATTTATATGCAACGTTCATTAGTTGACACTAGGACTTAATCTATTTTCAATAATGTTAGCACTGTTGAAATTCTCAACGCCTCATGAGACACCGGTTGACAAAGCGTCCAATAACTTAGTGTTTATTATGTAAACGGTATTATTATGACTGTGTGTTCACAGATCTTAATTTCGGGAAATTGATTGACAGTGCTACGTATAAACGTTCTACTCTTAGTAAGGATGGAATTATATCTTATCACAGATCTGTACTTACTTCATTTGGTACTCCATGTGGATAAACCTAACAGACCTGCCGTTGTTATATTGGATACCTAAACTACATAAAAATCCTTACAAGCAACGTTTTATAGCACGTTCATTCTGTTGTTTCACAAAACCACTTTCAAAAGTATTGACATCTATACGAACGGAATTTCAAGAGAGGATTCAAAGAATACTGTGACAAAATATACGCTCGTAGTGGTTTTAATAATATGTGGATATTAAAAAATTCCAAAGAATAACTTCATGGTTTGCAATCTAGATCACTTGCTTCACTCCCAAAATCAAATAAACGATAATATCGATGATGTTCTATCATTGAATAATCCAAAATTTAGTGTTAAATTGTATATAATTTCCAGTTATTAGTAGTAACATTCCAAACAGTGTTTGTGTCTTAGCTAATTCGTTACGCGAGAGCTTGTTCGTTGTTTCTGATTTTTAAAGTAGATCGAGGCATTTGGCATCTACAGGGATACTTACGAACTAAACTTATTAAAACCTTTAAAAAGTTATATGGATATTGACTTGATTGGTATATATAACATATCTCTCTCAGCTATTATTCTAGATCTTATATTTAATTGACGCGTATACTATCTCACTGATATTGTCTGTCTACTACATCGTTAAAACTGTTCATCACGTGTATTTTGCACACCGATAGTCCATTGACCAATCACGCTTACTCTTCCGGAAACCTGTTACCACTGTATGTCGTGTATTTGTAAACGGTGAACAGTCCACATGCTGATTACACTATTTTGCCTGTACCGTTTTTTACGACTTCGAATTTTGTCTAATGGTTTGGATTGTTCGTACTTTGTTTTATTTTATTTTACCGTCATTTCTCCAGCCCATATTTGCTTGGGCGTTCTATGTTATCATGATTAAACTTTATACACAATGTAGTGTTTGAATATATGAGCCAGGAAGAGATTTATATAGATTAAAACAATTACTGTCACAGTTATGACCCTTGATCAATTCGACAAATCTTGTGGATGCTCTAGTGGTTAAATTTTTAATTCGACGAATTTAATTTTATGAATAGTGTTTCTGTTCATTGGGATTTCCGACTATTACTGTCAGGGTAATGACCCTTAATTTCCGATATCTGAAATAGCTAAATTATCATCTGATTAAAAACACACTGTCAGGATGATACTGGTGCACGTTTCGTACCTCATATCTTGCATGGTGTTTCAACTCGAAAAATAGCCTTATAGGTTGTTGCTGCGTTTCCAATATCTCTTGGCAAAATTTACCAGACCACTCAATGAAACAATTCAGGTGATCTCCTGGAAGTCTTATCTGATTGATATTATGGATTCGCTTTAACTGTAGTGTTGTGGTATTTAATCGTGTTTTTTTTTCGATAAAAACACAATTACCAATTCTATTGTAAATTGAAGATTATTTTGCTGATATTAGTTCGGTTTGATCTGTACAGTATGTAACACATCGGGAAACAATATCCAATCTGGTAATGTACACACGAAACAGTTTTTTCAATGTCGTTTTATAAATCTAGATGAATAACAATAAATTAGACTTTGTTTGTCTCTGTTGATGTATATATCAAATTAAATATTACAGATTTTATTACCAGAACGCGGGGGGGGGGGGGGAACTCTTTTCATGGAAAAGATAGAAATCTGAAGGGTGGGGTAGGGGTATGGCCTCATCCGGGAAGGCTATGGTCTTGTCGGGAATGAATGCTCAGTTTTTCGGGAAGCGTCGCGCCAGCTGAATATTTTTAATAATATGGAAACGGAAAGAAAGCAGTCCAGTCAATGATGAAAACGTACGCCATCTAAATAGAACTGGCACGTACACATTGCCTTTCTCAATTCTTGAATAGGCCTACTGTGTTCCTGTATATTGGATGACGAACTTAAACAGTGTCGTCGATTGATTAATGGATTCGGTTACAGTACAAGATAACTGCAAATTTTGCCCATCGTCTTATAGTAACTCATTAATCTCATTTCCAATTGTCTATGACTTTTTTGAACTAATCAATTTCTATGAATTAAGTTCTCGCGCACTTTTTGTCAAGTTAGTTGTGAGCGGTACCGTATTTATACGATCTTTACCTTGTGGAGAACTCAACAACTGAGAACTAGCATTACCAACAGAAGGTGATTCCCTAATACCACCTAATCTATTAGAACCATTGACAGTCTGAGAACTAGCATTACCAACAGGACTGTTGACCGCCTGATTTGAAAACTGATCGGAAGTTAGGAAACGTTCAGGGCTAGATGTTCGAAAATTGCCCTGGTTTGAATACATTGGTGGGCTAGATAACCTATTGTCCCTTTGATTGTGGAAACGTGACGGAGAAGGAGATCGAGATGAATATCTCAAATGATATCGCAACATCTTCTGCATGTCTAACATTATGTGACGAAACCCTTTTATTTCGTCTTTAGTTTCCTGTTGATGTCTGGAACTTTCAACGGAAGCTGAAGTAGCACGCACTTCATATTGCTCTTCATCATCAACAGCAACTTGACGGTGCTGAAAAGATACCGCTTTAGTCCCGAAAATGGCTTTCGCGTTGGCCAGCGAAGATTTGAGAGCTCGGACAGCCTGGTGGACATCTTTGGGATACTTTTCCATTGTGACCCTTGCTGCTTCCTTCTCCTTGCAACCACGCAGAAAGGCATCTACAGCAAGTTGATCGGTAACATTCCGCTTGGTGTCAGGATACCCATCAAGAGCTAGAAATTGAACCCTCTGGGCATATTCCTCAAACGACTCACCTTCCTGCTGCTTTACAGATCGCAAGTCTGATCCCAAGTCTGATCCCAAATCTGATCCCTTAACTGACCAACTGGAGCAACATTTAAGATCTCCCGTAGTTGATCCTCGGAGCAATAGTCCTCCTAGCTCTCCGGATTCAGTTGGTTCTTTGGCTATGCAGTCCAGAATGTACTCGGATTCTGATTCTGAAGAACTTCCTCCTAAACAGCGTCGATCTCGAAAGTCAAGTCCGATAACTCCTAAGATGATGCCGTTTTCGGGTGACGATAAAACATCCTGGGAGACTTTCTTTGTGCAATTTGAAAGGGTAGGTCATTCATATGGTTGGTCGGAGCGAAGACATTTTCAGAAGATGTCAGAATGTCTGAGAGGGAGTGCCTTAGAATATGTTAATCGTTTGGGAATCCGGAAGTACAGCCAATTGGTTAAAGATTTAAGGCGACGGTTTAGCACCCGAGATGCCCCCGTAACAGCTAGGCGGGAGTTACAAACTGTAAAGCAGCAGGAAGGTGAGTCGTTTGAGGAATATGCCCAGAGGGGCCAATTTCTAGCTCTTGATGGGTATCCTGACACCAAGCGGAATGTTACCGATCAACTTGCTGTAGATGCCTTTCTGCGTGGTTGCAAGGAGAAGGAAGCAGCAAGGGTCACAATGGAAAAGTGTCCCAAAGATGTCCACCAGGCCGTCCGAGCTCTCAAATCTTCGCTGGCCAACGCGAAAGCCATTTTCGGGACTAAAGCGGTATCTTTTCAGCACCGTCAAGTTGCTGTTGATGATGAAGAGCAATATGAAGTGCGTGCTACTTCAGCTTCCGTTGAAAGTTCCAGACATCAACAGGAAACTAAAGACGAAATAAAAGGGTTGCGTCACATAATGTTAGACATGCAGAAGATGTTGCGATATCATTTGAGATATTCATCTCGATCTCCTTCTCCGTCACGTTTCCACAATCAAAGGGACAATAGGTTATCTAGCCCACCAATGTATTCAAACCAGGGCAATTTTCGAACATCTAGCCCTGAAAGTTTCCTAACTTCCGATCAGTTTTCAAATCAGGCGGTCAACAGTCCTGTTGGTAATGCTAGTTCTCAGACTGTCAATGGTTCTAATAGATTAGGTGGTATTGGGGAATCACCTTCTGTTGGTAATGCTAGTTCTCAGTTGTTGAGTTCTCCACAAGGTAAAGATCAGAGTTCTTTAAACTCCAAGCAACTGAGGATGGGGGCAAACCCTCAGTTGAGTCAATATTAGACGTATCCGATTCTTGCCCCTCCAGACCAGACGATGATGATTCTACTCCTGTGTTGGGTGTACGAGAAACCACTGGGACTAGTTTAGTCGTACCAGCTACAGTGTTAGGTCAGACGGTGGATGCAGTAGTAGATACAGCTGCCATGATATCGATATTGAATAAGGCTTGTTTTGGTAGTACTAAAGGTATTAATCTTGGTAAGGCCGTAAGACTGAAGGGAATTGGTTTAGGGTACGTTACCGGATATTTGATTGATGCTGTTGATATACGTATTAGGTCAACAGTATGTTCTTGTAAGGTGTGTTTAGCCCCCATATCCGATCCAATGATCTTAGGCTTAGATTTTCTTCAATCCAATGGCTGTGTTGTAAATTTGCGCAATTCCACTATGTCAATAGGTGATGATATTATAACTGCCACTTTAAAGAGGACTCCCGCTGCGGATATCACGGTTTCGAGGGTCCTAGCTCTCAAAAACTGCACCATTCCCCCAAATTCTATTTCAACTATACCAGTTAGTCTTGAGCACAAATTGTTTGGTCCGGTTGTTTTGGAGCCAGTTATAATAAGTCCTCATCTTCTGCTGGCAGCCTCTGTCTGTACTGAAAATACTTATGGGTTAAAAGTCATTATTGATAGCAACCTCGTCGTTAAGGTAAAGTATGGGAAACATGTTGCAAATGCAGAGGAAGTCGCAGATGTGTTTGGAGAGTCTTCATCTTCAGGAGACCTAATCTTAAGATCATCATCTTCAGGAGATATATTCATAAGATCATCAAAAGTTGAGGATTCTTCGATGGAGCAACTCAGTAAGAGGGTCCCTGCTCACTTACAGGATCTCTTCAATCGATCTCTCCCTGAACTTACTGAACATCAGGCCCAGAAGCTTGCTGGCTTGCTAATTGAGTATGAAGATGCCTTTGCTAGGCATGATTTTGACCTTGGGTGCTTGTCGACAATACAACATCGGATTGACACCCATATGCAGACTCCAGTTAAGCAGCGCATTAGAAGAACGCCCCTTGGATTTGTAAAAGTGGAGGAAGAACATCTGGACAAGTTGCTGAAGGCGGGCGTTATAGTGCCATCCACTTCCGATTGGAGTTCCGCTCCGGTCCTGGTGAAAAAGAAAGATGGAAGCTGTCGATACTGTGTTGATTATCGAGCACTAAATGATAAGACCATTAAAGATAATTTTCCGTTGCCTATTATCGAAGACTGTTTAGATACCCTGCAGGGTAATAAGTATTTTTGCACTTTGGATATGGCCTCTGGCTACTATCAAATAGAACTTGAAGAACAATCTCGCAAGAAAACTGCATTCATTACTCGATATGGATACATCCTTATTTTAACCAGTTTTACTATGACGAATGAATGAATTCGGTAAACGAGGCTTGTCAACGTCAAATTTCCGAGGGTTCATGCTCTCAGGATTGTCATAGTAATTGGATAGCTGAAACAGCCTATAGATTTTATTTGGAACTCCCGAGTTCATTTTATCTGGGAACTTATTGTTTGTTTTATTGGAAACTCTCGAGTTTATTTTAACTGTGGATTGAATGACTTTTATTTTGGACTATTCCAGAGTCTATTTTATCGTGAACTATAACAATTTTAACATTTGTGTGCATCAACACTGTTTTATGGACAATTACGATCACTCGACATTTTAGAACTATATACATCAGCTGACATTTATTTTTTTTTATTTTTCAATATATATATTTTAACTTGTATGTTCGCCTTCTAACATCAATGCATGTTCGGCTCAACAAGATGTGGGAGAATGTGGAGGAAACCCCTTACGTCACTGTTACGTCACTCGTCACGTGATATACCATCCATGTATCTCATCTCATCACTTTATGTCCAGATTCCTAAGTGTTAGTACCTCCAACTCGGTTACTTCAACAAAGAGGACAGTCAGACAACACAAGTAACCTATAATGACGAACAAGAAAAACAACAACAAGCGAAGCAATCCTGATGATAGTGATAGTACCAGTTCTGCAAGCATATCTGCTTTTCTTGATACTTTGGTAAAAGACGACGAATCTCTTAAATCCTTAATTCGGGAAATTTACAAACGAGAAGAAATTATGTGCCAACTGATAAAACCAGTGATATTTGAAAAAATGAGTGATAAAATTGTGAAATTAGAAATAAAATAAAACCAAGTACGAACAATCCAAACCATTAGACAAAATTCGAAGTCCTAAAAACGGTATAGGCAAAAATGTGTAAAAACGCAAAATAGTGTAATCAGCATATGGACTGTTCACCGTGTACAAAATACACGACGAACAGTGGTAACAGGTGTCCTAGGAAGAGTAAGCTTACCCTGCCTGGCGCGCCACACCCGCCATAGCTGCATCCAATCTATTAAGCGAAAATTCGGTAAAATAGCGTGATAGACCAATGAACTATCGGTATGCAAAATGCACGTGATGAACAGTGTTAACGATGTAGTACACATATATAATCAGGTAGATAGTATACCCGTCAATTAAATATGTCTAGAATAATAGTCGAGAGAGACATGTTATATTTACCGATCAAGTCATTATGACGACCATAAAACTTTTTAAAAGCTTTAATAAGTCTAGTTCGCAAGTATCCCTGTAGTTGAAGCTTAGATGACAAATGCCTCGATCTACTCAAAAAATCAAAATAGAATGAACAAGCTCTCGCGTAACGAATTAGCTGAGACACAAACACTCCATAAGCTGGAGAAAACGATATCGACGAATTACAGCAATATTCCAGGAGAACCTGTCTTAAATTCGCTGGGATAAAAGAAACACCAGATGAAGACACAGATAATTTAATATTAGATCTTGTCAACCAACACATTTTACCAGAGGGTGAAGAAAGGTTACAAATTCATCATATTGGACGTTCGCACAGGGTTGGCCGAAAAAATGACGGATATGAAAGGGACATTATTGTGCGTTTTATTAGCTATAGGAACAGAGCTGTTGTGTTCAGAAATAAAAAAGTTTTAAAGGATTACAACACAACCAATAAATCCAAAATTTATATAAATGAAACCTTAACGAAGAGAAGATCCTACTTATACAAACAAACACGAGCAGTTTTCAAAGCTGACCTCATTAAGAGTTGTTGGACGTATGATGGGAGAATATACGTCAGAAATCTAGATGATGACAGAACATATCTGATAAATAATGAAGAAGATCTGAAAAAGTTCACACCAGTACCAGCAATGACAGGACCTATTCTTGGAGCGCAAGGAGGAGATGCTAGGCGAAGTATATTTGGAGCACTAGCATCTATAAACGAAGGACAGAAGACAACAGTTACTAGACAACAATCTATAGTAAACTTTGGAGTTATGACGTCAACCCCCAAAAACCCAACACCAATAATGTCACCAAATAGATCTAGCCAAGCTTCGAGACTTTAGTTATCTATAACAATGTATGTAAGTTTCTTTAAATTCATATTTAAGTATATAAATAATTTTGTATTGAAACTTTAAGTTTATACAATATTTCTCAATTATATCTGAAGTTACAATTTGTTCATAGTTAAAGGGAGCGTCCCAGATGTATCTATAGGTCCTTCTTTTTGTAAATATTATGTGAGTCTAATAAAACCCGACGAGCTTTCCAATTTTTAACACCCTAGTAAATTGTCCCGTTTGTCAAGACGCACCCGTGTTTACAACATTTTTCGAGAGATTAACGTTTAAATTTCATGCATACATGAACTTTTAGCTGAACCACCTGGAACTGTCCCTTTAAGCTTATAGAATACTCTAAAAATAATATGTTATGATAAAACTGGTTCATAATAGTATTTTGTACACACAGTAAGACAACATTGTATAATAATAACTTATGTGAGACTTATATGCAATATTTCACAGTACAATGTAATATGTTAAGCTGAAACTGGCTCTGACTTAAAGTTACATTATTCAAGATATATATAAGAACTAGCCATTCTTGCTATACTAGTTCGAAAGTAGATGATGTAAAATGAATAATTTGAAAATTTCATTCAAATTACTCTATTGCAAGCGAAGAAATGGGCATTTAAAGATTTGACCGACCTGTGCAATAATTTCAACCACGGTTCTGGTTGATCAAAGCTACGACTCGAAGCGTCTAGCCGCGCCATATTTGATTAACCGCTGAAACGTTTTAATCTGTTTAATATCGGAGCAATCTGATGCCATCCAAAGTTGATTAAGGCCTGGATCAGTTAATTAATGTCTAATTAATACTTTAGAAAACATTTCATGCCCAAATAAAGACCTGCACTAGGCAGATTTAGCTCTTGAATAATGCATGTTTAAAAAGTAGCACTCTGTACTCATATTGGGTCATAACATTTTCAAAATAAGGCCTGTGTTGAAACTTGGTCATATTTAAGTATATACAATATTTTACAATAAAATGTTAGATTGAAAATGGTTCATATTATGACATTAGTATTATGTACACCTTTCATATTGAAACTGAGTCATACTATACTTATACTTAGACAAAATTATTCAAAAGGCAATATATTGACACATTTTATTAGACTTGTCAGGTTTTTTTTGGGTTTGTTTTTGGGGGGGGGGGGGGTTATGCTAAGACAGTAGTGTAACTAGTCTTGTGTAAAAAATACTAATACAATTTTGACGCTTCAATGGTCACAGCTTTAAATGAAACAGCATTCACTAATTCAATAAACTTTCCATACAAATATATAATTATAGTGAAACTTTTCTCTTTTTAGGCAATAGTATTACTCTATGATCTTATTGAGACAATATCAATATGCTAAGTTGCAATTATTTAAATAATTATTAAAAAATGGTATTCTATAAAGAGATTGAGACAGCACATGTATTATATAATAATGCCTACTATATTAAAGGAGCTAAGTCGCTAACATTTGGGATCAAGAAATTGATACAAGTGGGTCGCAACTCATATAATACTGTAATATGAATGTGTATAAACTGATTTACATTCAATGGTTTCCGTTCTTACTCTAACTTCAAATCAATCATGTTCCGCGAAATTATCCAGCAGTTTCAATTGAATACAAATTTCTAGCGCCTGGCTTTTCCAATCTACATACATTTGGTTTGTTGCAATATGTCTTGCCTCGTTCCTCAAGACTAGCTCTTGCTGGAGCTGTGGCTGAAAGGCGTTATGGTACACGATTCGTGTACCAATAGTAAAATGTTTTTTTTTCTTAAATGCTGGTTATCAGAATCCCATCTTTTTCCGGCAAGATCGCAGCATCAATGTTAATTTAAATTGATAAAATAATTCGTATTTTCAATGTTGAAGAATTCAGATGATATCGGGTTAGAGACTCTGCTCCTTTAACATTTTAAAACCAACAATTATAATGATATATTGTATTGCATTTTTGTATTAAATTAATTACTACAATATACACAAGATTCCATAATAATACATCATTTCGCAAATATTGTTCTTAGGAAATAGTATCTTATAAACATTGTATAGTGATATATTATATCGAAACGTGTTTATCCTTAGATAATACGTATAGTATTCTGTAAACATGTCAAATCAGAAATTCATAACATGTTATGCTTAGAACTTGTTAATACTTAGACAAAAGTGTTCAATGCACACATTAAGACAACATTTTATAACTTGCTACTAAGACAGTAGTACTCACACACACAATCAAATTTTATGATGAACTCATACTCAGAAAACAGTATTCTGTACGAACTTATTAGAAATAAAACTAAAGTAGTACACATATTGACACAATATTTTCAAATTATATCTTGAATTAACTTTGTGCATACCAATACAAATATTTAGTGTAATAGATGTTTATGCTTAGACACGAGTATTCAATGCAGATATTGATAAGATAATCCATACTAATATCACGTCAGTAAATAGCATATACAATATTCCACAATAATATATTATGTTGGAACATGCTTTAGTATTAAAGTAAAGATGCAATATACCCCCCCCCCCCATATACATAGTGATGTAACAAAATATAACATTTTAATATGATATATTATGTAGAAATTATTGATATATTAAAGCGTTTTCATACTTAGATAAGAGTAATTCTAGAGTATATCAAGACTTTTCAAAATTATTATGTTAGACTATTTTAAAACTTCATACTTTAAAACATTTTTGAACCCACACATTGATAATAGTATGTTATGTTGAAAATTTTCTCTTTTTAATAACATTTTAGATAAAATACTTTGTTAAAACTTTATTTTATACACATTGATACAATATTCTGACACAATATAATTAGGATAACGGTGTCTTATATACAAACATTACTCTTTTTTTTGTAATACGTGTAGTTAAAATAAACATTGATTGGTCATGTATTATCTCATAATAAATAGCCTAAATTTTGTTAATATTATTGATAAAAAAAATTCTTATAATTTTTAATGCTATATTTCGTCACGTTTTTTGCGAGTCGGAAAATCTGGTGTGTGGTTGGGTGTTGAGAGTTTGTATTGGGGGGGGGGGGGTAATACTATGTTGTGTCTTTGTGGTCGTCAAATACCAATATTTGTTTATGATTTAATATCTCATGCATATACATCGGGACACTGGACGTCATTTAAATAAATGGTGTTATTCTATGGCCGCAGAGAGGGCAGCATGGTGTAGATTTCTCAATGCATTGTTCTCGATGCTTAGGTATATATCGGATTCGTCGGTGCGCGAAAAACGTGACGATTTAATCTAACTTAATCTTTAATTGAAATTTTCTCTTTAATCTGTCTGAACATATGCAGCTTGTCGTTATTTTAAAATGGCAATCACAGAGGTGCGATAGCGTTGTACCTCTTGTACATAAATGTAAATAATTTCATTTCGTGTATTTATTGCCATTGTATTGTATATAATCAATCACAGCCACTTCATAAGCCCTACATTTACTACGATTATCATGTATCAATTTTCATTAGCTTTTTAATATTTATATTATCTTTATTATTACAGAGTGGAGATGTCGAGCAGAATCCTGGACGAAATAAATTTTCCTTGGTGCATTTGAATGTTAGGAGCATCCGAAATAAAATGGTTCTTGTCACAGCAGAATTATCAGAAGATTATGATTTTATTTTACTTATAGAGACATGGCTTGACAAAAACGTTTCATCTGACACCCTATCTATCCCTGGTTTTAATGCACCTATAAGAAAAGACAGGACAGACGGACAGGGTGGGGGGCGTTGCACTATATTACCGTATGAACATATTAACAAAACGTAGAACTGATTTGGAAACCGACAGTACAGAGTGCATTTGGATTGAAACTAATATTAATAATGCGAAGTTCTTAATTGGCACTTTTTACAGACCTCCAAATTAACAACTCAATATTTGATTCTTTGTCATTGGCTGCATCAGATGATATAAATAACCTCCTTATATTTGGCGATTTTAATTTTGATCTTTTGACTAAAACAAATACTATTATTCACTCAGCTATCTCAGTTTTTGATTTTAAACAGATTATTACAGAACCAACACGATATGACAACAAGGGGGGGGGGCATTAATTGATTTAATTTTAACAAATTGTTCAGGATATATTTACGAATCTGGTGTATTAGATAACTTCTGTAGTGATCATTGCCCTGTGTACTGTCGGTTAAATTTTCATCGTCAAACACTACATAGCTTCTCTCGAACAATATGGAACTACGATAGGGCAGACTTTGACAGTTTTCGACATGACATTAGGAATATACCATGGGAATCCATCTTTGATAATAGTTCAATTGAAAGTTCGAGTATAGCCTTTACAAACGAGTTAATACAACTTGCAACAAAACATATTCCCAACAAAAAAGTTACTATTAGACCTAAAGACAAATTATGGATGAATAACACTATTAGGAAAATGAGAAGGAAAAAAAATAAAATACACAGGAAAGCTGTAAAAAATAATTTGGCAACTGATTGGCAAAATTTTAGACATATTAGAAATACATATATTGCTTTAATAAGAAACTGTAAAAAAGAATATTATCAAAAATTTGACGACGAAATTAACAGTCCAAACAATTTTGGCAAAAAGGGATGGTGGCGTACTGTTAACTCGTTTGTTGAGGATAGAAAAGGTGGAGAAATTCCACCACTTATGAAAGATGGGATCCCATTATTTAATCCTAAAGACAAAGCACACTATTTAAACGAATTTTTTATTAACCAATCACAGCTAGACTACACTAATGCAAATCTTCCGGATCTCGAACACGAAGAACAATCATTGTGCAACATATTACTAACACCTAAAGAAGTTAAAGACATGATTTTAACAATTGACACTTCTAAAGCTACAGGTCATGACGAAATTAGTGGGAAATTATTAAAATCTCTATCTTCTGAAATAAGTGAACCATTATGTAAATTATTTAACATCTCTTTAAACTGTAAGCATGTACCAACTATTTGGAAATCTGCAAACATCACGGCAATTTTTTAAAAGGGTGACCCAACTCTTTGTGGTAACTATAGACCAGTATCATTATTGAGTATTGTTGTAAAAAATTTTGAGAAATGCATTTACAAACATGTCTTTAACTTCTTTAAGGATCACAACACTATAACTAATCTACAAAGCGTTTTTTTGCACGGAGACTCAACAACTTACCAACTAATAGACCTTACTCACTTTTTTTGTCAAGCCATCGATCAAGGCCAGTATACGAGAACGGTGTTCTGTGACATCAGCAAGGCTTTTGACAGAGTGTGGCATGCTGCACTTTGTCACAAGCTAGGGGCAGTTGGGATCAGAGGAGACCTACTAGAGTGGTTTAGAGACTATCTTAGTAATAGAAAACAATGTGTGGTTATTGGGGGTGCTTCCTCTGAACCCCTGACTGTCCCAGCTGGTGTCCCACAGGGCTCCTTTCTCGGACCCCTTTTGTTCCTTGTTTATATCAATGATATTGTCAAAAACATCGATTCGAACATCAGACTGTTTGCAGACGATACAAGTTTATATATAAAAGTAAGTGACCCAACAACATGTGCGAATGTTCTTAATGCTGATCTAGAAAAAATAAATATTTGGGCAAAAACATGGCTGGTATCCTTTAACCCGCTGAAAACTGAAACACTTGCACTTACTACTAAGAAGAAAATTATACTACCGACACTTAACTTAGACGACTTTCCAATTCAAGAAGTTTCGTATCACAAGCACCTGGGACTGATATTTCAAAATAATTGTAAGTGGGATATTCATATTAATAATATCTTAACAAAAACTGGTAAACTCGTGAACTGTCTTCGATCTCTAAAGTACCGACTTAGTCGTAGATCCCTAGAAACCATGTACACTTCTTACATTCTTCCCCATTTTGACTACTGTGACGTTATATGGGACGGGAGCACTGCTGAACTGACTAACAAATTATAATTTTTACAATTAGATGCACTCAGGACTATATGCGGTGCTGTAAAGGGTACCAGTCATAGGCTTATATATCAGGAGACCGGTTTTATATCACTGCAAGAAAGAAGAAGGCGACACAAACTAATATTAATGTATAAAATTTTAATCATTTTACTCCCGACTATTTATTTAAACTTATCCCTTGTAATCAATCATATTCATACAATCTACGAAACCAAAACAATTTACCAGATTATTTTTGCCGAACAACTCTCTTCTCTTCTTCTTTCATACCATCCACTATTAAAGAATGGAATACACTCGATAATGCTACCAAAAACGCACTTACAATTTCTTCTTTCAAATCAAAATTACGATCTGGAGACAACTCTGTTCCGCCTGTCTACTACATTGGTTGCAGGAAGAATCAAATTCTCCATTCTCGCCTTCGACTTTCTTGCAGTGATTTGAATGGACATAAATTTCTAAGGCATATTTCGGACATTCCTACATGCGATTGCGGTCACTATTTTGAAGACTCTGAACACTTTCTGTTAGTTTGCTCCCTACATTCAAATGCCCGTTCTCAAACTATTTTTCAACTAGAAACAGGGCATCATAATATTAACTCCCTATTATTTGGCGTAAAAGATAGCTATAAGGCAACGCAGATATTTAATGCAGTCCACGATTTTCTCGACATCTCCAAGAGGTTTTAAAGTAATGAATTTTGAATTTTAAAACTGTTGTTGCTGTGTAATTTGTATACAATGTAAATAGCCATCAAATTTTAATTATTTTGTTAATTTATTACTATTATTTTGTATTTTAATGTTTGTTTTTGTATACTACGGAGAGGGGAGGGGGTCCATAGGCTAAGCCTGTTCCCCAATCCAAAATTTTCTGAATAAAATATTGTTTAAAAAAAAAAAAAAGATTCTATTCCAATGGCAGCTAGGCATTGGTATGCCTTTTTACATACAAAGATACGAGGGAACTTCATATAGTTACTTTGGACTATAATAAATGGACCTAACAACCGTAAAAATTATTATAATTTATTCAAAAGCATTGAGAAACACTAATTTGCTGATTGGGCTGCAGGCACCGGCCCAAAGTTACCTCCATATTTAAAGTAGTTCTAAAAACGATTCTGTGACATGAATAAATATGCCACATGTTACGGTAGAATTTAACAATGGGGGCATCAAATTTTTGCGTCTACGGTAAAGAAACCTGGGGGCATGCGCCGGGGTATTCCCCATTTTCACGGCTGATGCAAGGTATCCCATGACATTTCAACCAGAGGTCCCATCTACGCTTAATACGGTCCTGGTATCATCATACACATGTGTTTTTTTATTTATGTATCAAACATTCATTGACTATAAGTTGCTATTGATTTAGAATATTGTGGTTAAACAAATTATACAGATAAATGATTTTTTTCTCTATAAAACAAAAATACAATACTATTGAGCTAAGTATAAGTAAATGTATATTTTTTTGCGTGTGTATAGAATCATTGATTTTATCTATAGATGATAGCAATCTATTATCCCCCTCGTATAGTCGTCGTGAGTTCAATATTTGTGTAGCTTCAATGCGGCATATAATATTAATTGCTCGACGATGATAGTGTCCGCGATTAACTAAACAGATCCCATTAAACAGGGGCGGGGGGCATTTATTACTCCTATTAAAAACTTTTACCGTAATAATACATTTATAACTAGCAACTTAGATTAATTGCTAAACAGGTAACCACTAGGGAAATACATATTATTGTAACGGAATAATTCGAATATTTAACGTATATTTACCAGAGGGAGTCACTTTTAGATTTTTGCTCTTAGCTCTTGATTTTATGTTCTAATTGTCTCGTTCCCGAAAGTTAATTATGTCGAATGAGTAAACTTTCAGTTTTAATTCAAGCTTCGGGAAAACGAGGATACAGAAAGTGCTCGTCTACTTAGTGCTATTATGATGTTGAACTTCATGTCAACCCATCGTTGTATTTTCTAGATTGATAATTGCCAATTAATTAGACTTTTATGCAGAACACTTAAACTGTGAATAGATGAACTGTTAGAAATCGCGAAGGTCATTAATAAATGAGTGTTTGGCATTTTAATGTCTAAACAAACTAACAAACATCAAAAATAGCTTACATAAAAAATGTCCGTACTGAGATAGAGTGTGTTGGGCCTTAAAGGGCGTAAACCTCTAACTCAAAATTATCCTTTATATCCGAAATTAAAACCATTAAGTAGAATTCAGTATTGTTCCATTCAATCAATATTAATGCTGTTTTCGTACCGTGAACATACGGTCTGCCGATATTTTATATTTAAGACACAGCAAATATTATAACTTCTATGCTTTTGAGTGTCATTTGTAATGGGCAAAGTAAAACTTATTTAAGTCAATTTTTTTTTATAAGCAGTATTTTTATTCAGATTTGTATCTGAATAGGGATTGGGGAACAGGCATAGCCTATATTAAACCCCTCTCCCTGTCAGATATAGATACATGTATTTACATTTTAGTAAAAATAAAAATTCAAAAAAAAATTCATAATAATCAAAGTTATTTCCATAATAATCAAAATAATCTAAATAATTAAAATAATTTTCAATGTTAACGTGCAAGTGTGATTATACTGAAACTATATTTATAATGAAGGGTTATAGCTGTCCCTGGAACCGTCTGGTGATTTCGAAGCACGAGTGGACGGTTTTAAAATTATTTAGTGAGTCATCCTCGTCGTCAGTTCCGTGCAATAAAACTGTAGTATTTCGATGAATAGTCGATAAGTTATTGATTGTATTGTTACGCGTTTCTGAATATAAGGAGCAATTCAATAAAAAATGTTCAGTGTCTTCGGATAAATGTCCACATTTACAGGATGGGCTGTCAGAAATATGACGTAAAAATTTATGTCCATTTAGATTGCTGCAGGAGAGACGCAGTTTAGAATGAATAATTTGGTTTGTGCGGGATCCAATCGAAATTTGTTTTCGTGGTATTGAATCTTCAGCCATGAGTTTCGAATTGAAAATATTTAGAGATAACGAATTTTTTGTGTCTGCATTTAATTTGTTCCATTCTCTAATTGATGATGGTATGAAAGAATTATATAAAATATTTGTTTTACATTTATTTTCAGGTAGGCATGTGTTTCGGAGATTATAATGAGTGCTTTTTGTCAAGATTAAATCATGAGGATAAGATGGAGAAAGGCCGTTAATAATTTTATAAATGAATTTTAGTTTATGCCTTCTGCGTCTTTCTTTAGCGTAATAAAACCGGTTTCTTTATATAACAGTCTATGGCTGTAACCCCTTACAGCACCACATATGGACCTAAGTGCATCCAGTTGTAGGTGTTCTAATTTGTTAGCTAGTTGGCCTGTGCAGTTGTCCCAGATAACGTCACAATAATCAAAATGAGGTAGGATAAAGGAGGTATAGATGGTTTGTAATGATTTACGGTTAAGTCTGTATTTAAGGGATCTTAAACAATTGACAGATTTGCTGGTTTTTTTCGATAATATCATTAATATGTTTTATTCCATTTACAATTTTGTTGAAAAGTCAGGCCTAATTGTTTGTGATATGGGACCTCTATGATAGGAACACTATTTAAAGTAAGAGTAGGTAAAATAGGATTTTGTTTGGTTGTCAGTGCTAGTGTTTCGGTCTTTAGTGGGTTAAAGGATACCAGCCATGTTTTAACCCATGAGTTAATTTTATCCAGGTCATTGTTTAAAATATTTGCGCATTTGGTAGGTTCATCAATTTTCAGACAAAGGGAAGTGTCGTCAGCGAAGAGTCGAATATTTGATGAGATTTTACTTACAATATCATTTATATAAATGAGGAAAAGGACAGGACCGAGAACGGAGCCCTGAGGCACGCCCGAGGGAATGGTTTTGGGAGAGGAGGAGACACCTCCAGTGACAACAGACTGTGTTCTTCCCTCTAAATAGTTGTGAAACCATTGAAGGATGTCTCCCCGTATACCCGCAGCTTCAAGCTTGTGACAGAGTCCAGCATGGTAGACCCTGTCAAAAGCTTTACAAAACACTGCTCTCATGTAGAATCCCTGGTCGATGGCTTGACAAAAGTAGTGTGCAATATCGGTAAGTTTGTAAACACTAGAATCCCCATGCGAAAAGCCGCTCTGGAGGTTAGTAAGAACAGAATTCTCCCTTATAAATGCATTTTTCGAATATTTTAACTAAGATACTAAGTTATGATATGGGCCTATAATTTCCACAGTCTGATGGGTCTCCCTTTTTTAATATGGCAGTGACATTGGCAAATTTACAGATATTCGGTACTGTTTTCGATACGAGGGAGAGGTTAAATAATTTACATAACGGTTCAGAGATTTCTTTGGATATAAGTTTTATTAGTTTCCCGCTGACGTCATCGGGTCCATTGGCCTTCGCGGAGTCAATAGTAGTTATTATGTCTTCAACTTCCTTCTGGCTTGGGGTAATATTAGTTGGAGAGTTGGGTATTCTTTCTAGTGCAGGAAGTGGTGCATTATTACTATCTATGTTAGATTGGCTTATAAAGAAATCGTTGAGGCAGTTACATTTGTCGGGTGGCGTGTGATAAGTAGTGCCGTTTACTGACAGAGGGGGTAGTTCATTGCTAGTGCGAGCACGATTCTTTTTCATAAATGAGTTGACAAGGCCCCACCCGTTTTTGCTTCCAAAGTTCTTGCAAATATTGATTTTATTATCGATTTTGTCACAATATTCCTTTTTGCAATTTCTAATTAGGTTTATATATTAATTATGATAGTTCTAAATTTATGCCAATCTGATTCTAAATTTCTTTTAACCGCCTTTTGATGTATTTTATTTTTCTTTCTACTCAACTTACGAATTGCATTATTCATCCATGGTTGGTCTTTGGGTCTGATAATTACTGTTTTATTAGGAATGTGTTTTTTCGCTAGCCTTGTCAGCTCACTTGTGAAGTTGACACAAGCTGTATTAGTTGATTCGATGTTAATTAAACTTTCCCAGTCCGTGTCCATGACGTCCCGTTGTAATTCATCGGTGTTAATGTTGTCATAGTGCCAAATAACTCGTCTGTAGCATGTTAGTTTTGGATTCTGAAATGAAAGTCGACAGTACACATGACAATGATCACTACAAAAATTATCTAGACAGCCTGATTCTTTCATATAGTTGGGACAGTTAGTTAAAATTAAATCTAAAAGTGAATTATTACCGTAGTTTCCGAATCGCGTTGGGATATGAATTACTTGATTAAGATCGAAAAGTATCATTGCATTATGTAAAAAAGATTGCGTGGAGCTCATAAAATCGATATTAAAATCGCCAAATATAAAACAATTATCGACATTGTCGCATATTGTCTTGGCAATCGAATCAAAATTTTTATTGTTTTGTTCGGCAGTAGAACTTGGAGGTCTATAGAATGTACCTATTAAAATAGTTTTATTTGGGGTATTTAAATGTAACCATGTGCACTCTGTACCGTCGACTTCCAGGTCAGATCTTCTTTTCACAGAAAGTGTGTCCTGAACGTAAGCCACGATAAACCCACCCTGTCCATGCGTCCTGTCATTTCTTATAGGTGCGTGAAAAGAATTTAGTGATAATGTGCTGGTGTCTACTGATTTATCAAGCCATGATTCGGTTAAAAGGATAACGTCAAATTTTTCAGAGAGTTCAGCTGCTAAAATATCAACTTTGTGACGGAGGCTCCTTATATTCAGATGGACGATAGACAAATTGCGGGGAGGGCCAGGATTGCTTTCGATATCACCAGAGACTAAAAAGGGTCATAAATATAATATTTGGGACGTAATGAAAAAATGAACAACAACACTCAAAACTATAAACAGCAGAAAAATAGACAAAATTACTTGGTGATGTACATTGAAAATAATTTTGAGTATTTACATGCGTTAGAAAAAAATATAAATATTTACAGTAATATTGATAATCACATCTATAGACATATTTACAAATAAAACGTCGATAATCAAGGAACGGTATTGATGCGGCGCTGTGCGTGGAATGTTAGATAGGAAAAAAGAACCAAAAATTTACCCCCCCCCCCCAAAGACCAACAAAAAAAACAAACAGCAAACGACAACACCACCCCCGACCAGAGAATTAACGAAGCTATTGTTTTGGGCGAATGCACGGGTCACGTGATATACCGTTGGCTGGATGAGAGAATTGAGAGCATGGCACATCAAGAGACAGTAGAAATAACGGCTAATTTAGAAGGTGAGTAAGTTCAGTTGCTGTTAGTGACCCCTAGAAGTTTGCAGTTTGTTGATATAAGCCTTTAACCCTTATAACCAAAGTCAATTTGAAAGTAATTAAAATGGCTTATCCGCAATTCAGTGTCCGCGTACTATATTATATACAACTGGTGGTAGTTTTTTCTTTGATGTCCATAGCAGTTATATTTCATAACAACCTGTCATGACGTCATCACAGGTTGATATATTCGTTCATATCAACCGCTGATGACGTCATTACAGGTTGATATTTCATATCAACGGCTAAATACGTCATCTCAGGTCGATAATATATTCGGCTCAAATCGCCCGCTAATGACGTTGATGGTGGTAATAACACAGAAGTACATTTTTATTTTTTTGACAATTAAATAATTTTATGGTACAGTTTAAAGCATTCAGCACCAAAACAGACAGCGTATACTTATCGGCATATTTAGAAAGGTTACCTATGTCTAAGATGTTTTTCAAAATTATCTTTTCGTCCAAATTTCGATTATTTCTGCACACACTACAAGACTTGAAAGTAGTTATAGCCAGGAGTTCCTTTGTAAAGTATTGTTGGGTGTAATCCACTTAACACAGGTGGTCAAATCTTTCCTCCCTGCACTTCCTAGGTCCAAAATGTCGAAAGTATAAACAATGCAGTCATGTGATTTATTCGACAGCTTTCGTTATTTGACGGAAACTACCGAGCAGTTGTCCAATCATTGTTGTATTTTAATGGAAGAGTTCATTTAATTTGAGGTCACAATTTTGAACCGATTTTGATGAAACTTGAAATACAAACCTATCGATATTCAATATTCCAAACTTCTCAACCTTAGAATGTCGATAATCTGCGCTCCACGTCTGCCCGTTCCGGAATTGTGTCCCCTTTCCAAAAATTCGGTGTACGCGATAGAGTTCATAGCGTTAAACTGGAGAGAGTACGGAAGCAATCAATCATCGGGATTTCAAGACCTTTTTTCGGACTTGAGTAAAGCTGCATTTCCTTTAGTACGGCTCCGGTCCAGGAGCAGACATGGCACACGGCAGGTTGTGTGTCTTTATATGCGGGTTTTCAAGCGGATTTCGATCTTTTCTTTTTCGGAATACATGAACACCTGTCCAAGAAAGGGCGAAAATTTGAAATTCCCTACCTATTTTAAGCTTATATGTAATAATATGATGAATAAAAGCTGAATAAAAACCCTTCAAGGAACGAATACGCCAGATACAGGTACATTATATTAACGTTTATGTGTTTTGGTGTTTTGTCTGTTTAACGTATGTTGCCAAGCTTCACTTTGACCACAAGAGTTATCTTCCTTGAAAAGTGTTGTACAAGTTCACCAATAGTTATAGCTGATAAACCCATTCAAAGACCCAATTGACCACCAACATCACTGATTCATGGACTGAAAACTATTAGAAATAATTGTAATTTAATTTTTGGGGATTTTCTTCCATCAATAATCAAAAAAAAATATCAGAGATCATCCCAATTCAACACTTTATTTTAATCCAAAGTATTCTTATCTTAAACTTTGTTAATTCTGATGCTCTGAAAATGAGAAAGACTGATTTTAATTACACGCACTACTAAATATTACCGTTCGGCTTCTACCTAAGATAGACTGGTCAATCTTGGCGAATCCGAATGTTTGGATTCAAATTGTACTGATCCTGTATCCACTGGGTTGTATCTATTGTTCTTAACATGGCTCACCGTCCTTTGGACATTGCGACTGAGCCTGATGCGTCTAACACCACCAACAGCTCTTTTCTTAAACTGAAATTTGCTAACAAAGGCATTGATGCCAAATATTACACCATAAGTATGTCACAGCACACGTCCCTCCTTATTTCAAAACTGTAACTGTTCCTAGGATTTCTTATACGTATACTAAACCCATTGCACCCAAAATATTTAATTACAGAAACGCATTATCTAACATCAATGCAAAGGAATTATATGATAACCCTCTACCCTGTTCTTGCTCTACGTCGTCCTTCATTTACCAACCAGCTGGACATGTAGTCACTGGTGGTTTGAATATAGTCCAGCATAATAAGTTACCTGAAATTTTATTCAAAGGCCCCAAATACCGGGAATCACAACCATTTTCATGGGATCAAAATTTCAAACTTATTATGGATGCCGTAGAGGACTACGCTAGATCATAGGCCAAGAGGGAAGATGTTATCTCTGATACTCTCTCAGATTGGACTAAGTCTATTAGTCGTTTACTTAAACGCAGAATTTATATGCAACGTTTGTTAGTTGCTACTAGGCCTAAATATATTTTCAATGATGTTAGCAGTGTTGAAAATCTCAACGCCTTACATGGCAAGTATGTCATTGTACCAGCTGACAAAGCAACCAATAATTAAATAACCTAGTGTTTATATGTAAACGGTATTATTATGACTGTCTGTTCAAATCCCTACAAGCAACGTTTTATAGCAGGTTCATCCTGTTGTTCCAAACAAACACTTTCAAAAGTATTGACATAAATACTAACGGCAGTGAAAGAGGGTATTCAAATATACTGCGACAAAATATACTCTCGTAGGGGTATTAATCAGATGTGGATATTAAAAAATTCCAAAGAATTACTTGATGGTTTGCAATCTAGATTACTTGGTTCAGTTCCATCTATACAAACGTTTGACTTTTCTACCTTGTACACGGAAATTCCCCATAGTAAATTAAAAGCTCGGTTAAAAGACATTATTCACAGTGTCTTCTCATCTAAATCGGGACATGCAAGATATCAATAATTGTCTCCCGCCTTTCGAAGAAAGCAGGGGACTATTAAAATGGGTTCGTCTGTCTGTCTGTCTGTCGGTCGGTCGGTCGGTCGGTCGGTCGGTCGGTCGGTCGGTCGGTCGGTCTGTCTGCCTGTCTGTCCGTCTGTCACACTTTTTGGGACACAATAACTCTCTTTCTAATTGAGCTAGAATATTCAAACTTGGTGTAGATGTTAATTAGGTCAATACCTTGATGGAGTTCGAAGATGAGCATTTTCCGCTTAGGGTAAGCAGAGATAAGCAATTTGATTGGTTGATGCTTTGGGACACGATAACTTAAGTTGTAATTAAGTGAGAGTGATGAAACTTGGTATATAGTTTTATTTTATCAATACCTTGACTAAGTTCGATAATGAGCATTTTCTGATCAGGGTAAGCAGAGCGATAAGCAATTTGATTGGCCGAGACTTTGAAACATAACTCTTCTTCTAATTGAGCTAGGATATTCAAACTTGGTGTATGTGTTTATTAGGAGGTCAATACCGTGATGAAATTTGAAGATGAGCATTTACCGCTTAGGGTAAGCAGAGATAAGCAATTTGATTGGTTGATGCTTTGGGACGCGATAACTTGAGTTGTAATTAAGTTAGAGTGATGAAACTTGGTATATAGTTTCATTTCATTAATACCTTGACTGAGTTCAATAATGCGCATTTTCTGCTCAGAGTAAGCAGAGCGATAAGCAATATGATTGGCCGAGACTTTGGAACATAATAACTCTCCTTCTAATTGAGCTAGGATATTCAAACTTGATGTAGGTGTTTGTTAGGTCAATACCTTGATGGAGTTCGAAGATGGGCATCTTCTGCTTAGGGTTAGCAGAGATAAGCAATTTGATTGGTTGATGCTTTGGGACGCAATAACTTTAGTTGTAATTAAGTGAGAGTGATGAAACTTGGTATATAGTTTTATGTCATCGATACCTTGACTAAGTTCAATAATGAACATTTTCTGTTGAGGGTAAGCAGAGCGATGAGCAACTGATAGGTCTAGACTTTGAAACACAAAAATTATCCTTCTAATTAAGGTAGAATGTTCAAACTAGGTGTAGGCGTACATTAGGTGAATGCCTTGATGGAGTTCGATGATGAACAATGTCTGATTCTATCTGGTAGAGAGTGATGAAACTTAGTGTATAGTTTGATTGCTCAATACTTTTGAAAAAAATAAATGTGCGATTAATTAATATGTGTCATCTATTTATTTTGGGATTTCGGCGGTCCGGACATCAGCCTCACTATAGTGATTCCAAAAATAAATTCACGACCATAAAGATAATTCAGGTGCTGGATTTTCTAATAGATAATATCTTCGTTGAAATTGGAGGGGAAATTTATCAGCAAGTGGTAGGTATCCCCATGGGTACCAACTGTGCACCTTTGCTTGCTGATTTGTTTCTGTATTCAAACGAGGCCGAGTACATGCAGGCACTCGTAAAATAAAATCACTGAATAATTCAAAATTCAGTGATTATATAGAATTCATATATCCTGATGAGCTCGAAACTAAGCAAACTACTGACAGTGACAATTACGCTTCCTACTTGGATATGCGTCTCGATTTTGACAATTGCCATAAACTAACTGTACGATAAACGTGATGACTTTGACTTTCCGATTGTTAATTTCCATTTACTGATAGTAATATTCCTATATCACCAGCTTATGGAGTGTTTGTGTCTGAGCTAAATCGTTACGCGAGAGTTTGTTCATTCTATTCTGATCTTTTAAGTAGATCGAGGCATTTTTCATCTAAGCTTCAACTACAGGGATACTTGCAAACTAAAGTGTTTAAACCTTTAAAAAGTTGTATGGCCGTCATATTGACTTGATTGGTAAATATAACATGTCTCTTTCGACTATTATTCTAGACATATTTAATTGACGGGTACACTATACCCCTGATAATATAGGTCTACTGCGTTGTTAACACTGTTCATCACATGCATTTTGCATACCGATAGTTCATTGGCCAATCACGCAATTTTACTGAGATTTCGACTAATAGATTGGATGCAGCTATGGCGGGTGTGGCATGTCAGCAGGATAAGCTTACACTTTCGGACACCTGTTACCACTGTTTGTCGTGTATTTTCTGCACGGTGAACAGTCCATATGCTGATTACACTATTTTACCTGATTACACTATTTTGCCTATACCGTTTGTTTTTGGAACACAACCGTCGTAGGCTGTCATTGATAGTCCATGGGCCAATCACGCTATTTTACCAGATTTCGTCTAATAATATTATAGTTTGGATGCAGCTATGGCGGGTGTGACATGCCAGCAGGGTAAGCTTACTCTTACGGACACCTGTTACCACTGTTTGTCGTGTATTTCATACGCGGTGAACAGTCTATATGCTGATTACACTATTTTGCCAGATTACACTATTTCGCCTATACCATTTTTTAGGACTTCGAATTTTGTGTAATGGTTTGGATTGTTCGTACTTGGTTTCATTCAATGGTCTAGAATTTAAGGGACAATTCTATTTTAAAGAAGATGTTAGTTTAGTTCATTAATTAAACTAACGGGACTGTATGGACACACAGCAGGTCTTTGTCTATCGCACCTCTTGGGACAACTTCAGTATGCATTTAAATGAGGTAGTGTGTTCAAACTTCCGTCACTGAGTATTTTCTACTTAGGCTAAGCAGTTGTATGTTGGTCTGTCTGTACGTTAACCCCTTTAAGTCACATTGCTTCTAATGTTCACATGAGTTGTAGTTCAGCAAATGGATATTTTGACTTTGTTAGACGATGAACATTTTCTACAGAGGTAAGCCTTTTCATTCAGATATTTTGGAACACAATAACACAGCGTCCGTGTAAAGCCCAACGACTGGTCTACGATCAAGTGGAACTAATCAGTCGTAACTACTTGGGCGAGATAAGCGCTCCTACGAATGGTGTGACTCGGACGCAAGCCAGTCGCCGTCCAGTTTCTCCGAGTCGCACATGTTCTACTCATACGACTGAAGAAAACTAGTTGTCTTTAGTCGCAAGCGACATAAGCGCTTAAGTCGGTGCCTCGCAACAGGATTCAGTTATTTAGTCACGTGTACCCAGGGGGCGGTAACAACCATGTAATGAGGCTATTTTGAAGGTCATCACTTGTCAGTCATGCGGTAAGTTGTGATTCTTCAACTGATGCCGGGCGACATAAGCGCTCTTACGTATGCGATCAACTGGTTTCTCGTGGTTGCGTCCAGTCGTGGAAAAATTCAGTCGTAGCGACATAAGATGTCATTTTGTGCTAGTCGCCGATTGTTTTATCGAGTCGTAGGGAGACATAAGCTGGGCTTTAGGGGGATAAATGAAACCGATGCATGGTTAAGTGATTTTCGATTTGATTTATACAAAGCCAATGTGTCCGAAATTAGTGAATGCCATCTAATTCGTTTGGTTTGTCGTCTGTGTGAAAAAAGATCAGTTAAATTCATTATAAAATTAAATTTAAAATTGCTTTTCGTAGCCACCAACATCAAAATCCGATACATACTCATACATTGCCAAAGATACGTGCTGTACTTACTTTAGGTCTTTAAGATTTCCGAAAGTGCTACCAGTATTTTTCACTCTATCCCTTAGTTGTTTATAGAATGAAGAGAATAGATTTTTAAACATTTAATCAAATTAAACCAACATTTGAAATCAATTTAGAACGTCGTCATAATATCTAGATAAGTGACATACTCGTGTTTTTCTTTGGCGACGTCACTGCTGAGTCGGGAAACGTATATTACTCAGCTATCGTAGCAGCAATGATCTCTGCTTTAAAAGTATATTTGAAAGTTTAAAAAGCTCTATCACATATGTGATTATGACTGGCACCAATAGTGTCCTTTAAGAGCAAGTTTGGATGGTGTTCAAAAGAAAGAGCCAAGAGAAAGATTAGTTTTTGCTCCTCGAGAGAAAAGAATCAAAAGGGACAGTTTCTGTATATGAATTTCGAGAAGAAATAACTAGAAGTCTTGAGGCTAGACCAACTTCCGTAGAATAAACAGCAGATTTTATCCTAGGCCATCTAGATGGTCCTGAAAAAGAAGAATTATGTTATCGCCCTGTAGGACAAATCCAGAAGCAAAATTAGACAGCGTTATTCAGACATGTCAACAAACGATTATTGTCCATGGTTTTATTATTTGTTCGATGTAGTCTCGGGTGTCCAATAGGTATGGTGCTGGCTCAGAATCCCGGTGTTGGCCGAGAACCCTCTTCAGGATTTCCTATCCTGGTTCCCATTGTCAGTGTTGCATTCTGGAAAAGTATAATACAATCTTGTGGAACTCTTGTGGTGAAACATTCCACACAAAAGCCCACAAACCTTGCCATAACTGTAGATAAAGGACTTCCCCCGAATCCCGGCTTCCTAAAATAGATTATTACGTCACAGGGCAGTTTTCTTGCAATTAAAATCTTTTTGAGAGAGATGAATGATCTTTAATTCACACAATTCTAACTCGAAAAGGCCTTTTTATAATCTACTTTTTTTAAATTTTATTTTATGAATAACCAAAACACTTTCCTTGTTTTATAAAGGATAAACGTAATTCATAAATATAAAAAGCACTAATAAAATAAAGAGCAATATAAGTACGTATTCCTAGCGATTGATATTAGCTCCATTCATTGTTTGGAATCCATTATTTTATAGTATATCATTATCTCTGAATACTAAATGGACTGATATATAATCCACTTTAATATCATCATGACCACCCAATTATCGAAACATACGAGGCTACATACACATAATTACTCAAACAATTTATGATCTTTTAATGTAAAACATCGTGAAAAAAACATCTCGGGTATTAGAACACTCGCTGAAAACAATTACATGTACATTGCACCCATGGAAATAATAAAAAAAATAATCGAAGCCTTTCTTCTTTCTTTCACCATTACTTTGAACCGGACAATATTCGCATATTTAAGACCCTTCATGAGTTATCACAGATGATAAAAAAACCTAATTAACCACAAACAATAATGGAAGAGGTATACCTATCCCGTTTTTCTATTTATACGTTTGATAATAACTTTTGTTCTGTTTTCCTTTTACTATAAATGATTCCCGTGGCTCACAAAGCAATGAATGATTAATAAGAATTTACATAGAGTATGCAATGTACCATAACTAATTATAATCAGATTAAAAAAGTAAAACACAACAATATTTACAACTATGCAAGTAACAATATTTTTATTTGTTTGTACGAATATTGCCTGATATAACAACCCATGGTTAACGACGCAATTTACCATGGAGACAGAAGCACGTCGTATTTGTGGGTTTTTTTTATTCTTACTCCAACAGACTTGTCGATCTGGGGCCGGTTGCTCAAACTAAGTTATTTTAACGATCCGTTACATTTCTGTTGCTGGAAAGTCAATGTCGTTATCCGTTAGCTTTTAAGTCGTTTGAAAACGTATCATAAATACTGAAGTAGTTGCTCGGCCCTTGACTCGAATATTATAAGGGATTTTAACACAAAATTAAGCAGTTATATTTCCAAAACAAATATCGGGATTAGCCCTTTAAATATAACACCAAGTTAACGACACGTTTAAGTTAGCGGGGCTCCCAGCATAAATCTTTCTTTCGGTTAAAGTTAACGATCTGTTATCTCCGTGTTAACGGGTCGTTAAAAGATAACGTAACTTTGAGCAACCGGCCCCTGGTCAGATCCAGTGTCTAGTTAAATAGAACATAAATTGACCGTATACTTATAAATATATAAATATTTGAAGATCTGACCGGTTCTAGCGATAGGTCGCGTCACAGGTCATACGAACGACTTTTGACCATACATTTGATTAACCAGCATTGATGTTACTAGTGGATTATCCACAGTTCCATGCAAAACATGCCTAAAGCTCGCCGTAACAGACCGTTTTATTGGCTTGTATCTCACATCCTTCAGAACTCGTCAAGATCCTAGTGTTTTTAAAGACACCGTAAACGACATTTTGGAGTATAAAAACGACACGAAATAGGATCTGAGTTCGTATCAGATTGTATATTATACTAGACAGAATGTATTTTCAAACGAGTATTGTGCAATATGTGTCAAGGTTACAATAAATAATTCTTAAGTTGGTAACTTTTAAATAATGTAATATTTAAACGGTAACGAGATCTATACAGTGAAATAATCATGTTATCAACATTCGACAGTACTCCTTTAAGATACGTTATCTAGTTTCCCTTTTACTATAGAAGTATTTCTTCTTGGTAACATCTTTCTGTACAGCCCTCTGCAGACCAGTAACAGAAAGCTACAAAGTTCCCCAATAGTAATCGCTGATAAACCAAGCCATAGACCCAACTGACCACCGATATCACTGATCAAATTCATTGACTGAAATATATTAGAAATAAATAAAATATTTAAAGATGCATTCCCGGGTACAAACTTTCTGATTTGATGATATATTTGTACTAAAGCCTTTTCAAAGTAACAAATTTATCAAAAATTTGCTTTAATTCCCTTTCAAAACTTTGTTTTCACCGTGGATACCTGTAGCTATATGTAAGCTGTTGTTAGACGCAATGTTTGCCAACTTAGCTTCATTGTGGGAGGGTTCAATTTTCAGAATGTATCTATCATTAATTACTGTACATTTACCCTACTTATTGAGGCCTAAGTAAATTCTTAATTTTCTTTTTCTGCCGTTTAATTGCAGAGTCGTTTGTACGTTGACAACCCTCAATGTTACCAAAATCGCCTAACCATTTGAGCAAGAAATGACAACTGCTCCCTGACCTAAGCCAGCAGACAATAAGCTAGTAAAACCTGTTGGGTTGACAGTTAGGGATTCCCTGACAATATTGCCAAGTGCTTGCCACATGGGCGTTTTTCTCGTAATCCAGTTTTTTTCTAGTAAGATTGGGTGTCTATACTTTCCATATATACCACATTTGCCATACTTTTATTGGAAATGACCACCCGATAAATACTTTGCTGGGAACCCATCTTTAATATGAGCAATCCATCGTGGTACCAATAGTATGTCATAAAAAGGTACAGTTAGATCAACATTTTCAGTCAATTTTAGAATGATCTCGCAATGTTTTTCATCAGAATGGCGTCTCTTTTTCGGTTATAACCAATTAATTATTTTATTAGACTTTAGGATGTTTTCGACTAAAGTCAATACGGACACAAAACCCCAGCCTTCTTGTCAAATATGAGATATCATCTGGATTCTTTTCTAGAAGATTGAACAATTCTAATGGCAAAATATTGAATGTAAATAAAGGATTGAGAGCTCAGATACTAAGCAATCCGGCATGATCTGAACATTTTTTAAAAATAGTGTAGGTCTATGCAATTCCTGAACTGTGGTTCATTTTTCTGAGCCAGGGTTCATTTTTTTTTACATTTTTGATTTTACCTCATATGATTTCCCATTTTCAATCCTTTCAATTACCATTTCTTGAAAATACACTCGCAGTTTTACGAATTCTGTTGAGCTGAAACAATCAGAAAGAATATGGCGAATTTCATATCATATTTTTAGCCAATATTGTTAAAACAATGCCCCCATTTCGTTCATTGTTTTAGTTTAAATTTGGTTTTATATGCCTTCCTGACGATGGAGTTTGTAAGAGTGTTTAGATTAAAACCGGAGTGGTAGTCAAAGGAGTATTTGTTTTTAGTGGAGCTTTGTTTAGAATGGTCGAGTTAAATATAAATAGTGAACACTATTCATGACCTCCAATATACAGGTCAGATACGTATCGGAGACCATCGAAAAGGTATACATACCAAACAAAATTTAATTAGTTAAATTATTATTTTGTTTAAAATTTAATGAGACAGGGCTGGTTCAAAGCATGTATTTGAGCAATACACACAACACATACGTATGGAAAATACATCTACGTGTTAATTTGGGCGATGCTTCAAAGATCATTGTCTCAACGTTATCAAGCTAATACTCTTCAAAACGTCGCCCAAATAAAAAAGTAGCCATTTTTTCATAAATTTTTTGTTTTGTGTATTGCACTATTCAGTTACCAAATGCTTCTAAACTATTACCATGTATATAAGGTTTCATTTAACAAAAATAATTTTGAATATTTCACCCAAATCACTTTACTGGTAGTGATATTATCAGTGTTTCAAGATTTAGCGACGATTGTTTATTAATGATCCATTATTAAATTAAATCTCGGCCATCCGATGGTCTTGGGAGTTGACGGCAGTTTTGTCATATGAATACTTGTCTAAATTATAGTTTATATAACATTTGAAGCCGAAAGAAATACCAGTAGGCTGATTTAGCTCTTAATATGCATCTTTGAAGTAAACATGATTTAAAATTCCCTTTCGGCGATGGAACGTTATCACATGTTCATAATGTACAGTACTTACTCTAGTTTTGTATATCCCCTGAAATCACTGCTACTCGTTTCCACCCTAGTCTTTAGAAGACTCTTGAAATATAACAGAAATTGGTGAATAAACTTATTAATTCTTCAGACCCTTCGACATTAAAAAAACGAATTAGAATTGTATATTGGTCTATTTAAATTAATATTGTTATCTTACGGTAAAGATATGCGCTCCTGGTATCCAATAAGAACAAACTCATATTTTAAAATTAGTCTTCGGTGTAATATCATCTGTTCTCTCGGACGCCAATTGGAGCTGTGAAATACCAAGTGATCCAAATACCGACTTTCTCGTTTTGAGTAAATGCAGTGTAAAGTTTTAACTGTAAACTTCAATGGGAAGGTGCTAGTATGTAATAAAGTGTACATTTCAAGCATTCGTTTCCATGTCGTTTAGTAAATGACAAACGCGCTGAAAAAAATAATTCTATGACTGACCGCAGACAGAACATGATGCTTGCTTCTCCCATGCTCATATCATATTCTTATTTTTTTTCTTTGTGTGATACTTTTTTGTGTGACAAACGCGTCTTTGCCTATGGGGCACACGAGTGATTGTTGATGTCAACTATTTATTGTATATACTATTGTAATAATAAATGTTTACCTCGTAGGAGGTAGAGGGCCAAGCTGCCATAGAAATGGATTTTTCAAACCTTTGTTCACTGGAGAAAAAAAAACAGACATACAATAATGGTCTCATCGAATATATCCAAATTTCTCTTGTCAAAATTGAGGATTTCACAAGCTATTCATATCCGCCAAAACGATCTTGTAGATCAAAGCGGTAACTTTAGTACTTGTACAGTAAGCTACTGTGGGTAATGAGCTTTGATTCAGGTAAAAGTAATACTATTTGTTATATCCCGAGGAGCTCGAAATTAAAAACACTACTTACAGTGACAATTACGCTTCCTACTTGGATCTGCGTCTCGATTTTGACAACTGCCATAAACTAAGTGTTAAATTGTACGATAAACGTGATGATACTTACGAACTAAACTTATTTAAACCTTTTAAAAGTTTTATGGCCGTCATATTGACTTGATTGGTAAATATAACATGTCTCTCTCGACTATAATTCTAGACATATTTAATTGACGCGTATACTATGTTCCCGATAATACATGTATATGTCTACTACATCGTTAAAACTGTTCATCACGTGCATTTTGCATACTGATAGCTTATTGGCCAATCACGCTATTTTACCGAGATTTCGCCTAACAGTTTGGATGCAGCCATGGCGGATGTGGCGCGCCAGGCAGGATAAGCTTACGCTTCCGGACACCCGTAACCACTGTTTGTTGTGTATTTTGTACACAGTGAACAGTCTATATGCTGATTTCACTATTTTGCCTGATAACACTATTTTGCCCATACCGTTTTTTAGGACTTCGAATTTTGTCTAATGCTTTAGATTGTTCGTACTTGTTTTTATTTTAGTAAAGGGATTAATATTGAAGCTTATCAACAAGCATTAATTTCTTGAAACGAAATTGTTAACACATTACTTTACATTGTTGTGTAAATGCCTGATCTACTGTTACTTAATAATTTATTCATAGTTTAGTTCATATATTTTCATGAGACAGGATGAACAAACAAATTCAGATTCCACAAACAAAAATATTATACTTACTAACAGGCCTGGGGACATTTGGCATTACATGCTTCATAATCAGCTTGCCTTGATGTCTTTATATTCTGTGCACACCACGCTTGAAAAATAAATAACACACTTTTACAATATTTGCGTACGAGGAGGTGCCATTTTGTCTGGCAGTTTTGATTCGATTATGATGAAATTAGAACTCACCCGTCATTCAGGGTGTAACGGTATTATATTTGAACGCTTTTTAAATTAAGATAAAAATTGTGACATTTAGGGGGACTACAAGCTGAAAACGTAAATAAGAGGCCATTATCAAGGAAGTTACGGTCCGATATGCGCGAATATCGATAGAAACCGAGATCTTTGTGTTGTAAACATGCATTGCAAGTTTCATCAAAATCTGATAACAAGCGTGACCTCTGTAGTTTCCACAATTGGCTTAAAGTTACAAAGAAGACAAGCCAAAAAATGCCCCAACTAGCCAAATAATTATTTGCAGTAACCAAGTTGTAAAACCTATGGCAGACACCCGTGTAGTATTCGGGAAGTGGTCGACTTAAAGTCACAACAGAGACAAACCCTACTGTCGTTATCCTATATGTTGTCGTTGGAAAATCGATAGAGTGTCCATTATAAACCAATAATTACTTATTGATGACATAACACCCATCAATAATAATGAAAATTTCAATAAATATAAAAGTGAAATATATCCCCCTGAACTATTATTAAATAAAGAAAATTCCTGCACCCAAAATGCATCTGTTCTTAACCTGGACATCAATATCATTAACAATAAATTTAATGTTGGTATTTTCGACAAAACGGACAGATTCGGTTTTGAAGTAGTAAAATATCCGTCAATTTATAGTAACATACCAGATACCAAACTATATAATGTTTTCTATTCACAAGCATTACGATTTTTGACCGTATGTAACAATAAAGAACTATTTCTTTCCCGAATAAAATCCCTGTTTTTGAAATGCACTGCCAAAGGAGGTACACAGTTACGCATATTTAAAGTAATTTCGAAACTTCCGTTTCATCAGTATACCAAGTTTAACATTTCTTATAAGTATATAACCGAGTACATATTGGATAATTATCCAATTTTATTTTGTTTAATTCGTATAGTTACGTAACCCTGTTTGGATTATCGCTCTTATTGTTATTATTTTATGACTTCATAAGTACACTTACATTGTACGCTTTCTTCTGCATTCCTGTTTTGCATTGCTTGTACGGGGTATTTAGTATTATGTTTTGTGCAATTATACAACTTAAAAATTCTGATTGGTTGTTTAAACTTATAGCTTTTAGCATTATTCAATCTTGATTATCGCCCTTTTTGTTAATATATTCTATTGACGTCATTGATAACATAACGACGTATTTACGTCACGCCATTCAGTTAGCAGACAACTGCCTCCTGAGACAGTCTAAAGCTTCTTTGCTTCTTTGTATTCGGTTGTTTGTGCGTTTTCTTGTACCAGTGTAAAATGTTCCCTCAATACATTCACTATACATCTGTTTAATTGAATATTTTATTTAAACACTTCTTTAATGTTTTTAGACTATTTTTTTTTTGTGCACATTTCACTGATGGTTTCTTGTAGGCCTATAGTTAAACTTTTTTACTACTACATTCGTATTGCTTGTAGCATATGGCAGACCATGACTCATGCAGCCATCACATAATGTTTTTCCTGATCATTTTTAATTTTGAGTGAAGTCTGTGTTACTTCAGACCCGGGACTGTACAGCGCAGTGGACGCTTACGGCTAGCCCCCGGATCCATTCACTCTTTTTTGAATTGTTTGTTTTGTCTGTTGTTTCGGAGTATGATGTCTTGTCGTTATATTTGTCCTTTATGTAAATCATATGTGGCGCAGTCACCCTGCACTAACTCTTAGAGACAAGAATCTCTAAGTACAGTGTGGCTTTAAGATACATGTTTTTTATACGCCCACATTTTCATGTGGACGTATTATGTCGTCGCCCCTGTCCGTCTGTCCGTCCGTCCGTCCGTCCACAATTGTTTGTGGACCCTCCACAGGTCACAATTCTTGTCCGATTTTGACTAAACTTGAAATATAGCTTTATCCCCAAAAGATCTCGGCTGCTTTCGATATTGGCATGTATCGGATCGAAACTTCATGGATTATGGCCCCTGATTGTACGAAAAATCATGTTTTTAGCTTGTGGACCCTATAGAGGTCACAATTTTGAGCCAATTTTAATGAAACTTGACGTGCATGTTTATAACCCAAAGATCTTGGTTCCTTTCGATATTTGCGCCTATCGGAACATAATTTTCTGAATTATGGCCCCTGATTGTCCGAAAAATCACCTTTTTTAGCTTGTGGTCCCTCTGGAGGTGACAATTATTATCTGATTTAAAAAACCGTTCGAATTTCGGAAAAATCGGACCAAAATTGCCATACAAAATGGCCGCCGTTTGTACGCGAATACTGTTGAAAAATGGTATATCAAGGTTGTGGACCCTGTAGAGGTCACAATTTTAATTAGATTTTAATGAAACTTAAAATGCATGGTTATAACACGAAGATCTTGGTTCCTGTCTATATTTGCGAATATCGAATTGTAACTTCCTGAATTATGGCCCCTGATTATACGCAAAATCGCCTTTGTTTAGCTTGTGGTCCCTCTGGAGGTCACAATTATTATCTGATTTAAAAAATCGTTTGATTATATCACCGTTACACCCTAAAGAAGGTTGAGTTTGAATTTCGGAAAAATTGGACCAAAATTACCATACAAAATAGCCGCCGTTCTTATGCGAATACTGTTGAAAAATGGTATATCAAGGTCGTCGACCCTGTAGAGGTCCCAATTTTAATTCGATTTTGACGAAACTTGACATGCATGGATATTACCCAAAGATCTTGGGTCCTTTTGATATTTGCGCATATCGGATCGTAACTTCCCGAATTAATGCCCCTGATTTTACGCAAAATCGCCTTTGATTAGCTTGTGGTCTCTCTGGAGGTCACAATTATTATCCGATTTAAAAAATCGTTTGATTATATCACCGTTACAAGCTAAGGAATGTTGAGTTCAAATTTCGGGAAAATAGGACCAAAACTACAATACAAAATGGCTGCTGTTTGTACGCGAATACTGATAAAAAATGGTATTTCAAGGTTGTGGACCCTGTAGAGGTCACAATTTTAATTTCGATTTTGATGAAACTTAAATTGTGTGTTTATAACCTAAATATCTTGATACTTTTCGATATTTGCGCCATATCAAATTGTAACTTAATGAATTATGGCCTTTGATTGTAGGAAAAATCACTTTCGGTTTTGCTTGTTCTCTATCCATCTCTCGAAAATGTGGGCGTATCCTGCCTGGCAGCCGCTGGTTTTTATATGTATGGTAAATTTTCATTGGTGTCGATGTTGAGTCTTCCGTAACCAAGAAGATTAAATCAATTGAGTAAAATAAGAAATAGTGATAATGACTGCACATTCATTCCATCTATATGTAAATAATAACTGTCTAATTACAATTAAAGTTTTCATTTTATTCTTTGACATAAATTTACCTATAATATTATTGGTCATGTTGCACACATTTTCCATATTTTCCACGTAATAAGATGGCGAGGAACAGTTACATTCTTCAATAATCAACATCTGATAACAACTGTTCATACACGACAACTTGGAGTAACTTGTATTCAAATTCTTCATGTAGAGATCCTCTATTAATCCTTCCGTAGCGCAGTCTGAATGTGGAGGTTCCAATCTTATCATTTCAACCTAAATAAAAAGTCGAATGGTTAAACCAACCTTTAAGTGATGTCTTAAAATATCTTCCACTAAGTTAAGTTGATATATATTATATATAAAAGAAGCATTTTGAATGCTTGATATATAATAATGAAAGAGCCTTTGAAATTTGGTAAAATGAGGTTTATCAATCTTCCCATAATTGTGTCAATATTTTGTTTGTTTTTTGTAACCTTATCAGTTTATGTAAATAAATGATTACTGTGTTTAATCCAATAAGTTAATTTGAAATTCGGCAAAACAAGGTTTAACAGTCTCCCCGTAATAGTGTCAATTTGTTATTTTGTTTTTTGTCATCACGTTTGTGAAGATACATAGATAAATCCTTACTGCATTTAACCCAATAGATGTTGCGTAACCCGGCGATACAGAGATACCCTCATTTACAGGAAATGGCATTGAGTTTCGTGGATGGACAACAACCTTGACACCTGCTTCTGGAGATAGAGCTGGTATGTATTCATTCTGTTCAAGGTATAACTCTAGCGAAAGCCCTGGAAAACAATAAATAAATCGCAATGGACTGTGCAGTTAGGTACTTTAAGAAAATATCAATTATTGGTGACAAACAGAAATCATAACTATTTGTTACTATAAATAGTTGAACATGGTTTAAAAGATGAATAACAACAAGAAACGTGGCCGAGTTCGATCTAGGCTATTTAGATACGCATCTGAGACATTACTCATGGAATTTGTCTATCCATTTTAGGTTTAATATAGTCCTTATCAATTAATACAAATTACAAAATAGTATTCCCGAAATAATTGACCATGTCTCATTATCGTCCATAATCGTACATACAGTTGCTTTCATGACCAATTAAAAACATAACACACTGATCTTGTTAATTACAAGTAGCACATGCTGTTAACCTAAACATTTTAAAGTGTATTCGATGAAAACCGAGAAAGCTCCTCGGGATCTGCTAGCCTTGATTCTCCTGTCACGAACGGGAGGTATGTCTAGAATACTATTACGTTAAACCCCATTCACATCCGAGAAAGAACACAAGTCACTTTATGTCTAAATATAAGGGCAAGTTGAAATTGCTTCACTTGCTATTTTACAGAAGGAAATGCAGTTAATATGTATGGTTACATTTATCCTAGATAAGCATTATCACCTTGCCAAGAAATTAAATATCTTAAAACAACAAATTCATTTTATTAAGGTAAAATTAGAATATCGATTTAATCAAAATAACGAACATTCAGGAACACGTGATAACATGTATCTGTGCCTGGATAGTTTTCACATTGTGGTTATGTTGTGAGTTATTATATTATAGGTTTGTTATTTAATCTGTTTTATAGTAACAGTAATATTAATTGATGAATGTTCGGTAAGCTCCGTATAAACTGTAGAGATATAATCAAAGTGGGCTGACCCCAAGAATATAGATTAGCAAAATACTTTATAGTATATTATACATGTAACTATCATTTACACGTTGAACTATAACAGGGATTGGATCCATACATGAAAATAGTATTACTTTTTTGACAATAACGTCTAATAATTCTATAATTAGAACGACAGGAGGTCATCACAAGTATATCCAGGGAGCGGGATGTTACATAGAATTTTAATAAGCTTGTCTATTTAAATAAGCTATTAACCTTTTTATGAATAAAAATAATAAGTACATTCCGATAAAAGGATACTGAAATACTGATGTCTTGTATTGCGTATTGCTTGTATAATACAATATAAGGCTTTGTCATTGAGGGTAAGCCCCGAACATAATTTGTTCAACGCCCAATTGCCATCCTTGCATATGATATTCATTATAATTATCTATTTTATTCCTAAATCTGGGTTTAGGTCTGGAATTCACTAAAATTCACTTTTCAATTAACCTGTCTAAAGTCGGACGAGAATCTTATAAGACAACGCCACCGACATATCGATACAGCTCATTCTCTTCTTGTGGTTTAGAAACAAGAACATAATAAATTTTCTCACCAAATAAGGGTCCCGGAAATTTAGCTGTTAAAGAATCTCCATTATCTGGATGGTTGAATGTAAAACAGTTTCCATACGTCGGATTGTGGAAAGTTGTAAAGTTGCTGTAAAATATTAGCAATATTTCTTTAACCGTTAAATATAGGCGTTGCCCATAAGACAATATTCTTCTAAATGATTACTCCTCACCGTGAGTTTATCACGGGCGAACTAACCAGGATGTCCTAGGTTCGATCCTAGTTTGGAGGGATTGGCCTGACTGTGTCGACTTATCAATGGTTCGGAGGGCCTGACAATGACAAGCGCCCATTTAATGCTTCCTTAAAAATTGTAATAAGAGTAGACCGCTGTGCCGCTGTCAGGGCAAAATGTTTATCATATAAAGCTGGGGATTTTAGTAATTAAATATCACTTTAAATACATAAAATACAGATACATTTAGTGAACATTTAAGATGTAATGTCTTGCACAAATATGCATGTATGGAACTTGCCCGTTATATGCTCATAATCTGAAAAATATTGTTCGGGGTGTTACAAATATTAAATATTAAATATGACCACTTGAATATCCACCTTGTCCTAATAAACAAACACACACCACCCATATGGAAGACCAGACAGCTCTTTATTTAGTGTTCTTAATCCAATATTCTTAATTCATAGTCCTTAAATTAATTCCTTTTTCTTCATTTGTTGTTGTATTTCGATACTAAAATTAAAATTAAAATTTGTATACTAAAATTAAAATTTGTATACTAAAATTAACATTTAAATATCCCCCTATCCCCACCTAATAAAGTTTAGTAGAGGGGAACTTTGACATTTTTTTCAAGGAATGTTGATATAAATGTGCCAGAAAAAAAATTGAAAAGTTGTACACTATTTAACTCTATTAATTGATTGGGAGTGGGTGGGTGGGGTCTTAAATGTCAAAATACGGATCATACCACGACATTCCAGATATCACACTGAATACCACTGAAAAGAAGTTTCGTTTACATTTTCAGAAATGTAAATCATATTCTGGCACATTTAAATTTACATATATTGAAAATGGCATTACAGTTGGGTGACGCTAAATACTATTAAGTTAGAGGGGGGGGGGCAGTTGGGTGACGCTAAATATACTCTAAAAGATAAAATACGGGTTATCGTGTATTACATGAGCGGAAAGTATTTAATTCTTTATCTCTCTTACAATATGTTACTGATTCTCTGACACATTCATGATTACATGATTTACAAGAGATAAAACAACCTTTCATTTGAGCAAAAAAATACGTTGCGGTCAGACAAAACTTATTTTTGAGAATAGACTACTTTCCATTTTTTTCTCGAAGGCCGGCCCGATTAGCCATACTACGCGCGTGGTTTAACTGGAGTCGCGGTCACCAATCAATTTTTTGTATGTAATTATGCTTGCTCGATTCTCCTTTAGTGTATGGTATGCAAGGTTGATTTCCGCTCATGTCGTCATACTATTCCGGTTCAGAAATGGGGTTTAACGTCCTACAGTTCTGCTCCGAACTGGGCTAATAAAGACGGGCGGGCATACGCCATACAGTGTGCTATGAGGGATTTTTGTACGGCCTACTCTTATATCGAATTCCAACCGTCAAGGGATCTTTTACTTCCACGCTAATGTGTACACGGGACCTCGTTTTTCATACCATCCAAACGACTAGATAGCTCTCCGTGTCATGCCATGCGTCCTGCGAAGGGGGAACACCCGACCTCCAGGCTAGCAAGCCAGCGCGTTACCCACGTAGCCACCGTGAACCCCGTATTTAGTTACCCACTTAGCCACCGTCACCTAAAAGTATTTGTCTATCACTCTTTGAATATGCGAGTAATAGCTATTTTACTGGCACATTCATTACATGATTTAGAAGAAATATAAAGCCCCTTTCGTTCCATAAAAATATGTCGCTATCCGATAATACCTAAATTCTGAAATGTCACCTTTGTTGTATGGTGACTTATTGCACGCAAGTTTGACTTCCGCTCCTGCCGTCATAATGTTCCAATTCCATGTTTTTGGAGAAAGGTTATTGAAGAAATGTTTTTGGAGAAATGTTTTGCCAGATTTGTATTTGGAGCTTTGTATTTACACATTTGTTGTTCGAGATTTGTTTTTTGTTGTATGTCTATGATAAAATGTAAATGTAGATTATTTTTTTTGGATTTACTGAGATGTATTTTATCTTTATATCATAATGGTGACTTATTGTATGCAAGTTTGTCTTTCGTTCCTGCCTTCCTAATGTTCCGGTTTGATGGATTTCCAAAATGTTTTTGGAGAAATGTTTATGGATAAATGCTTTGCCAGATTTTTTATATAGAGCTTTGTATTTAGAAATTTGTTGCTCGAGATTGGTTTTTCGTTGTATGTCTATGATGAAATGTAAATGTAGATTATTGTTTTGATTCACTAAAATATATTATATTATAATAAAATAAAATAAAACAAAAATACATTTTACAAATCTGATATGGCAAATGTCTTATTTGTAAAACAAATACATGTACTGATTTTTAAAATAGAAATGTTAATTTTAGTGTACAAATGTCGAAATACGATAACAAATGAAGAAATAAGAATTAAGGGCTATGAATTAAGAACTAAGAATTAAGAACAACGAATTAAGAACAATGAATAAAGAGCTGTTTAGTCTCCCATACACACAGACTTTAATAATAGCTTACTTTTAGATATGTGTTTTTGGGACGGTTCATCCGCATGTATGATAAAGCACTTATTATTTAAAAAAGTAGAGCCAAGTGAAGAAATACACCATAAAACAAAGCCACTATATGGAGGACTAATGAAGGGCGTGGGCTACAATACATGTTCAGCTCGAATAAATGTGTATACAAAAAACTTACTGCGGCGAACATTGATATCCACCATATTTGCAACTAATCATGAAGGTCTTCAAGGAATGTCCTACCGAAATAGCTAAACTCGTATTGACTTGTGCTGACAAATAAGCATACTCAAACGAAGCATCGAACTCTGAATCTGTCGTATTGTAGAATCCATTTACGTTATCCTCGTCTAGGATATCCCATTGATTAAAACCAGTACTTATATATTCCTCAAAATCGGTTAAAGATGATGTCGTCGTCGTCGTCATCTTTTGGCTGTCTGTTTGCATCCAAGGGGGACTAAAAGTATTACTAGTATTTGTATCTTCTTGACCAATACTCGAACCCGGACTATTTGAAAACTTGTCCCTAGCCGCTTCATATAGGCTATTTCCCTCGGAAAATGTATCTTTCCGGTAATTTAGCATTTGGTTAAATGGAGGTGAATCTAGAGCTGATGATCTGACAGGGTTCATATTGCATACAGTAACACTAGGGAAATCCAGTTCTGTCACACTGTTTATTTCTATTTTTACATCAGACGGATATTTGAAATATCTGAAAGACATACAATTAAAATCGAAGGTTAACTACAACCTTTATCACATAGTAAATTAGATGTTTAAAGAGTTACGCCTCTTTGAATTGGGTAAAAGTAAAGTGATTATCTGATGTGTCAGTTTAATTAGATACTTGTCCAAAAGATTAACAGTTTTTATCTCGTACCCATTTATAAACAATGTTAAAGTCTTTGTAATGAAATGAAATGAAAAGAAGCGGGGAGGGGGGGGGTAACGTCCTACTGTTTTCCCGTCACAAGTCAAATCCTATTACACCCCCACCCTTCTTTTTGGATCAAAATTGGGACCAAATTCGTAATTACTAGGGTATGTGCTGCCTCTTATACTAGATATTGCAGTCGTTCGATTTTGTAAGCAGTCACACCCATGACACAACCTAGCAACTTCCTTCATTTGCCTAGAGTGCCATAGAAATATCTAGTTACTAAATAGTCAAATCAATAGATAAACTGGGATTTAATATTCATTCATTCATTACGTTTTCTTTTATTTTCTAACAATAACGGGAGTTGCTAGGTGTTGCCTTTGACGGGAGTAATCTGCCATAACTGGGTTCATGAAGACGAGCATTCGCCATACAGTGTGCTATGGGGGGGGGGGGAGTTTTCTTCCAACAGCGGCGCTACGGCTTACACTTATATCGAATTCCAACTGCCACCGTGGCTTGCTACAATATTTGTAAATGCTGCGAATGCAAGTAAGAGGTTGATCTACTAATGTGTGTAACCCCCCTTTACTAACTAAATTGATTCAAGGTTATGAACCTTCATGAGGATTATGCTCACATTGTGAATCCACAGTGAAAACATTTTATGCCAGAACACTTACTTTTCTCACACCTATCACATTAGGATGACTAATAAGGATGTCTAATTAATGTCTATTGATCTTCTGGTAAATAAACTCAATCAAAGTTTATGGACTGGGCTTCACATTTATATAATATCAAACTCAAAACAATTTCAGTTTCACCTTGTTATAAAGAACTTACCTCTCTAAAAGTTCACAACATTGGAACGTTAACCACCCAAGACAAAACAAAAATGTAAGAAACCATGCCAATCTTTTAAACACACTTGTCGCTCGATATATATTTACTATCGCAGTGAAACTGGTGTCCTTACAAAAACTTCCTAGCTGTTCCCGTAAACTTACATTTTCTGGTCCATGTAAATTTGGCCAGGCTGTTGATTTCTCCATAGTTGGAGTGACCATTTCACCATAATATCCCGAGATTTCCTTTAGAAAGTTAGACGTACACTTTTAATAAACTAAATTCAAAACATAATAAAGAAGCTGTGGTCACATTAGAAAAGTTGGTCTGATAACACTGTATCTTTTAAGCGATTACTCGAACGGTCAAATAAATATACCACTAATAACATTAATTCTGCACTTAATCCATTGGACTTTATAAATCTCTGACGTCTCGTTTTTTTTATATCCATCGAAGTATTTGTATCAGATCGATAAAATCCACACAGCAAATCACCGCGCGTTATTTAAATAAAAGAGTTAATATTTACAAAGGTAACTTAGATACTGCTTTATTGAGTTTGCTAACTAAACGTAGTTGATTATCAGCAAAGTTCCAATTAAAACATGAATATTTGAATTGGTACTTAATAAACAGGCATCTCTTTGTATTCATTTCGTGGATCGCGATGACATAATTACATTAGAATTAATAGTAAAGACATTAATGATTCCAAACCAAACATTTTATTTACAATATTTGAAAAATTCTGAAACCAAACATTTGAAATTGTTATATGAACACAATATCTTTGTTGTCTGTATACTGATAACCATTCAAAACATTAATCCTTATACCCTAACTATTACATAAATGGCAATATCTTATAATTATTCGTTATTTCACCATTGTTTTTGTTATAAAATTTTAGAATACACCTGTCAAATTTGACAATCTTGAGTTAGAAACCAACCCAAATCTATATACTGTATTTAAAAATCCAGTCGCAGATGCTTCACCATAATTATATAACGTGGGTTTTACTTTCAAGGTATTAGTTTAAACAATATTTCATTCGTTTGAAAAGGATTAAACAACAGGCAAACCCTTTAAAAGTTCTTTCCCATAAGCGCAACTGCGCAGGGAAACTATTCCATAGTTTTATTGTGTTTGGAAAAAACTTTTTATATAAGAAGACTTATTACATTGTGGTATTTTCAGTTTGGGGTTCCTATGGGTTGTAATAATTTTTTTCGGGTTGTATTTTCGTTAGAATCTAGGACAAATACTGGGGACTATAGCAATTAAGGATTTTATAAAATTATACGAGTTTATGCTATTGACGCCGTTTAAACAGTGGTTCCCACCCTAATTCGTCATAAACATATTTTCTGTTGGAATTTCGGCGCGGACCAGTTATGATTCTCCCTGCTTCAAGTTGGATATTCTCAAGTAATTTCGAGGTATTAACTGATGTAAAAAAGGACTTCTCTTGGCAGTCTACTCCTGTCAAATGTCAACTTGGATTTTGATTTATTCCATGCGTTTAATAATTTTTTTTGTTATATCTAACGCTATTAACTCTTTTATATTATTCATTATTTAGAAATCTGTACGCGTTTAATGATTTGTCATTTTGTCAAACTCATAGTGCTAAAACAAATCCAATTCTGTGGTTTTCCATAACAGAATACCAATTGATTAACGGAATATTGTTATTACAGATTATACACTGCACGCATTCCAGTCATCTATACAGTTAAAATAATCACTTTCTGTGTTTTTTATAATAAAAATACCGATTACTGGGAATATTGATATTACAGATTATATGCTGTATACATTTCATTCATGAATAACACCGTTAGTGGGCATTTGCGATAAAGGAGAATCCATCAACACTGGCAATTGCGCCAGTATTCCATGCTTCACCATCGTAAGGTGTATAATCCCCTAAGGTAGACCTTCTAATTTAATTTGTATATCATTCTTTTAATCAGTTTCTGTGATCATATTAGTTTCTTTGATCATATTAGATATCCAGATTAGCTATTAACATTCTGTTATATACTTTTTTAGAAATGTAAAAGCCTAATGGAAGTCTCCGATCATATTCTGACCATCAGTTGTTAGAACCTTGTAAAATAAAACTTGTATCAAAGTAGGTATTTCTATTCGCAAGCTCCAAAATTGGGTACACAGGATATTTCGAAAGGTGAATACCTTGAGCTTGAATATTTTCGGGTTAGGCTACGCAATAGCCCGCCTGACTGTCTGCCAGATACATGTTTTAGAACACAGCATTTCTGTGTTTAATTGAGGTAGAATTCCACCCTTTTAGTCAGCCGACCCCAAAAAACCAGCTTCAAACAAAATTTATGTGACACCACGTCACACAGTGTCCAGCTAATCGTATATGTGACACTTCCTTGTGTCACAGGAGACCCCCCCCCCATATTTTTTCATACAACCATAAAACAACTATCTTATAATTATTTAAACGTCAAACACGCTCTAACCTATGATGTCTGCAGCCTCTAGGCTTAGGCGGCTAATGCAATGCCTCTCTTTCTTAAACGCCAAACGTTCAAACAGTATAATGTCTACTCCGGTCAGTACTCCGGTCAGACCGGGGTTGGCGACCTTTCTTCGCTGCTACGGCGATTGGAAATGAGTTTAGAGCGCATTAAGATCGCCATAAGCCTGGTCGAAACGCCAGCTATCGTGCTGTGTTCACCATGGTCGCCAATGATTGCCGAGTCACAGCGTTTATTTTGAGCATGTTCAAGACAAACACCAAGGTTCTGCGATCTAATACCCCCGTCAGACTGTGGTTCAGTCTTTACTGCGACGCTACTGCGACGGAAAATGGCCGCAGAACCCGCCAATATCGCCTTAAGCGCGGTAAAATCGCGGTGGAAACGCCAGTTACCGTGCTGTGGTCTCTATGGTCGTTAATGATCGTCTAGTCACCGTCAGATCGGGTGGCGTCCTTACTGCACTTTAGAGACTGTACGGCGATCAGAAACTGTACACACGTGAACACAACGTACAAAAATGTCCCAAAATAATACAAACATGAAAACATTGTTTTGTGTTTTCACATCTTTCCAAGGCAGATCGCAGAACCTTGGCGTTTGTTTTGAACATGCTCAAAACAAACGCCAAGGTTCTGCGATCATATGCGACCATCAAGACAACAGTGCGATATCTGGCGTTTCCGCCACGGGTTACCACGCTTTTTTGCGCTTATGGCGATCTTGGCTGGCTCTGAGGCCATATTCCGTCGCTGTAGCAGCGCAGTAAAGGCGCCACCCCGGTCTGATGGGGTAAAGAACGCGACTTATTTCAAGTTTGTAAATTTTGTGGAAATTTTCTCGCGATGTGTTTACGTTTACCGGCGACCTTGTACATTTTCTAGTCACAGCAGCGCAGTAAGGAAGCCACTCGGTCTGACGTGGGTATACGCAGCTAATGCTATGCCTCTCTATGAACGCCGTATGGCGATCTAACAAAACCTTAATCGCGCCCTTTCGTAAACGCAAAACACACACAAACCCTATGATGTCTACCCCTGTTTCTAAGACGCACGATTGCAGTATGTTATAATTATGTCAGTGTCCGTATATTTTTTTAAAATAGATTTGATTCAATCTTGATCTTGCCTTGCTTCGAATTACTTTTTCAGCTTGGTCAAGTTTCTTAGTACATGAAACGCGGGGAACTAGTCCATTGCATTCAAAACATGCATTTCAAATTTCATCAAAATCGGATGAAAATTGTGACTTCTACAGGGTCCACAACCTTGATATACCATATTTTTTTTTTACACTATTCGCGTACAAGCGGCGGCTATTTTGTCCGACAGTTTTGGCCTGATTTTCATGAAATGCGAACTCAACCTTCATTACGTTGATATAATCAAACGTTTGTTTTTTTTTAAATCGGATAAAAATTGTCACGTGGAGAGACCACAAACCAAAAACGTGATGTTTCGTAAAATAAGGGGCCATAATTCAGAAGGTTACAATCCGATATGCACGAATATAGAAAAAAACACAGGTCTTTCGGTTATAAACATGCTTTTCAAGTTTTATCAAAATGTAATCGAAATTGTAACCTTTAGAATGTCCACAAGCTTAAAACGTGATTTTTCCTAAAACCAGGGACTATAATCCATGAAATTACGGTCCGATACATGCCAATATCACAAGGAACCGAGATCACAGGGAGATAAACCTATAAATTTCAAATTGTGGACGGACGGACGGACGGACGATCCGGGGTGACGACAATACGTCCACATGAAAATGTGGGCGTATAAAAATACTATCTTAGAAATATTTTTATTGAAGTTGGACTTTGCCCCAATATGACACTCATAAGGCTATAAACAATATTGCTTTTACCTGTAAAAAATACTATCTTAGAAATATTCCTACTGAAATTGGACTTTGGCCCAATACCAAAAATGACACTTATAAATGCAATACGGATTTAACTAAACTAGATATTTTACATAATCAATACACTTTCAACAGTAGTAATTAGTAATAATATCAAGGACAATGGCAAAATAGATACCCTTACATTTATTCTATACCTAAATTCCATAAAATCCAAGTAAAATTCAGATACATAATATCCCCCCGCTTCTGCCAAACAAAGCCTTTAGCTAAAACTATCACCGAAGGACTTAAATTATGCCAAACCCAACATGCCATTTGGTGCAGAACTTTTCGTAGCTATACTGAAATTAATAGTTTTTTCATAATTGATAAAAATAAATCCATAGTAGATACTTCAGATAAAGATAAAATCAATAAAAACTAAATGCAAAAACAATAGAAACGTTTGTTTTTTCTACTTTGACAATAGCACGAAACAGGATAAAGAAACAGAAACGATTTTTGACAGACACACTAAAATATCTCCACGTTTATTTTTTATCCGAAGAATCCACAGCGATATGGTACCATTCCCTCTTCTGTAGACTCTGACCATTCTAGATATTGTAACCTGATATAACACAGCGTGAAACATGTATCTGCCAGATACACGATAATTGGAAATTAAAAGCCCATGCTTTGAACTTAAGAAACTTATAAGTCGATACTGAAGATGTTGAATATCTTATCAGTAAGATTTGTTGCAGCAATCAGAGGGAGTGTATATACAGAACACGCCCTAATTGTAAGGATAAACATTTAGAGTTTAATCTACAAGAAGAAGAGACTAGTATTTTTAGTCTCAGAAATGGCAGCAAGTTTCAGAAGAAAGATCTAAGAGAAATCCAGATGGTAGTACTAAACTGTATACAGCGAATTTTACTACTTAGGTTGAAGACCAGATGCGGTTAAGGGATTTATCGAGGAATTCAATGATGGCCTGGAGAGAATCTGTAAACACGCCTTTAATATACGTCATCAGTATTCTCACTTACAACATAACTTGGGACCTGATAAAGCACTTATCGATATGGATTACAGCGACACATTGCCATGCCAATACCATCAAGAGGTCCAGAGCGTGCACTTCGGGTCTAGCCACAACCGAGCAACTTTGCACACGGTAATGTTATACTTCAGTTCAGCTGGTTCAACACCAATCTGTACTATATTTAGATTCCATGAGAAAGGATCATGCTGCTAACTGGAGTCACCTCAATCCCGTTTTGATGCCCAGCAAAGAAACATTTTTGGAAATAACGTCACTACGGCACCAGTACTCAATACAATAACTAATTTTCCTATTTCCAGCAAAAATATATATTCAAGGAGGCCACCTGGAACTTTCTTGAAACGAGTCACCGGAAAAAAGCTCCTAATGGTATTGATTCCGTTATCAAACGCACTGCCAACAGATTGATCTCTGAGAAAACAGGCATAAAATAACCAAGTACGAACAATCCAAACCATAAGACAGAATTCGAAGTCCTAAAAAACATTATAGGCAAAATAGTATATTCAAGCAAAATAGTGCAATCAGCAAATGGACTGCTCCTCGTGTACAAAATACACGACAATAAATTCAAGAATATTGTTCGAGAACCCCAATACCATAACATCAATAAAGTTGCATTTCTTTAAAATAGGAATGACACATCGATGAATCATTATATAGCAATATTGCTGCTCTACCCATAAAATCCACCAACTTATCACAACTAAGTTCGGCGAAATATTGTTCAAGGATGTTTCTGTCATGGTGTTCACTGTGATATTGAAATCTCCGGATGAAATTGAAGAATATGCAGCAGAGACCAATGACAGTCCACCAAAAAATGATATTAACTCTGATACCAATAGAGACGACTAGCGTGGAATATGAGGGGACGAAGATGACGTAGAAGTTACGGCCATGCATAATGGAGAACTAATCAATATTACTGAACGTATGTTGTGATATGACCGTTCAAACAGAGGTGTGCATAAAGATGTGTTGGGGGATGTTTAGCAAAAATGCGATCGACTGATGCGCATGTCCCTATAATATTACGAGTGACGCAGTCAGGGGCCGAGCATCACATACGATAGTTTCTAGGGGCCAGTAACTGATCTGAAATCTGGGGTGGTTCCAAATCTAGGGCGTCATCTACAATCCCAAACCACACTGAATGTCAACAAAATACTGGCTATAACACTAGACGTTATAGTTGTTCACAGATCGTTATCTCGCCGGATCGCAGTTTTATTCAAGTTACATAAAGTTCATGAATACCACTGAGCAGCCTGAGAAAATTTAAAAAACTGGAAAGCAATACCCTTGCACTTGAGATCATTGCTAGGAGCAAATTATTTGGAACAAGAGGACCAGAAATATGAGTCAATTAGACAAAATCTCGAAATCGGCCCCTAACTATATATCGCGTGTTTTACCAGAGTGAATTTAACATAGTGTTGGGGCAGTATAGGTCAACAGATGAGTTGAAGAATGCTGTCATAATGGAATCTAGTGGCACAGACTGGAAAAAGTTTCAAATATGTAACTGACCTTTAAATTTTTAGAGACTATGCCTGAAAAATTATAGTCAATGGCACGACAAATATAATCTATTTCTCCTTAACAAGAGGATAAGAAATGGGGCAGAATCTTAAAGGCCCGTCCGTCAATTTCGTCTGTTTTGTGAGAGTAGAAATAACAATTCTACAGTCTGTCGCTACACCCACAGAATATGGGTACTAAAGTTTTGGGTGAGTAGCGTGGCGTATGTATAGCAGATCATGATTCGTGCTGGCATTACACAATGGTTTTTCTGGGTTCTATTCCTGATTGTTTTCAAATTTGAGTGAAGTCTGTATCACTACAGGCCCGGGAATGTACGGCGCAGTGGGCGCTTACGGCTAGCCCCCGGATCCATTCACTTTATTTAAATTGTTCGTTTTGTGATTTCTGCGTACTGTTTCTTGTCGATATATTTGTTTTTGTGTAAATTATATGTGTTGCAATCCCCCTGCACTTACTATTACAAATGTCATACGATAAGTACAAACTCCTTGACATCATACGAACACCTACGATTGACTGGCGGGCACGATGGGATCTTTTCGAAATGGTGATGTATAACATTCGTCAACTCTTTGGCAAATATATGCATATTCACCACCGTATGGTAGTATCAGAATAATAGGTCATTAATCAACATATCAATATATTATGTTGAAAGGCAATACTTTATGTTGTTAAGTATTTCTATGATTACGTCTACAGTTATGCATGCAGTCTACTTTAACATTATCGTGACTGCAATTATCAATCACCCTTTTGTATTTTTTTTCGTAAATTAATTTTCAACTCTCGCTTTCAGGGTAGACCCAATTTGTCACGAAATCCTTATTGAAGCAACAATTTTTCAGTCGATATTTGTTACATACTGATTGGATTATGTGCATGTTTAAAAGTTTAATCATGTTGATATTCGCTGACACAACTATGCGCTTTAGTTATCTTATTGGAATTAATTATCAACCGATAATTTTTGAAATATAGTTACAAATCTAGATTGCTTTTTAAAGATTTTCTATAGTAACTTTCAGAGTTTCTCACCAACGTTATAATAATATTAGCTGAACTTGTACTGTACAAAATATCTGGGCCTAGACGACAAAGCTAACGAGGGCGTCACTATCCTATGCCCCACTGATTAATATTGCGAAATGATATAAATGTATAATGTTATGTCTTAATAATAACTGTTTTGAAATTATTTTCAAAAGTGCTTAATCTTGGAGTAGTTTTTGTAGTGAGAAATAAATCATTCCAAAGTTAATTAGAAGCTGCAAAGAAAATTCGCCATATTATTTAGATATTTTGATTTTGGAATGTTAAGTAGGTGTTGATTTATAGAATAATATATAAAATGAATATGCCAGTCAGAGATCCTTAAAGGGTCAATCCCGATAATGTTTTTGAGAATAAGACTCTTCAATTTTGTGTTTACTCAATATATGTGATACGTTTTCAAACAACTTAAACTGTATTATGCGGTTTTTTGATAAAACCAGAGTTTTATTTTATAAAAATAATGTGTCGGTAAAATTTACCTTTTGTTATCAAGTACAGCACATGGACCATTCATCGTGTAGACCTCCAAAGGAACGGTAATCGATTATCGGGTCACCCAACGAAAGAATTGACCCGAAATCCTAAAAGGGTTACGTGTCCGGATAAGCTGTTTTAACGCTCACGTCCAAACGACTCAATATTTTGAGTCAGAGTATATCCACCAGTCTTCTATTTTTTGGCATTTAAATGTCATACGTACTCCGACTTTTATTTTTGAGGCTCTGATATATTCGGGACAGTCCCTTTAAAGTCACAACTACAGGTAGCAAGAAGCCAGTGAAGCTGCTTTAAAACGGGGCTACTAGAGTAGCGTGGTAGGTATAATGACAATTCTTGCTGTTTTATTGTGTATAAGTTTTAAGGAACATAGTGTTATATTTCCAGGACTGACTACCGTAGGGTTTCTAGGGAATTTACAAGCAATTTACACGTTTCCATGTACATGTTTTACAAACGGATAAAAATGAGATTGCATATTGTTATTTATTGATGAGCCAAACAGGACACAATGCATGCGAACAGAAAGTGTTGGTCCAACTTTTAATTCACGGTTAATATTCAGGGCACTTTTACATTTTGAAAGATCAATAACTTCGTTTTTATTACCAATTTTGAATCATCGACATTCTTATTTCTCTGCTAAGTCTGCTATTTTTTTTTATCGTTTAGTAGTTATTCAGCGCAATTGTAGTGACACGTTTCTTTTCTCAGACGTGAATAGTGGGACATCAAATCCGGTCGCCACATCCTACGTATGGCCCATGTAATCTCTTCTTACTACATGTATAAATTAGCCCTGTGATCGTCTGGTATTTTTAATATTTTTCTTTGGATTCATTTTCATGTTGTGTATTGTTTAAGACGGTTATCTTCTGGTGATATTTTGTTGACAAAGAGAACCGGCTATGTTTTGGTGTTTATAACTCTTTTTATGTGTAATTCAGTCACTCTGACTTCTATGGAATACGTGAACCAAATATTTTATTAAAGATATGCTATCATCAATTGAAAGAACAGGGGGTCTAACAATCTTACTACACAATTTAGGCCAGAGCTGAGTGTCATCAGCGTATACTGAAGGATACCTTATTGCATGCCGCCGAATGATGTTACCTGGTGGTGAAGGGTATCCCGTGAAGAGTAAAGGTTCACTTACCGATAGAGTCATCGACTAGGTCATTTCGGGATTAACACATGGTTTAATTGTATATCAATAATTCGTTTGCGCGTAGGGGTCATTAGCAGTGGAAATAAACGGAGGACCCGGAGAAAGCCCAAGAGGTTTGATAGACGACCCTGCTTCTTGTCGCGTACAACTGTTAAATCGAAATCACGCCAATTGACACAATGCCATAACCCTTATGATACAGCGCAAAAAACAAGACAGGGCAGTGTGGGGGGGGGCAGGGAAAACTCACGGGGTTGGAGAGGCGGCCCTACTTCCTGTCACGCACAACCGAGGAATATAAATCACGCCAATTGATTTAATGACAAACCTTATTATGCAGTGCAAAAGCAAGACAGGGCAGATCAATCGGTACAAAAGAGATGTTTAAGACTGTGCAAGACTAGATAAATGTCAATTTTGTCAAAGACGGCCTTATTACATACCAGAAACACACATTCTTTGTTCTCCATTCCTTTGACAATTCTATTGTGAACTCGGACGTGTACAGTTTCGGGACTAGGGCGTTTCTTGTAAGTCGATTGAAGTGGTTCATCAAGTTGGTTGATTTTACCGTCAGATTCAAACCTTGCAGCGATCAACTTTTCTCTGAGAGCAATGATAGGTTGAAGACAGGGCGATAGTTTGTCCAGGTCTCCAGCTCAAGAGTTGCCCGTTTTAGTAAGGGTGTAACAAGATCATTCTTAAGTTAGGCAGCGCTTTCACCTTCTAGTGAGTGACGCAACACAGGACGAACAGCGGATGAGTAGTAATAACCATGTAGATATCGGATTTAAATCACATGCCTTCGTGGCATATTTTTAAATAGTTGTTGATACTTCAGACAGTGTTCCTGGCACACAAAATTTGAGTTAAGGGGCTACAGATGGCTCACTCGGACTTGAGCCTATAATATTGAATCTTCCAAATCAGATCGCATTTAGTAACCTTTTACACAACTGGTATGTACAGTTTTGCACCCGATACCATAGTCGTTCGAATAAGGAAAGCGAACCCAGCAATACCTTATTATATCCAACGTGTGACACACCACCCCTCCTAAAGATACCTTGTTTTGACCTTGGTCGTCTAGACGGGACTAGTATGGGTACTGTTGGAACTCCCTTGACTTACATTCGGCTACCCGTTAAGTCTATTTAACTTCTCAACAAAATTTAACACTGATCATTTCATCCAGGAATACTACTATTCATAATGTTCATATGTGCACTTTAATGTTGACCTTCAGCACCTTTGGGTAACACCTAAATCTTACAATTCCATCTTAGCAATTATAAATGTGAAGGCTATGATATTTAGATCGAGGCTATGATTTGCTACACACTTTTCCTGTTGGAAGAAGATTGTCCTCTTCTTGTTTAGAACCACCATCCATGATTTTTGAAAACTTTCTTATTTTTTTTTTCATTTAGTTCTATCTTGCTTGTAATAAATGCAGTTTTAGCCTGTTTAATTTATTTATTGGTCTATGGTAATAATATATTTGCCGAAAAATTTTGGGTTTGTCCTTGCTCGGAGTCCAATATTTCATCAGTAAACTACCTTTTTGTTAGATCGAATAGTAAATGTTTCGGATTTAAAAGTTCGCTAATAATTATGTTTTAGAGAGAACCCTTGTTTCAATATTATGAGCCACCCATATCTTGGATTTCAACCAACCAAACGACTTAAACGATGTTGGAATTTGTGGTTGTCTATAAGCTTAAACTGTTATCGGGACCCCTTGCAACAAACAACAGGGTTATGGGAATGTTCCATGACAGGAGTAAAAAAGTGATTAATACAAAACCCTATATTATGTACCTGCTCCAATATGAACCTAATTCCAAAGTGTTTGAACAATAGAACCCTGACGCGTAAGCTTCATTTGTGTCATAGTGATTCCGCCTCTGGGCTGAGATGGACTCAAAACGATATGTTTTTTTTATCTAATATTGAGATTTGCATCCACGCAATTGCCAGGTAAGGCAGACGAAAAAAAAAATCTGAACATTATATGGGGGTGGGGTTATTTGACCGGCCATAGACCGATGATGATCATGTTGTATGTGGCAGGTGTATCATACCGGTAGCTTTAACGGTCCTACGCCATCACTGGAATCTGGAATGGGCTGGTGTAATAAGACTTTCTGTGCCGCGTGCAGCACGGAATTCGAAATTTTCAATATTCGTAACCGGTTGATCAAAGGGAAATAACCCATTTTAAGCAGTATTATATTATTTTTGTCTCCCTTCTTTCGGGGTTTGTCACCGTCTGTCTGTCCGTCACACTTTTTGGGACACAACAACCCTGCTTCTAATTGAGCTAGAATGTTCAAACTTGGTGTAGGTGTCTTTTTATTAGGTCAATTAGAAGTTAAGTTGCCTGGATTTTTAATGACGGGGAGTGGTGGCAGGAGCGGTACGCAGATTTGAGGAGGGGATGTGTATGGGGACTCTCGCGATGCCAATGACGTTTTCTGGACCTAAATTTAACCTGATCAAACTTTACTGCCCGAAACGTATTGGGTTTTTTTTCAGGGAAAGCAAACCTTATCACCTTCCGCAATGTGGCTGTATACTGTTCTCATCAATATATTTGTCTATCTGTACAAACTTGCAATATCCCTATTCTTACTTATCTCCCTTCAATATTACACTAATCTTGGCTGTGTAAACACGTGGATTTGGCTGTCTCGAGTTTTGGAAATTTTTAGCAAGTTGGGAACGGTTAAAGACATTCTGTGAAGACAATCCAGAAGGAGAATTATTGACAATCACTTTTTATTGTGTAGGCCTACGCATGGGGTATGAAATGAAATGAAATTGTTCTGCTTCGGCTGGGCTAACGAAGAGGGTCATACTTGATACAGTGTACTGTGAGGGAAAGTTTGCCTAGACAGTGACACTATCTAATTTCAACTGTCAATGTGTAAGTAAGACCTCGACTTTCTTCACATCCAAACGACTAGACAGCTGATCTTGTCAGGCCCACCCCTCGATTAACTTTCTCGGTGAACACCGGATCGAACCCGCGACCTCCAGGCTAGCAAGCCAGCGTCTCACTTAAATTAGTCAACATGGCTTCCAACACATGGGGAATAAAATATGGCTTTTAAAATGCAAGTATTAGTAATAATCCTGGAAGACTTAACGATTTGCTAGGTTAATTAAGGACACATATGAAACGAAATTGAGTTTAGCGGCCTACTGGGATAATGAAGACGAACATGCTAGGTCAAAGAACAACGTTGGTGTGAGCTATTATCACATATGAAATGAAACTGAGTTTAACGTCCTACTGTTCTGCTTCTAAACTGGGCTAATGAAGACGAGCATACGTCATACAAGTGTGCTATGAGATAAATTTTGCCCTGGCAGCGGCGCTACGGCATACTCGTGAATCAAATTCCAACTGCAAAGTAATCTGTTACGGGCACGTCAATGTGTACAAAGGACCTCGGTTTTACGTACCATCCGAACGACTAGACAGTGTTCCTTGTCACCCTCCCCCCCCCCCGTCCTGAATCACTGACAGGGAGACCAAGTCGGATAAACTTTCTCGGCCAATGCAGGGATCGAACACCCGACCTCCAGACTAGCGAGCCAGTGTCTTACTCACTTAGCCACGTGATCACCTTGTCGCATATGTGATAGAACTGGTTAAACAAGTTCCAAATATAAAGAGGCTTAACATATACCGTGTAGGAGAATACTACAAGTGTAGACTGGTAGAACGATATGCCTAAGACTGTCATTCAATTCGGACTCTTCGCGCATTTCGCCGAACATAACTGATTAGAAAATGCAGTAAAAACAGAAACGATTGAATCTAAAACAGTTTATTTACATTCATATTAAATTATTATAAGTGTTGTGGTCCATTGGTGATTTGTGTCCATTTCTAGGTGCCAAAGAATATCGATTTATCTCCTTTAAACATAACATTACATTATGTCATGGCATTATTTTTTTACACGAGAGAGAGAGAGGGAGAGAGGGAGAGAGAGGGTGTGTAACGTGTTATTTATTGACCAAGATATGGTTCAATTTTCTTTAATAATTCGCTTGAGCGTAGGTGTATTTATATTGGATGTGGGAGGAAACCGGAAAAACACAAGGTTGAACCGGCGACTCTGCACAGTTGACCCAAATGACAGACCTTATAATACAACACGGACGCGCTTACCATTCGGCCATCCAACCCCCTTCCACTGAAGACAAAAAGTTGTTATACGAGACAGTGAGAACAAATCTGACTTTTCAAAATATCAAATGTTATTAGATAAGAGAGAGAGAGAGAAAAATAGAAATAGCCCATACATTCCATTGTTGTATTCATTATGTGCCTAATAAAACCTGGTAATGCAAATATTTGTCCCCAAATCCAGTAACGGCCAATACTTTTAATGAATTGTGAGATATCCTCTTACTGTCTCATAAAACAACTTTTCGTCTCCGAAAGAATTATCAGTAAGCGGAAAGTCGAGTTTATATCTGTTATCGCTTGTTAATTCAGTCAGTTATATATAAGGATAACTCGTGATTTCCTTTTTACGTCATTTCCCGCTTCTTCAAATCTTCGTTACGCATCTATATAGTAGAAATGATCTCTGTGTTAAGGTTATATTATTATTTCGAACGTGTTTAATCAATTCTATCACACATGTGATAATGGATGGCACCAATGTTGTCCTTTAACACCCGTCTGACTTTATCGTTTCCATTCTGGTTTATAAGGCATTCCATACACACAGGATCTTGTTGGGAATCTGGCTAAATGTATCATATGTCAGGTTTAACACTTGATACATGCTTATCAGAAAAAGAAGATTTGAAATAGACATGCCAACAACAAGTTAAGATTACATAATGACATAAGGAACGCTACCGAATCTCCAGGGATCGGGCATGTTGATTTGATAGTAAAGTGACTTTTTACGTGTCATAAAAGATTTGAAGTAAACTTTTGATAGATGAATTAGTTAGAATAAATTTTTAGTCCAAATGTATCTTTAAATCACACAATTTTACTCGCAAACGCATTTTTATACGGAGCCCCTTAAGTGCACGATTCCACTCCTATTTAATTATTTCGTTTAAACGAATTAATTATTTCGTTTAAACGAAATGTTAGTTCGTTTAAACGAAATAATAATTCGTTTAAACGAATTGTAAAATTCAATGTTCATGTATAACAACTTCAAAAGTATGTGTTTTGTTGTAACTGCATAGAAGTTAGTAATAACAAAAAACTGAAGACAACTAACTGTGCAGTTTACTACATAAAACATTATAGAAAACGTTAGCATAAATCTGTGGGGGAAATTATGAGATGCACTACAGAATTTTTGATGCCATTATTTTCTACGTACCCCCCAAATTCTGCAGAATACTATAGAATTTCATTCTATAAAAAATTGAATAGCTCCCCGCTCCTATCGCCCAGCCCTTAAGAATGTTCTATAGACAATTACACTTTTAATCCCACTGTATCACTTTATGCTACAGCCCACTAATGTCACCGTTAAACACATAACGGAGCCTAACACCTCCGTCAAATATAACGGCAAGTTAAACACACGTAAAAGTTAACGGGGCTTCCAGAAACAACCTTTCTTTCGTTAAAGTTAACAATCCGTTAACTCCATGTTAACGGATCGTTAAAAGTTAACAGAGCTTTGAGCAACCGGCCCCTGGTCAGACCCAGTGTCTAGTTAAATTGACCGTATACTTATCAATATTTCGTTTCGTGTTTTTATACTTTCGATGACCTACACTACAGAAAGACCTGAGCGATTCTACTAAAGACACGTAAAACGAAATTTTGGAGTATAAAAACGAAACGAAAGAGGATCTGAGTTTTAATCAGATTGTATATATATCAGACAGTATATATTTTCAAACGTGTATTGTGCAATACGTGTCAAAGTTACAATAACTCATTCTTATGTTGATAATTTTTGAATAATGTAATATTTGAACGGTAACGAGATCTATACAGTGAAATGATCAGGTTATCAACATTTGAGAGTACACCTTTAAGATACATTATCTAGTTTCTCTTTTTCTATAGGAGTTGTTTTTCTTGGTAACATCTTTCTGTACACCCCTCCGAAGACCAGTAACAAGAAGCTACAAAGTTCTCCAATAGTAATCGCTGATAAACCAAGCCATAGACCCAACTGACCACCGATATCACTGATCAAATTCATTGACTGAAACATATTAGAAATAAATAAAATATTTAATATGGGCAATCCACTGTGGCACCTGGAGTATGTCATGAAAAGGGTACAGTTAGATTAAATGAGCTATTCGCTAACATTTTGGACCTAGAAATGGACACTAATGGGTGGCAACGCATATAATAATTTAATATGAATGTGTATACCTGATTTGCATTCAATTGTTTCCGTTTTTACTCTAATTTCAAAAAAGTTATGTTCGGAGAAATACGCGATCGTATCCCAATCAATAGGCGATTATAGCGTCTGTTTATTCCAGTCTACTTAGGGAGTATTTGTGCGCATGCTCCCCAGTTTATTGGTGTCATGTATGGCCATGGACCATGGTTTGGCAATCATCGTAATACTAGGTGTCCCGCACTGTTATTTCACTTGTAGACCCGTATGTGTCAAATTCCCTTTTTCTTCTTTTACCATAGAATACCAACAAGGGCATTGACTTATGGGATATTTTACCCTCGTTCTCTCTGTGCATTCTAACAATTGATGCTAAGACGCACTATGGTACACGATTCGTGTACCAATGTTAAAAAATATTTTATCTTAAATATCGAATATCAGAAGCTCATCTTTCCCGGTAAGTTTACATCATCAATGTTGATTTAAATTGATCAACAATTCATGTTTTCGACGTCGAAGATTTTTGATCATTTTGAGTTACGAACTTAGGTCCCTTAACATTTTCAGTCCATTTCAGAATGATCTCGCAATATCTTTCATCAGAATGTCGTCTCTTTTTTCGGTTATAGCAAAATAATTATTTGATTAGACTTTAGGATGTTTTGACTAAAGTCAATACGGACACAAAACCCCAGCCTTCAAATATTTTTTCTCGTCAAATATGAGATCTCGTCTGGATTCTTTCCTAGAAGATTGAAAAATAATTCTAATGGTACATTATTGAATGTAAATAAAGAATTCTGAACTCAGTTACTACTAAGCAATCATGCATGTTCTGAACATTTTTTTAAAAAAGAGTAGGTCTATGCAGTTCCTGAAATGTGGTTCATTTTTCTGAGCCAGGGTTTAATTTTTTACATTTTTGATTTTACCTCATATGATTTCTCATTTTCAATTCTTTTAATTACCATTTCTTGAAAATACACTCGCAGTTTTACGAATTCTGTTGAGCTGAAACAATCAGAAAGAATAAGGTGAATTTCATATCATAATTTTTGGCCAATAATTTATAGTTTAAATTTTGTTTTGTATGTCTTTATGAAGATGGAGTCTGTGTATTGTTTGATATGATATTGTGGTGGGCAGGGGGGTAAGTCAAAGGAATATTTGTTTTTAGTGCAGCTTTGTTTAGGATGGTCGACGGAAAATCGGAGTTAAATATAAATAGTGAACATTATTCTTGACCTCCAACATACAGGTCAGATACGTATCGGAGACGATCGAAAAGGTATACATACCAAGCAAAATTTAATTAGTTAAATATATTATTTTGTTTAAAATTGAATGAGACCGGTTCAAAGCATGTATGTGAGCAAACCACACAACACACACGTATGGAAAATACATCTACGTGTTTATTTGGGCGACGCTTCAATGATCATTGTCTCAACGTTATCAAGCTAATACTCTTCAAAAGGTCGCATAAATAAATAAGTAGCCGTTTTTCCATTATAAAGAATAATGCAGAAAACACACAAAATAATGGAGAAATCACACACAACTATCTCTGCCTCCTTCAGCTAGACATCACATTCTGACGAAGAGATTTATTACCAAAATATTCAGATATGTATTATGTATTATTTCGAAAAAAGAGCTGATCGTTCTTGTTATATAAAGATAATGGATAATAAATATTTTGAAAATTTCGCCCAAATCACTTTATTCATAGTGATGTTAAAAATATACCAATGGGCTGATTTAGCTCTTGGTGCATCTTTGAAGTTAACATGAATTAAAACTCCCTTTCGGCGAAGGAAATGTTCATAATATACAATACTTACTCCAGTTTTGTATATCCCCTGAAATCACTGCTACTTGTCTCCACCCTACTCTTTAGTAGACTCTTGAAATATAACAGAAATTGGCAAATAAACTTATTAATTTAGAAATTCTCCAGACCCCTCGACATTAAAAACACGAATTAGAATTGTATATTGGTCTATATAAAGATACATTCTTGCTTTAACAGTTCAAAAGTAGATGATGAAAGAAGAATATATTGAAAATTTCAGTCAAATTACTTTATTCTGAACGTAGATATCATCGTTGTTATATTTGACTAGAAATGGTAGTAAAATGCATCTTCACCTTGGAAGATCTTTGATTGACAGACGTTAACTCCACATATATAATCTCGATTATCAAGTAAAGTTTTCAATTTATTGTATATACTATTGTAATAATAAATGTTTACCTCGTAGGAAGAAGAGGGCCAAGCTGCCATAGAAAGGGATTTTTCAAATCTTTGTTCACTAGAGGAAAAAACGGCATGAAATAATGGTCTATTCAGAGATAAAATCATCAGAACAATCACAATATGCTGACATATTCCCAACTTAATATTGCGATAACTATCGCGCTGTTGACCCCTACACACTTCCATACAATAGACTTTGATTGTATGGTGCACAGTCGTAATCTAGACTAGAATGAAATAATATATCTTATAACAATTAGTTCATTATCTCATTTGGCGTGCAAAGTTTCAATATATCCAAATTTCTCTTGTCGACATTGAAGATGTTACAATTTTATTTGCTATTTATATACAGCAACACGATCATTTAGATCAAAACGGAAACTTTAGTACGTGTACAGTAAGTCTACTGTGGGTAATAAGCTTTGACTCAGGTGAAAGTGATAATATTTATTATATTAAAGAAATTAATATTGGACCTTATAATAATAATAATAATAATAATAATAATAATAATAAGGTGTCTTATAATGCGCTTAACTCCACATCACGATAGGGAAATGCTCTAAGCACTGACCACACACCAAGCACACTACAACAAAAAACGCACACGATAATGTCCTATTTTAAAAATAACGTTTGAAAAGATGTGTCTTTAGGTTTTATTTAAATGAAGTTAATGTTTCAACAGACTTTAGTTTTAGGGGCAATGAATTCCAAAGCGTTGCAGAGATATATGAAAAATATCTGGCACCAAATGTTTTCAATTTGAATTTAGGCGCCTCAAGTAGACATTGATCAGTCGAGCGAAGGGACCTGGATGAAACATATGGATGAAAGTATTCTGTAGGTATGGTGGAGAAATTTTGACACGGTTTAAAACGAGGGAATCTGATAAATTCGAGTCTGCATACCGAGTAGCACACAGCACTGAAACTGCTCTCAACTGTGTATTAGAGGGAGCTAAGCGATCTGTTGACAATGGTGCTACTTGATTTATCAGCAGCTTTTGACACAATTGATCACAGAGAGCTTCTGCATCGTCTTGAGAGTGATTATGGAATAAGTTTAGTTGCCTTAAATTTGTTCTCGTCATGTTTGTCTGGAAGGTCACATGCTGTAGTAATCGGAAAGCCGTCTCAAACTCTGTGACTTTAACATGTGGTGTGCTTCAAGGGCCCGTCCTTGGACCAATACTGTTTTGTCTCTACACTAAACCCCTTATGGAACTACTGAATCGGCATCTGTTTTCCCATCACTGCTATGCTTATGATAGCCAGTTCATCGACAGCTTCTCCCCATCATATACATGTCAACTCTCCAACTTTCTGCGTGTCATAAAATGGAAGAGTGTATCCGAGACATACGGCTATAGGTGGATCAAAATATGCTGAAATTAAACGCCGAAAAGACAGAGGCTGTCCTGTGTGCACCTCCTGCTAGACTCCAGAAATATTAATGATGCAACTATTACTTTCTCTTTATCTGTAAAAAAAACCCTTGGTATTCATCTGGACTCGTCTCTTACAATGGAACCCCACATCAGCGATGGATGTATGCAAGGTTACCCACTATCCCCTACGAAACATAGGATCGATAAGGCACCCAATAACTAGGAATGCAACCGCCACCCTTGTACGCTGTATCACCACGTCATGGCTTGATTATGGAAATAGTTTGTAAGCAGGCATTTCGAAAGAACAGCTATATCGGCTTCAACAAATTCAGAATCGCTGTGCAAGAATCGTCACGCGGACTTTGCTGTGTTCTTACATATCCCTAGCTTTAAATGCTCTACACTGGCTTAGAATTCAGGAACGGATAGAATTTAAAGTGCTCTCCACACTTATCCCATAGATTCCCTCGTTCCAGGAAATTCACAATTTGACCACCTTTTTCGAGGATCTTGGAGAAAAGGTATAAATTTAAAAATGGGCGGTAGTTTTTTAGAACTTCAGTATCCAATGTTGATTTCTTTAAATGGGGTTTAATGAGGGCATGTTTAGAAGCCTCAGTTACAGTACCATTCTTCAGGCTAGTATTAACAACAATAGTTACTACAGGAAGAAGAACATCCAACACTTGAAGCAGAATATTGGTTGAAATGGGGTCCAAACCACATGACGTGGCTTTAGACTTTTCAATAATACACTTAAGATCCTGTTCACTGACTGGATCAAAAGATTCAATGTTTTCACCCTAGTAATCAACAGCAACAATGCTATCAAATACTGGATTACATTCTGAACGGATTTTGCTGATCTTGTTGATGAAAAATGTATTAAAGTTGTTAAGTTAACACACCATTTATAACTTTACATTGTTATGTAAATTCGTGATCTACTGTTATAACTCAATTATTTATTCATAGTTTAGTTCATATATTTTCACGAGATCTGTGGTAACAGGAAGGCACAGGATAAAACAACCAAATTCGGATTCCACAAACAATAATATGATACTTACTAACAGGCCTGGGGACATATGGTATCACACGCTTCATAATCAGCTTGTCTTGATGTCTTTATATTCTGTGCACACCACGCTTGAAAAATCAATAACATACTTTTACAAAATTTGGGTACGAGTAGGTGCTATTTCGTTGGCAGTTTCGGTCCGATGCTCATGAAATTCGAACGCAGTCGTCATTCAGGGTATAACAGTAATATATTTAAACGCTTTTTAAATTCTGATAAAAATTGTAAAAATTAGGGGGACCGCAAGCTGAAAACGTAAATTAAAGGCCATAATCCAGGAAGTTACGGTCCGATATGCGGGAATGTCGACAGAAACCGAGATCTCTGTGATGTAAACATACTTTTGCAAGTTTCATCAAAATCTGATAACAATTATTATTTTTATTGTGACCTCTGTCCACAAGCAGTCAGCATAATCAACGACGTTACGGTCCGATAAATTCCAATAATGCTAGGAACCGAGGTCTTGGCGAGACAAAAAAAGTTTCGTCAAAATTTGATAAAAACTGTGACCTATAGAATGTCTAAAAATACACTGTAGACGGACGTCTGGTCGAACGGATAATATACGTCCACAGAGAGATATGATCGTAGTGAAAATATTCTCAGGAAAATAATCATATGCAGTAATAAAGTATTATAATATACAAGTCTAAACTCATCGAAAGTTTCGGACAGTGTGTGGCTTAAAGTCACAATGAAGACAAGCCCTAGGAATGAGATCTTATGCATAGGAACTGTTCGAAAATAAATATTTGCAGTAACGAAGTATCATATTATGCAGATACCCATAGTATTCGGAAAGTAGGTGTCTTAAAGTCGCAACAGAGACAAACCCTAATATAGTTATCCTATGTTGTCGTGGGAAAATCGATATTATTGTCCATTATAAACCAATAATTAGAGACAATAATCTATCAAATAACATGCACAGTGTCGATTTTGAGTCTCCCGTAACCAAGAAGATTAAAGGGACAATACCACTCTGACTGGCTTGACATATCAAGGAAAAAAATAGCCTTATTCTAACTACGAGATGCTTAAGTGTCCCACCTGTTGTGTAAATCATCCATTACATCCTATTTTACTTTCAAATCATGTAGTTGTAATTTACCTATGTTTTTAATTAGGTGTGTTAAGATGAAATTTGTATCATCGATTAATTGAAATAATGTAAAATAGTACAATTTGTTGATCAGAATAACGTTTGGGACATATTATTCAGTTACAACAAGAGTGGTATTAGGGTTTAAATCAAGTGAGTAAAATAAGAATAAGTGAAAATTTCCGATAGCCCAGAGCTTATCAGCACATTCATTCCATCTATATGTAAATTACTAATTACAAGTAAAGTTTTCTTTTTTTGTTGGTTAATTTAGACGTTTAATTACCTATAGTATGGTTGGTCATTTAATTTATCGTAGTCAAGGTCGAATCACTGATAGAAATAAACAAACTTAAAGACCCAATAACACTCTTTTTGTAACTGAATAATATGCCCAAATCATTATTCTGGTCAATAAATTGTACTATTTTACAATATTCCAATTAAATGATGATACAAATTTCATCTTAACACACCAAATTTTAAAAAATTGGAAAATTGCAGCTACATGATTTGAAAAGCTTTATGTAAACCTTTCAATCTGTAACTAAGATTTTAAAATATTTTCGAACTCTCTGGACAAGTAAAATAGGATGTAATGGATAATTTACACAACAGGTAGGATACTTAAACATCTAGTATAGTTAAAATAAGGCCATTTTCTTGACCTGTCAAGCCAGCAAGAGTGTTATTGTCCCTTTAACCACGGATAATAATCATGAGATGGGTATAATTGAAGTATTTTTACACACAATTTACCTATAGCATTATTGGTGATGTTGCACACATTTTCCATATTTTCCACGTAATAAGATGGTGAGGAACAGTTACATTCTTCAATAATCAACATCTGATAGCAACTGTTCATACACGACAACTTGGAGTAACTTGTATTCAAATTCTTCATGTAGAGATCCTCTATTAATCCTTTGTTCGCACAATCTGAATGTGGAGGTTCCAATCTTATCATTTCAAGCTATGAGAAACGTCAAATTGTTAAACCTTTAAGTAATATCTAAAAAATATCTTCCACTTAGTTAAGTTGATATATTATATCTAAAAGAATTATTTTGAATATATTGAAATGTCAATGAATGATTGATATATTATAATGCAAGAGTCTTTGAAGTTTGGCAAATTTAGGTTTAGCAGTCTTCCCAAAATTGTATCAATATTTTGTTTGGTTTTTTTTGTAATACTTGCGAAGATATGTAAAGACATGCTGACTGTGTTTAACACAATAAGTTAATTTGCAATTCTTTGAAATCCGGCAAACAGTATCAATATTTTGTGAAGATACATAGATAATTTCTTACTGCGTTTAACCCAATAGATGTTGCGTAACCCGGCGATACAGAGATACCCTCGTCTAAAGGAAATGGCATCGTGTTTCGTGGATGAACAACAACCTTGACACCTGCTTCTGGAGATAGAGCTGGTATGTATTCACACTGTTCAAGGTATAACTCCAACGAAAGGCCTGAAAAACAATAAATACATCGCAATGGACTGTGCAGTTAGGTACTACAAGAAAATATCAATTATTGGTGACTAACAGAAATCATAACTATATGGACAGTATGAAATTTATTTTTGAAGGAACCATTCACTTTAAGGGGCCCATACATGTTCAATAATTCCGTCAATTTTATTGACTCTAACATTGAACATTTGTGGGCTATATTGACGTAAAATATTGTCACGTCAAAAACCATCATTGCGTCAATATATTGACGGATCAAAGCCATTTCTTTGAATGACAATATTGCTCGTGTATGGAAAATCTGTCAATAATTGCGTCAATATTTTCATTCCATCGTCAACCTAGGAAGAGTAAATATTTTAAAAAATGACCAAAAAATGATTAAATTATTGATGGAAATATTGAATTCCCGTCAATATTATTGAATCAATACATTGGGTCAATATTATTGACGGAATTTTTGAACGTGTATGTGCCCCTTTATAAATAGTTGCACGAGGTGTAAAGGGTGAATAATAACAAGACACGTGGCCAAGTACGATCTAGGCTATTTAGATCCGCATTTGAAGGAATTACTCATGGATTTTGAGAATCCATTTTCATTTAAGTGTCAAAAATATTTATTAAAAAAATGTTTTTTTTATTTATTGAAGTGTTGATAAGCACGTATTGCCGTACCCTGTAGTTACGCCACAGCGTTCAATACTTAACCGATTTTAGATGAATGTTCAGGGATAGTTTGCAATGGGTTTAATATAATGTTGTGTTTGACCTGATCGTGTAGGGGTTAGTTCGCTCTGGACTTGCTACTGTTGTATCTCTCTTCTTACTGACTTCACCATTGTGTTTCTCACGATACCGAAATCAAATCAGTTACAGGAACAACGACAGTGTTTTTGCTTAACGTTTTATGTCACAACAGTTACACAATGGTCTACATTAGAATATTTAACCCCCAGTCCCGTAAAAATCCAACCAGCGTGGCTGCTAGACCAAGGAAAACACTACATCATGAAATAGTCATCAAACGAATCCACATGATCTCTAAAAATTATTCTAGCCCGGCTCCCTTATATTGGTACCTATTCCTTTGTCTGAGGTTTACGTATAAGACTGATGACAACTTAATTCTAAATATGGAACGGTTATGCACCCCAAACCTGCATATCGACAGGGATTGTTAAAACAAATATGATATATGTTATATAACAAAGAAAAATGTAAACGACCAACATGATCATTAATCTATAGCTTAGTTAACCTACCAAAACAACCAGCATATACTTACTATATTTTAGGTACGAACCTAGAATCAATAATATGAAAGATAACAATATTGTTTAAGCCATCATATTTCCCCATTCCTTGTCTTTAGACCCCATCTCCTGTTATTGTTACAATATTTCGTAAACAATTAATTTGCGTTTCAGAAGAAACTTTTACCATAATAATAATTTACATATTTGTTCTTTCGCAGAAATCCCTGCCAGCCATATTACTACAATAGTCCTCATAATTTAATACTTATTACAAAGGGTATTCCCAAAATAATTGACCATGGCTGATTATTGCTCCTACTCTTACATAAAGTAGCTTTCTTGACCAATTAAAACATTACAATTTGGTCGTGTTATAATTACTAGTAGCCCAGACTGTTAAGCGTTTAAAGTGTATTCGATGTAAACCGAGAAAGCTTCTCAGGATTCGCTAGCCTTGTTTTCTCCTGTCGCGAACAAGAGCCTGGCATGTCTAGTTGTTTTAACTGGCACGATATAAATATCCTTTGGTGGTGCAGAAAGATATTACGTTAAACCCCATTTCAAATCTGAGAAAGAACACAAGCCATCCCATGTCTAAATATTAGAGCAAGTTGAAATTGCTTCACTTGCTGTTTTACCGACAAAAAAGGAGTTAATCTGTATCGTTACCTTTAACCCATCTTCCTGAAGGAACGGCCGCGAGTTTTACAACATCTAACCCTTGCTTCACCACTTGGCTATTCCTAACATTTTACGCTGGTTGTGTTTACACGTGACTAATTAGCATTCAAATCATTGTCCAATCAGAGGTCGTGGCACATAACACACTCTGTCGCCGAGATCAAACTGGCACGCAATAAGACCACTCACCACACAATAAAGGACAATCAACCCAGAATGCAATAAGGAAGTCGCTGATCACGTGCTCTGTATGGGCTAATCCGTGCCTTCGCTAAAGAAAATAAATTGAAAGTAGTATATTTTTAGTAACCCAAAATCTGATTGGATCACGGTTGGGGCCGATACCCAATCAAATTGAGTGCCGAAAAATGTAGAGTGTTGAGTGAAGGGCTTGATAAGGTGTATGTAGTTAAGGCGAGATCAAGCCTTCTATTGAAGATGCCTTTAACCTAAATAAGCATTATCACTTCGAACAACTAATTCTTTTTATTTAGCTAAAATTAAAATGTCAATTTAATCAAAATTACGAACTCTCAGGAACACATGATAACATGTATCTATGTCTGGATGACATCGCGCCTGGTACGTTCGTGCATCTTTTATGCGCGAACTCTTAGTTTTGATATTACTGGCACGCGCACGGGCACAATTTTTATTGTTTAACATTTACTTATTAGTGATGCGCTGTAGTGGCTGCTCCTGTTTAGCTCTCCAAGTTTTGTGTATTTTTTTTTTTTTTGGCTACTAAATTTAGTTTATTCATGTGAAAGTGAAATTATGTGTGTATAAGGTTACATGGAACACATTTGTGAAGGAATTATTGTCATTATTGGATTATCTCTTGCAGTATTTATTGTGTTCTGAAAATTGAAATACATTTGAAGTTTTATAGAGTGATCAATGAAGCATATCAACAGCCATTTTATTAGACTTGGGCTTCTCTGCTATTGTTTTAACATGCTCAACTTTAATCCAGTTAATTATAACTCACATGTGATTACGATATCTAGAGATGAACTCATTTCAAAGCAACAACTCAACACTGTATCTGTTAACTTGTTTAGATTTTTACAAGATGCAACACTCCATATTCTTAAATATGTACAAACTAAAACTCGGCGTGGGTGTTCTTCTGGTCTCACAAAAAAAGCAAAGAAAGCCAGAAAGAAGACAAAGATATCATCATCATTGAAAATTGGTCTCTTAAATGCGCAGTCGGCTCGTAATAAGAGTGTTGAAATATTTGACTTAGTAATTGATTATGACCTAGATATTTTAGTAGTCACAGAATCATGGTTTAAACCTACGGGCGACGAAGCAATAATTGCTCAGATAACACCCCCATCTTACACTTTCGTCCATCAACCTCGGCTTACATCTAGAGGAGGTGGTCTTGCAGTAATCTATAAATCTGCAGTTTCAGTAAAACTCAATGCATCGTCAATTGATCTGCCCTCGGTCGAGGATCTCAGTCTGACAGTGAGCGTCCAGAACAGATCATTCCACCTTGTCTGTATTTACAGGCCTCCACCTTCGACAAAGAATAAATACTCATATCCATCTTTTTTGGATGATATTACAAAACTCTTTCAACAGTATCACAAATCGGATACAATATTTTTGGGAGATTTTAATATTCACTGGAATAAATCTGATAGATCCGATGTGAAACAGTTTATTTCCATTGTTGACTCTCATTCCTTGCGGCAACATGTTCAACGGCCAACTCACAGGTCTGGCAACACGATTGATTTAATCTTTACCCATCAAGACTCTGAAATCATTCAAAGTGTCTTGGTAGAAGATAAACAAATATCTGACCATTGCCTGATCCTTACTGAATGTAAGATTGAGAGACCAGAGAAGGAACAAAAACATCTTGTATGTAGGAATTTAAAAGCTATTGATTATAGTAAATTCAGATCGGACTTGCTAAATTCAACTCTTCTTCAAGATCCGCCCCAATCTGTGAATGATCTTGCCACTCTGTACAACAAGACTCTGACCAACCTTCTAGACTCACATGCGCCTCCAAGAAACAGAACGGTAACTGTCAGACCTAACACACCGTGGTATGACTCAAATGTTTTAGAAGCAAAACAATCTCGACGCCAAGCAGAGAGAAAATGGCGTAAATCTAAATTGGAGGTCCACAGACAACTGTATTGTTCTCAGAACTCTCATTTAACCAACGTTATCCGAACAGCTAAACGTAACTACTGTTTAGCTAAGCTCGAGAACTGTGGCCAAGATCCACGCAAGATACACACATTCATGCATTCACTCTTGGGTAAGAAATCTGAAACGAAACTGCCTTCTTCTGATAATTCCAAGAAACTAGCAGACGAGTTCAACCGTTACTTTGTTGACAAGATCAGTGGAATCAGAACCTTGCTACTTGAATCTTTTGATAATTCAACCTCAATTGATTCAACGGTTGAATTTTCTGGTGGCGCACTCGAGGAATTTCAGTTGTTTTCTGAAGATGATGTCTTGAAGATTATCCGTTCATCAAAGCCAACTACTTGTTCGTCAGATCCAATTCCCACACCTCTAGTCATTAAACTTGCAGACGTGCTTCTTCCAACAATAACTTTGATAATTAATAACAGCCTTCAATCAGGCGTCTTTCCCGAAATGTTTAAACATGCGCTGGTTAAACCTCTACTTAAGAAACCTTCGATGGATAAGGAAATATTCAAAAACTATCGTCCTGTATCCAATTTACCATTCATTTCAAAGATTTTGGAAAAAGCGGCGAACATTCGGTTGAACGATCATTTGACTCGGCATTCACTGTTAGATCAGTATCAGTCAGCTTACAGACAAGGACATTCAACCGAGACTGCTCTTCTCAAGGTCGTTGATGATATCAGACATATTGTCGATAGAGGCAACTGTTGTTCCTTAGTAATGTTGGACCTTTCAGCTGCGTTCGACACAATCGACCCACAGGTTCTCCTTAAGAAACTTCGTGTAGAGTTTGGCATTACAGATTGTGTCCTGGCATGGTTTGAATCTTACCTTCGCGATCGTAGTCAATCGATACAGATTACAAACACCAACTTAGATTCTGTTAATCTTTCAAACGGAGTTCCCCAAGTTTCTGTGCTGGGACCAGTGTTATTTGTACTTTACACAGTCAGTGTCGCCAATATACTTAAGAGGCACCATCTTTTGCACCACTCTTATGCTGATGACACACAAATTGTTGACAACTGGAATTATAAAGATCATCAGGATTCATTTGATAGAATCACCTTATGTACAAAAGATATCAAATCATGGATGACCAATAATATGCTCAAACTCAATGATGATAAAACAGAGGTCATGGTTATTGGTACCAAACAACAACTTTCTAATAAATCAGCATCTACCATCTACATCGCTGACTCTCAAATAAATATTGTTAATTCGGTTAAAGATCTTGGTGTCCATCTTGATTCTGAGCTTAGTATGGAGAACCATGTCAATCAGTTGTGTAAAGTCTGCTACTTCCATCTCCGGTCTATTAGACAAAATCGACATCTTATTACAAAGGATGCTGCGCATACTTTAGTCAGATCATTGGTTTCCTCACGACTCGACTACTGTAACAGTTTACTCTATGGCATAAATCAAAACCTGATCAACAAACTTCAAATTGTGCAAAACACGGCAGCCAGGATCGTCTGCAGATCTGACCGAAACTGTCACATTACACCTATTCTGAAAGAACTGCACTGACTACCAATCACCCACAGAATCCATTTCAAACTTCTGTGTATGGCCCATAAATGTTTAAATGGAACAGCTCCAGAATATCTAAGTTCAATGTTATCTGAATATATCCCCAAACGCACCCTACGGTCACAAAGTGATCACCTTCTAACAGTACCAAGTTATAGACTTAAATCCTTTGGTTTTCGACGATTTTCCCACAGTGTGCCAAAACTATGGAACTCTTTGCCTATACATCTCAAAACTTCGCAAAGTTTAGAAACTTTCAAATCAAAACTAAAATCATATTTGTTTGATTCCTATTATAAAGAGTGAACTATAAAACTGAAGAGCTAAACAAACCTGCGCCATGAGCATACTGTTTGGATGGAATGCGCGCAATATAAATATTCATTATTATTATTATTATTATTAACATGTACCAAAATCTGGGATTTCGCGCGTAGGTACTTTTGAGGTATTAGGTCTGTTTAGCATAACACTCGCCACTGTACCTGTGTATCGCTAATTATAAACCGAATGTTTGAAGACCGTTCATATTTATTACGCACTTTTTTTAGTACAGTGTTGATTCATGCTCAAATTGTTGCTAAGCAAACCAACGGGATTATTTTCTCAACAGTGTATGAACGTATATTCATAGCGATAATATCCTTACACCGAGAGGAAGTATGTAGTCTCGGTGAATAGAACCATGGTTGTCTGGTAGAAAATTACTTTTGTATATTTTCGAACGGTAAACAGTGTTTTTAGAAGCAAACTAACCTGCCGCACATGACGAAGTCATTATACTTATAATAAAAAGGCAAGAACTCCTTTTGCAGCGGAAGCTTATCAGTGAGTAATAGGTCAAGGTTAAAACATACAGTACACGCATCGCGGTGGTTTGATGTTTTTTATCGTGGAATTCCGTGAATTACCGCGTGAATATCGAGTGACATGATACGACTGACAGAGCAGCCCAGAGTCGAACAATCGCCGCCCGAGCTGTCTTCGTCAGCTAGTTTCAAAATGGCGTACAACCAGTGCAAGTGGGAAAAGACGACAATAAAATCAGAAATATGTTATTTATTATTGTCGGACTTATTACATCACTCCTGTCTAACAAATCATAAAGCTGTGGTGTTACGGTGGCGGCATAGTATTTCAACGTAACACCACAGCCACTCTAACCATTCATAATACATCTAACTATCACTCCCTACACATTTCCCCTCGTCTACTTTCCCAAACGTCAACAACACATCTCATGCATCCATTTCGCTGATTAACCCTTGTACCATGTCTACTGGATGACATCGCGCCTGGTACGTTCGTGCATTTTTATGCGCGAACTCTTAGTTTTCCTATTACTAGCACGCGCACGGGCACTATTTCTTTTTCTTTTGCATGTACCCAAATCTGGGTTTTCGCGCGGAGGTACTTTTGAGGTATTAGCCTGAGAAGCATAACACTTGCCACTGTACCTGTGTATCGCTAATTATAAATCGAGTGTTTGAAGACAGATTATATAGATCACGAGTGTTATTTTCAGTACAGCTCGAGTTTATTCCCGCTCTATTATTTGCCGCTAAGCAAACCAATGGGACTATTTTCTCAACAGTGTATGAACTTATTCATAAGCGATAATATCCTTACACCGAGAGAAATTATCTAGTCTCGGTGAAAAACCATGATCATCTGGTAAAAAATTACTTTTCTATTTTTTGGAACGGAAAACAGTGTTTTTAAAAACAAACGAACCTGCCGCACATGAGGAAGTCATTATATTAATAATAACAGACGAGAACTCTTTTTGGGCACAGGCTTTCTTACGGAGTAGTAAATCGTCCACAAACAATCATTTATGACTACAGGAAGATTAACGACGACTGTAGACAGTAAGTAGGTTATACACTATACGTTTGAGCCGAGATTACTCGCTTTGAGTCGAGATTACCAGCTTTCAGGTCACCGATAACCAATTATGTCAGAAATACCATACTGACATTCGGTTTTTCAAGTTGTACGCGAACTTACAATCTGCGCCCTAACTCAGTACCTGTCTTCGTCAGCTACTTCCAGTTTCACAATGGCGTGTTCGACATTGCTAAGTGTTATGTACTCACCCGTGTTATTTGCTGATAAGGAAGCCCATCAAATAAGATTAATTAACAAAACAACTATAACTGAGTAGTGATTAAAATACTTCATTTTTTTTTCTTTCTCAAATAGTAAATGAGTTTGATTGACCGATGACTGCTAATGTTTTTTCGTGAATTAAACGGGATAATTGCAATCAACCCACGATCTTAAATTTTCCTGAAAAAAAACCCTTGCTTTGTTGAACGCACTATAATTTATCGATTGGTATTGCCATCTACGACCAGATTGTCGAGGAATGCGTCAACGCACAGCTTACGGATTATCGCTAAAGGGACAATAACACTCTTGCTGGTTTGACGGGTTTCGAAGAAAAAAATTAGCCTTATTCTAACTACTAGATGCTTAGGTGTCCTACCCGTTTTGAAATTATCCATTATAACCTATCTTACTTGTTCAGAGGGTTCGAAAATATGTTTAAATCCAAGTTGCATCTGAAAGTGCTTACGTCAGGCTTTTCAAACCATGTAACGGCATGTAGTTGAATACTTTCAATTTTTTAAATTAGGAATGTTAAGATGAAATTTGTATCATTTATTAATTGGAATATTGTAATATAGTACAATTTGTTGACCAGAATAAAGATTGGGACATATTATTCAGTTACAACAAGAGTGGTATTGGGCCTTTAACAATTTCTAGGGGCTTGTTTTTGTGTATGTCATTTTCAGTATATTATTCGTTTTTAACAAATTTATACAACTTTTATGGGAAACTATGATTATCAAACAACCGTAAACCCAACTGATGTTTTATCGTTTGCTTGGGCCTTTTACGAACCACGTGTATGTCATGAACTTAATAAATGTTTTCTTCAAATCTAACTAACGTGACGAAATTTATGACGTAGCTGGCTTTTTTTTCGCATGTACACAGTGACTGGCCATTTTGCGCAGTAATCCCATACAGAATTTGGCTATTTTGTTAAAATTGCTATAAAAATTTTAATTTTTGTTTAGAACTGAAATAAATTAACTATTAGTCAATCCCCACACTAAAAACATTAAAATAATTGATTGTGTATATATTCTGAAATAGACCCGACCAAAACACAATATAATTCCAAGATGTCAGCGCCCATGAGCGAAAAGTTTCGGGACGCTATACATTTTCAAAGTCGAAGTTAGGAGTTACAAACTTAAATAAAAGACAACTAATAATGTTTTCATTTCTTTATTATTATTCATAATCTGTCTTCGGACATCATCTAAAACGAAAAAAGATAAGTTATTACTATTTCTACATAAATTCTTAGAAGTCCCAACTGTCGTTTATGTCGAGTACCGAGTCCCAAATAATAATTATTTAGCTTGGTCCGAGTGGTCTTTTAGCTTGGTCCGAGTGGTCTTTTCACTTGGTCCGAGTGGTCTATCAATTGGTGCGAGTGGTCTTTTTTATGGTCCGAGTGGTCTTTGGTCCGAGTGGTCTGGATACCTATTCCCCCCCCCCCTCTCGAAACATGTTATCAAGGCAACCCCTTCAGGGTTATAGTTATTTTTCAGGCATATTTATGTTGCCTGCACGGTCTCGAAAACTATCACCTCTGAAAACCTTTTATTTGTTAATAATATTTGATATCACAACATTTTTTTATAAAACACTATGCAGTCAATTTACGACAAACTATAATTTAAACTTTAATCTTATATATATGGTGAATTCAAACCTAATTCTAATTGAAAAAATATGTATCGAAGTAATAAACAGAGAAAAAAATTTATGTAACGGAGAGACATAATAAATATTTTTAATAGTACCATACATTATTGACGGTCTCCTGTAAGTGACGCAAGACAAACGACCTGCCAAGACAGATACCTAGTCATTCGCATGGGAAGAGCAGCTTGGGTGCTGTGTACACCGTGCCATACACGCTACAGATTCCGTTTCAGTTGATACTCATTTTGAGAGTAGGCTGTAGTGCCGCTGTCCAGGCAAAACCTCCCCCATATCACATTTTATGAGAATATAAACCCCATTACCTTTATTTCATCCTAACCATACCAATTTGGTGACTTTAAACTTACAGTGAAATAGTGTTACAAAAATCAAAATTAACATAATGATCGATAATAAGGTTACGACGAGTGATTAATTATAGTTTATTAACTTCGAAAACAAAAAATCCACTACACCATATACAGAAATAGCAATTTTTTGAAATAATTAATATATCATTACATTATGACAATATGACCAGTCAGTGTCAAGGACAATAATTGCCTCAAACTTTAATATAAATCTTAAACATATAAATATAGTGCAATTTTTAATGACTTTAACCTCAAATATAATAGTGTACAATAAAAAGAACTTAATTAATATAATAATTTGTAGACAAAATGGAATCAAACACTTTCAATTCATAATCTTCTCTGAGTGACAATTCTTGGACATTGTCCACAAAAAATAGGTTTCAAATGTAATTCACAAACCCCTCCCATGTCCCCATATTTACTATATTTAGTGATTAACCAACAAAACAATACAGATGTAGGTATGAAAGTTGTGTTAAATTAATTATCTGCAGAGAATTCTGCCTTTACAGGTTTACAATACACCTTTTCAATGTTAAAATTGTAAGAACACTGGAAAAACAAGACTAAAATAATGTATCGTGTTAAAATAGAACTGGACAGTAAAGGCTTGTATACATGTAGCGGTAAGCGCTAGAGGGTGCTAGGCGAAACCGATTTTCTAGATTATGCTGTGCGAAGCAGATGTAAACCCCGCCTCTTTCTTGTTTAAGTCCCCCCCATTTTATTTGAAGGTCGAGTTTAGAAAGGAGTATTTATTGTTAGTAATAAAAGATATCCCAAGTGCTACTACACTTACGTACACCTAGTGGTTTCCGTGGTCCTAGTGTGTGATCATCAATAGTTGCTCTTAACACTTCCTGGAAATTTCAAGTCTCTACGACCACAGGAGGTAATAACGGTACGAAAATTCAATAGCAACAAAATGTACTCTCCCTGACCTGCTCTACTGTGTACTCGGCGTATAAAATAAGTAGCTATACCATGAGTGTAGCCCACTCGTAGTGCGATGCATTCCGCTATTTCTGTGATATATTATAAGATGCTATTCTTAATTTATATAATACAATCACTCAAATATTATTTTTCCATGAACATTAATTAATAGAAATACTTTATAATCTTTCAAATTTAAGAAAAAGTCCCACTGCTAATCGAGGCCGATTGGGTTCAAAGTGTGCTGACTGCATAGCTCTAGGCCGATTAGACTGTAGCCTATACGCGGTATTGGTTGATGCATTCCACTGTTCAGGCTCGGTGGAGTAGGGGGGCTAGCCCCACCCCTCCCCAATAATTTGGGCACAAGTGCTCTTTTCTTGAGGTTATTGCGGCCCCTGAACCCTCGCCTATAGGGACTATGGAAGCCCCCCCCCCCCAAATCAAGAATTGCTTCCGCCGGCCCTGATGTTTCTGAGGCTTATAGTATAATGTCCTCAATATACATGTACGTAAAAACGCTCGAAAGAATTGTAATTATTTTATCAAAATCAATCGAAAACATATCCCCAAATCTTTAAACATAAGAAAAAAAGCTGACTGCTAAGCAAGGCCGATTGTATACTTCATGTGGTATAGTGCTATGAATTAGATTCCGCTATTTCTGTGATACATAAGGTACTATTATAAAAATATTTAAAACTTGTTAATATAAAGGCAATTTGTTGAAAATTACAGTCAAATTGAACCACTATGAACCAAGAAATAAGCGTTAAGCGAACAAAAGTTATGCATAGCCTCGGTCATCATTACTAAAGTCGATTCTACAAAAAACTCTTGCATACTCCCATGTGGTTCAAATCAAATTACGTTCCATTTACGACCACTGTCTAATAATAACATTCACCTTATGTTATGTACCTGATCTGGGTCAAAACTTCGACACATAACTCTTACAAGTTCATCCAATGGCCAATTCCCCACTGTGAACATACTGTTTTTAATCGTATTTAATCCATAACATGAAAATTACTGTCAAATTCTTCATTAAATAACAACAACAAAAATTATTCTATTAAAATGAAGCGCTTGTGATGCATTTTCTATTGGTATATAAATCAATACCATCGCTCATTTCAAAATGTCTGATAATATCGATAAAATAAATTAATAAATGAAATTTGAGTAGTGAATCAAAAATTTAAATTGCAATTTTCTCAAAATCAGGCATTTTGACTTATCACAAGTGTGTTCTAAACCCTCGATATGTAACAGTCATTAAAAACGTCTGAATACGGCACCACCTGACTTAAACATGATACACGTTGTACAGGCCTATTCATTGCACTTTCATGGCATGTCAAAGGTTACTCGGGGATAGATGATAAAAACACCAATGAAAGCGTCTATAAATCAAAACGCGGTTGATTCAACAACACGACTTCATTAGTTATTGAATACGTCCTTAACCCCGTATAACCTTTCACACGTCCAACCACAATATCGTGCAATAGGTGTATTAATTTGATTTTTAGGTTTAACGCCGCAAACAATGCCAAAATAGTGTTTTCACTGCTCATGCCTGACACATACTGTCAACATTGTATATTTTTCCGTTTCCGCCCTTCACCCCACAATATATATTCCACGGCTACGTTGCGACGGTACCAGCACACCCAGTTGTTGACACCCATTAAATCACTCATGTCTAACAAATCATAAATCTGTGGTGTTACGGTGGCGGCGTAGTATTTCACCGTAACACCACAGCCACTCTAACCATTCATAATACACCTAGCTATCACTCCCTACACATTTCCCCTCGACCTACTTTCCCAAACGTCAACAACACATCTCATACATCCAGTTCACTGATTAACCCTTGTACCACGTCTACTGGATTGTTTTGTTGTGAGTTATTATATCAGGTACTATTTATAGGTTTGTTATAGGTTTATAGTAACAGTAATAATAATTGATAAATGTTTGGTGAACTCCGTATATACTGTAGATATATAATTAAAGTGGACTGACCCTAAGAATATAGATAAGCGAATTTTTATAATCTATTATACATGTAAATATCATTTACATGATGAACTATAACAGGGATTGGATCCATCCATAAAGATATTATGAGTATGTGGACAATAACTTCTAATAATTATATAATTTAAATGCCAGAAGGTAATTGCATGTATATCCAGGGAGCGGGATGTTACACAGATAAGCTATTCAAGTACATTCCTATAAATGGATACTGATATACTGATGCCTTGTATTGCTTTTATAATACAATTATAATGCTTTGTCATTGAGGGTTAGTCCCGTACATGATATGTCCAATGCCAACGCTCAATTGCCATCATTGTCTGCATATGTTATACATTATAATTATCTATTTTATTCCTAACTCTGGGTTTACGTCTAGAATTCACTAAAAAAATCACTTCTCAATTCAACTGTCTAAAGCCGCACGCGAATCTTATAAGATACACCTCTCAAAATGCCATCGGCCTATCGATACAGCTAATTCTTTTCCTGTTGTTTGTTTCGAAACAAGAACATAATAATTTTACTCACCAAATAACGGTCCCGGAAATTTAGCTGTTAAAGAATCTCCTTTATCTGGATGGTTGAATGTAAAACAGTTTCCATACTTGTGATTGTGGAAAGTTGTAAAGTTCCTGTAAAATATAAGCAGTATTTCTTCAACCGTTAATTATACACGTTATCCATGTGACAATATTCTTCCAAATTATGTAGCACTTTGGCCCCTAAGACAATACAAGATGTTATAGTATTGTCTTTCGCTTTAGACCAGGCAAATAAATTATCATGTTAAATTCACGTGTACCGAATGGCTTGACTATACATGGGTACATAAAAACAGTGGTGTTTTATAGTTAAAATTATTAAATTGTCAAATTAACCATCAAATGCTGTCTGTTTGCTAACATATGGTGCTTTCCATAGTAGGTAATATTCAGCATTTGTTTTCCTGAGAATTCAGTAATTTATGACGTATTTTGGGTTGGAAATGGGACCAGTACATATAGACGGGCAAAAGTCTGTTTGGGTATACTCGCAGCTATCGAGAGGGAAGCCATTACAAGAACCTGTTTAGAGATATCGAAATACTGAATAAAGCTTATAAAAAGTAAACCACTGTTGTATTATTTGAGACGATCAAAACAAGAAGAAGTCCATAACAGCACCGTCATAGTACCACAATTATTACTCATCACAGTGAGTATATCACTGGCCCACTAACCAGGATGTCCTAGGTTCGATCCCGGTGTTGACCGAACAGTAAGTTTGGAGGGGTTTACCTGACTGTGTCGACTTATCAACGATTCGGAAGGCCTGGCAATGATACGCGCCCAATTAATACGTCCTTGTGCCGCTGTCGGGGCAAAATGTCCATCATATCAAGCTAGTGATTTTAGATATTATGTACCACTTTAAATACATAAAAGACAGATACATTTAGTGAACATTTAAGATGTAAATGCCTTGCACAAATTCAACATAAACTATGCATTTATGCTAACAAGGGGGAGGGGGGTAGATATGTGTGGACTTTAATTTTTTGAATTCGATATATTTATTCCCCTTGTCCTAATAAACAATCACAAATATAGAAGACCAAACAGTTCTTTTTTCAGTTTTCTTAATCCTTATTTCTTAATTCATATCATATTCCTTAATTTTTATTTCTTCATTTGTTGTCGTATTTCGACATTTGTATACTAAAATTAACATTTGTACACTAAAATTAACATTTGTATACTAACAGTTGTATACTAAAATTAACATTTGTATACTAAAATTAACATTTGTATACTAAAATTAACATTTGTATACTAAAATTAACATTTGTATACTAAAATTAACATTTGTATACTAAAATTTAAAATTAACATTTGTATACTAAAATTAACATTTGTATACTAAAATTAACATTTGTATACTAAAATTAACATTTGTATACTAAAATTAACATTTGTATACTAAAATTAACATTTGTATACTAAGTATCTTAAATTCAATATGTGTTTTACAAATCAGACATTTGTCAAATCAGATTCGTAAAATGTATTTTAATTATGTTCCAATATAAAGATAAAATTAATTTAGAAAATCATTAATTAGCCTCCATTTACATTTTATCAGAGAAATACAACGAAAAACAAATCTGAATCTGGAACAACGAATTTTAAAATACAGATCTTGCAAAAAATTTCTCCAAAAAATTTCTCCAAAAACATTCCTCCAAAAAGATTTCTTGAAATCTGTTGAACCGGAAAATTATGACGACATGAGCGAAAATCAGCCTTGCATACAATAAGTCACCATACACTAAAGGGGAATCGAGTAAGCATAATATAATATACATACGAAAAATCTATTAATTACTGCTACTCCATTGAAACTACGTACGTAATATGGCTAATCGGGCCAGCCTCCGAGAAAGAAAACTAATTCAAAGTAGTCTATTCTCAAAAAATTAAGTTTTGTCTAAACGCAACATAGTTTTTTGCTCAAATAAAAAGGGTGTTTTATCTCATTTAAATCAGGCAATCATGAATGTGTCAGAGAATAAGTAACGTTTTGTAAGAGGGATAAAGAAATAAATTGGCTGGTCGGATAGCCGTGGCGATAGAGAGGCGGCTTCTCACCAATGCAACGAGGGTGGTTCTATCCCAGCTCAGGGCAAGAACTTTATCGCTGTAAGTGCGAGGGATATTCGGTCTCCCGTCCGATCAGGCAGGTTTCCCCCGAGTTCTTCGGTTTCTTACTGCAGTAATGACCGAAATCATTCGCACGATCTGTGCCAAGGGTCAAATTGGCCTAATTTGCTACCCTTGTAAAATGACGTGATTATTATTAATACTTTCAGCTCATGTAATACACGATAACCCGTATTTTATCTTTTAAATACCCCCCACTAACTTAATAGTATTTATCGTCACCCATTAAGTTAATAGTATTAAGCGTCACCCAACTGTAATACCGTTTCCAATCTATGTAAATTTAAATGTGCCAGAATATGATTCACATTTCTGAAAAGGTAAATGAAAAACTTCTTTTCAGTGCTATTCTCTGTGATATCTGGAATGTCATGGTATGATCCGTATTTTGACGTTTAAGATTCTACACACCCCCTCCTAATCACAAATAGAGTATAATAGCGTACAACTTTTCAAGTTATTTTCTGGCACATTTATATTTAAATACCTTGAAAAAAAGATCAAACTTCCACTGTACTAAACTTTATTAGGTGAGGAGAGGGGGGTATTTAAAAAAAATAATCGATGTCTGTTCATACATCTGGAAAGTATGTTTATTGTTTTCTACAAAGTGTAAATTATGTTCTTGCATATTTGTATTTACATAGCCTGAAAAAAGAACAAATTTGGAATGGCACTAACGTGTATAAAATGAGGAGGGTGGGGTATTTAACGTAAAAATACGGGTCGTAACACAAAATAAAAGATATCAGGATGCATACCATTTAAAAGGGCCGACTACATTTTCAAAATCGGAAAATATTTTCTGACATATTAAAGGGCCAATCCCGATAACTTTTTGGGGAATAAAACTGCTTAATTTTGTGTTAAAATCATTTAAAACCCATTATCTAAGGCCGATCAACTAACCCGATTTTTGTGATACGCTTGTAAATAACTTAAACCCGACAGTCTGCATCTGGAAATGGAGACCTTTGTATCATAGAGTATCTGGATAAAACCAGATTTTTTTCTATAAAATAATATGTAGGTAAAATTTACCTTTTGTTATCAAGTACAGTACATGGGTCATTCACTGTATAGACCTTTCAAGAAACGTAAATCGATTATAAGGTCACCAAATGAAAAAAATGACCATCAATCTTAAAAGGGTTACGTGTCCGGATAAGCAATTTTGGCGTTCACGTCCAAATGACTCAATATTTTGAGTTGAAATTTTGAGACAAGGTATATACACCATTCCCCTATATTTTGGCGTTTTATTTTCATACATTCTCAGACTTTTATTTTTGAGCCGCTGTATAATACGGGACTGTCCCTTTAATATTTACGTACCTTGTTACAGCGTGTATAACTTGGATCGTTTGAACACTATTTAGTGAGAGGAGTCAAAACACGCGTCTTAATACGAAATGAAATGAAATGGGATTTAACGTCCTACTGCTCTGGTCCGAACTGGGCTAATGAAGACGGACGGGCATACATATGCCATACAGTTTACTATAAAGGAATTTTTGTATTTGTCTATCGCTCTTTGAATATGCGAGTAGGCCTACTAGCTATTTACATGATTTAGAAGAGATAAAGCCCTCTTTCGTTTGTCCAAAGTAATATGTCGCTGTCAGATAACACCTAAATTCTGAAAATAGACTACTTTCAATTTATTTTATTTAATGCTAGATCAGATTAACCAAAATATATAGAGAGACTAGAGAGACATACCACAAACGCGATTTCACTAAAGTAGCGGTCATCGAGCGATTTTTCTTATTGTATATTATGTTTGCTCGATTCTCCTTTGTTGTATGTTGACTTATTGTATGCAAGTTTGACTTCCGTTCCTGTCGCCATAACGTTCCGGAGAAATGTTTTTGGAAAAATGTTATTGAAGAAATGTTTTGCCAGATTTGTATTTATAGCTTTGTATTTAGAAATTTGTTGTTCGAGATTTGCGTGCCCGTTGTATGTCTATGATTAAATGCAAATGCATTTTCGCCGGGAAAGAGTTTTAGTACGACATATCCTCCCAAATTCGGCCGAGAGATAGTTAATGTCGGCTGGAAACTGTTAAATTTCCGACACATTCGCCACCTGCATGTCATAGAGGCCTAAATTCACTCTCACAGCTTCTAATTTTCGTGCTCTCCCCTCCTCCTGCTTACGGCAGTCGGCGGTGACCTTCGTTTATTGATTTTTTTGTTGTCGGAAATTTATCTTTTGGTTTCTGGCTTCGGGCCTGGACACAGCGCGAGCACACTAACCATTCAGCCCCCCCCCCTTTGAATTAAAGAACAAAGAATTAAGAGCTGTCTTTAAAAAAAGCTTATTTTTAGATATGTGCTTTCGGGGCGGTTCATACCTATGTATGACAAAGCACTCATCATTAAGTTTTAAAAAGGTAGAGCCAAGTGAAGAAATGCACCATAAAACACAGACACTATAGATAGGGGACTAATGAAGGGCGTGGGCTACAATACATGTTCAGCTCGAATAAATGTGTATACAAAAAACTTACTGCGGCGAACATTGATATCCACCATATTTGCAACTAATCATGAAGGTCTTCAAGGAATGTCCTACCGAAATAGCTAAACTCGTATTGATTTTTGCTGACAAATAAGCATACATAAGCGAAGCATCGAACTCTGAATCTGTCGTATTGTAGAACCCATTCACGCTATTTTCGTCTAGGATATCCCATTGATTAAAACCAGTACTAATATATTCCTCAAAATCGGTTAAAGATGGTGTCGTCGTCGTCATCTGTTGGCTGTCTGTGGAGTTGGTAACGTCGTCTATCGATTGCATGGAGGGGGTACTAAACGTATTAATTGTATCTTCTGGACCAATACTGGGATCCTGACTATTTCCTAGAAACAAAAGATGTAAAAACCTTTGTGCAATATTCTGTTAAATCCTTAACTGAAATACTCAAGATTACAAATTACCAAAAAACTTGACATTTTCAAATGTACTTGTATATACCAAAAAATGTTTTAAAGATAATGCTCTTACCCATGTTTTCTGAAAATTTGTCCTTAGCCGCTTCATATAGGCTATTACCCTCGGAAAATCTATCTTTCCGGTATTGTAGCATTTTGTCAAATGGAGGTGTATTGAGAGCACACGATCTGACGGGGTTCATATTGCATACAGTAACACTAGGAAAATCCAGTTCTGTCACACTGTTTATTTCTATTTTTACATCAGACGGATATTTGAAATATCTGAAATATATACAATGACAGAGTAGGTTTAACTACAACCTTTATCACACCGTAAATTGGATTTGAAAGAGTTACGCCTCCTTGAATTGGGTAAAGTTAAAGTGATGAACTGATCTGTCAGTTTAATTAGACACTTGTCCATAAGATAAACAGTTTTTATCTAATACTCACTTATCAACAAGTGTTACGGCCTACACTTATACCGAATTACAACTGCCAAGTGAGCTAGCGTCTTACTCACTTAGCTACCGTGGCTTGCTAAAATCTTTGTTAATGCTGCGAATGCAAGGAAGGAGTGGGATATGTTTCCGTTGGTCTACTAATGTGTGTTACCCCATTTACAAACTGAATTGATTCCAAGTTATGAACTTCCTAGGGATTATACTCAGATTGTGAATCCTCAGTAAAAAAATTTCAGCTAGGGCATTTACTTTTCTCACACCTATCACATTAGGGTGACTAATAAGGATGTCTAATCCATAATTTATATAACATTTAAGGCCCGAAAAAACATGCAATAGGTAGACGTAGCTCTCGCATAATGCCTGTTGAGATTTCTATAATGGAATTGGCTATTGATCTTCTGATAAATAAACTCCATAAAAGTTTATGGACTGGGCTTCACATTTATATTAAATCAAACTCAATGCAATTTCAGTCTCACCTTGTTATAACCCCGACTTAACACCAATTAAAGAACTTACTTGACTAAAAGTTGATTACATTGGAACGTTAAATATCCAAGACAAAACAACAATGTAAGAAACCATGCCAATCTTTTAAACACACTTGTCGCTCGATATATATTCACTATCGCAGTGAAACTGGTGTCCTTACAAAAACTTCCTAGCTGTTCCCGTAAACGTACATTTTCTGGTCCATGTAATTTTGGCCAGGCTGTTGCTTTCGATTTCTCCATAGTGGGAGTAGCCATTTCACCCTGATGTCCCGAGATTTCTTTTAAAAGGTTAATATTAAGTGTAAACGTACATTTTTAATAAACTTAATTCAAAACATAATTAAAGGGCTGTCGCCACATGAAAACAGTTGGTTTGATTACACTGTATCTTTTAAGCGATTACTCGAACGGTCAAACAATGGAATGATCGTGCTTTTCCCTGCTTATCTGTATCTGCGACTTATAACATTAAATTCTGCACTTTATCCATTGGACTATATAAATCTCTGACGTCTCGTTTTTTTTATATCCAGCGAAGTGTTTGCATCAAATCGATAAAATCCACACAGCAAATCACGACGCGTTATTTAAATTAAAGAGCTATTATTTTCAAAGGTAACTTAGATACCGCGTGCGTTATTGAAGTTGCTAACTAAACTTCCACTTACAACATGATTGTTTGAATTGAGTAGAACTTAATAAACAAGCACCTCTTTGTATTCATGTCGTGCACCGCGATGGCATAATTACACGTACATTAGAATAAATAGTAAAGTCATACGAATAAAATCTCATTTTATAATAATTCAAAAAACATTATCCCCTAACTATTACATAAATGGCGATATCTAACAATTGTTTGATATTTTGATTGTTTGGATACACTTGTCAGATTTAACATCTTGTGTTAGAAACCAACCCAAATCTATTTATTTTATTTCGAAATCAGATCGCAGATGTTTCATTATATCCATATAACGTGGGTGTTTGCTCTCACGGTATTAACTGATGGAAAATAAGGAATAGGCAGTGATCTAGACAATGAATCAGAATACTCCTGTCAAATGTCAACTTGGATTATGATTTATGCCATGCGTTTAATAATACTTTTTGTTTTAATCATGCTATTAACTGTTTGATAATGATATTATTCATTATTTAGAAATATGTACGCGCTAAATGATTTGTCACTTATAGTGTTAGAACAAATCCAATTCTGTCGTTTTTTATAACAAATACCAATTGATTAACGGAATATTGTTATTACAGATTATACGCTGCACGTATTTCGATCATTCTATACAGTTAAAATAATTACTTTTTGTGGGGTTTTTTTAAAACAAAAATACCAATTGCTCGAATATTGATATTACAGATTACATGTTGTATACATTTCATTCGTGGATAACACCGTTCGTGGACATTTGCGATAAAGGAGAACCCATTAACACTGTCAATTGCGCCAGTATTCAATGTTTCACCAGTGTAAGGTGTATAATCTCCTAATGTAGACCTTTCTACTATATAACAGCTTATTGAATTCGTCTAATTCAACAGATTTGAACAAAAGCCTATAGTTTTATATTTGATGGCAGTTATGAATCGATTTATCAATGCTAAGTTATCAACTGGGGGCAATGTTTACACATCCTTTCGTTGTTTTTTTCCCCTAAAACAATTAACTCATAAATACCAATGTAATGCCAATCGATTAGTTTGATTAGATGGATGATGTCAGTTCCTTTTTAGTACACAACTTAAGTTTAATGGTCATTGACAAAAGCTAAAGGGAATAGGGAATGGTCGAGGTATTCATGTCTAAAGCTGTCTGCATGCGTTTTACAGAGGCGGATCTAGGAATTTCGAAAGGGGGGGGGGGCTGCAAATGAGGGCACTTCGATGAGCAATCCTTTGCGAGCGTAGCGAAGGGGAGCGTGGTCTTTTATGAAAATTCATCCCTTATTGGTGTATTTTTTAGAGCATTTGCTGTCTTATTTGCTTCAATGCAAATCAATTTCTATTTATATATTCAAATTTATATAGGCCTAGTCTTAAAACGGTGTTTGTGTTTTATTTGAGTATAACGAATTATGACAACAGAAAGATATTGAAAATTAAAACACGTTGTTTTATTTGACTTGTGTCTCACAAATTATATTATTATTACGGTGGAATAAGAATCAGTTCAGACAGAAGTTCAGAAAGCTCTCATCGTCCTCCTAACCCTACTCCCGGGCCGTAGCAAATCCACGATCAACACAGACAATAAATAAAATAAGAAACATTGACATTGTGGATAGGCTAGGATTAACGAAAATTAAGTACCTTAAAAATTGATTGTAAAACCGAACGTACAACATCATTAACGACATCTAATCCTTTGGAGTGCCGTAAATTTGGATGATAGGTTCTACTACGTCGTGGCAGACATGCTTTGTGTGGGCTTTTATCATTGTTTTACCGTTTGCCGTGGTAAATTTCGAGCGCTGAGTTTGTGTACAGAGAAGGACGAAGTCGAGAGGGTTTAAATACGACTGGGCGGCTTTTTTCGATTTTTTCTTTGTGCTTGACGGCAAGACAAATTAATAAAAGATTAAATGAGATAGATAGGTGTTTAAAATTCAACTGAATAATAATAAAGTATGTTAAAGGGACAATAACACTCTTGCTGGCTTAACAGGTCCAGAATTTTTTTTAGCCTTATTATAACTACATGATGTTTAAGTGTCCTACCTGTTGTGTAAATTATCCATTACAACATATCTTAATTGTGCATTTGAAGTGCTTACGTAAGGCTTTTCAAACCATGTTACGGCATGTAGTTGAATTTTTCCAATTTTAAAAATTAGGTGTGTTAAGATGAAATTTGTATCATTTTTTAATTGAAATATTGTAAAATAGTTCAAATTGTTGACCAGAATAAAGATTGGAACATATTATTCAGCTACAACAAGAGTGGTATTGGGGCTTTAATTATTACGTTTTGAAGGGGGAGTAGGTATTTCTATTCTCAAGCTCCAAAATTAGGTATACAGAATGAGGTAAGGTGGTTAGCCTGAGGTTGAATATTTTCGGGTAAGGCTTCGCAGCAGTCCGTCTGACTGTCTGTCAGATACATCGTTTGGAACACAATTGAGGTGAAGTTCCGCCCTTTTGGTCAAGGCAATCCCAAAGAGATTTAGCTGCCCCACTCTCTGTATCTCCAGGTGACAAGAAGCTGTCTCACAGCTTCAAACAAATTTGTATTTGACACCACGCCACACGTGTCCAGCAAGTCTTATATGTGAAACTATCTTGTGTCACAGTAGAACTTCACGCTGTTTTGTTTATAAAATCTTCAAAGACCTCCCTATATTTTTTCATACAACAACTATCTTAAAAATTGATTGTAAAACCGAACGTACAATACCATTAACGACATCTAAACCTTCAACATTGGAGTGCCGTAAATTTGGATGATAGGGTCTACTACGTCGTGGCAGACATGCTTTGTGTGGGCTTTTATCATTGTTTTGCCGCTTGCCGTGGTAAATTTCGAGCGCTGAGTTTGTGTACATTCTATTTCAGTATCGTACCTCTACCAGTTCCCGTGGTCGTAGGAACTTGAAATTTTCAGTGAGTGTTCAGGTGGGCTTACAGTGACCTCAGACTAAATTTCAGCCGAATCATAAATAACTTTTTATTTTACCGAACTTTTAATTTCTGCCGAGAGAGAACTTCATCCGCCGGTCGCCATTTTTTTTGTTTACTGTTTAGACTCGCATAACAAGACACTATACGGACTCTGACACACTGCGCTAGCTGACAATGACTGCAGTTCATAAAATTTATTAATGATTTTCGTATATTTTAAATTTTGCGACAAGCCAACCATTTCTACAAAATATTATTTGGTGTTGACCAGATGGATTGGCCGTTACGTGTGAATAGTAACGTGACCTTGAAGCTGACCTCGAGTCCAAACTTCCCATCAATCTCGGGTCATTTGCGTTTAGGCTTGCCGTGCACTTAGTTCTTGCCGCATTATCAAAATTAAGGTTCGACGTAAAAGTAGAGACGACGCCCTTCAGAAAAGATAACTGGGCCAAAGTCGTAGATCAAGGTCATGTTACAGAAAACTGAACTCAAACTTTTCAAAGTCATTTTTCGGACATTTGACCTTGACTTACGACCTTGACCCCATAAGCTTTTTTAATGCCCATCATCCTGGCTTGAACCACCGACGATTAACTTTGCCCTGTCGCATACTGCTGGGTCAGACAATGGTCAAACACAGAGGGCCCGTGTCCGAATGGAAGTCAATGGGCGTGGTCAATGTGAAAGGTCGTGGCGACCTTCACTAGTCAAGTCCACCCAACCGTGACCTTGACTTTGACCTTGAGTCCAAACTTCTCAACGATCTCGGGGCCTTTGCGTTTATGCTTGCCGTGGCCTTATTTTTTGCCGTATTATCAAGGTTAAGGTTCGATGTGAAAGCAGAGACGACGCCCCTCAGAAAAGATAACTGGGTCAAAGTCGTAGGTCAAGGTCATGTTACATAAAACTGAACTTAAACTTTTTAAAGTCAGTTTTGGGACATTTGACCTTGACCTACGACTTTGACTCCATAACCTTTTTTGAAGCCCATCATCCTGGCTTGAACCACCCACGATTAACTTTGCCCTATCGCACACTGCTCGGTCAGAAAACGGTCAAACACAAGGGGCCCGTGTCCGATAGGAACTCAATGGGAGTGGTCAATGTGAAAGGTCGTGATGACCTTCAATAGTCACCTTTAAACAACTGTGACCTTGACCTCGACCTTGAGTCCAAACTTCACATCAATCTCGGGTAATTTGCGTTTATGCTTGCCGTGGGCTTATTTCTTGTCGTATTATCAAAGTTAAGGCTGGACGTGAGAGCAGAGACGACGTCCTTCAGAAAAGATTATTGGTCAAGGTCGTAGGTCAAGGTCATGTTACAGAAAACTGAACACAAACTTTTTAAAGTCAGTTTTGGGACATTTGATCTTGACTTACGACCTTGACCCCAAAACCTTTTTAAAAGCTCATCATCTTGGCTTGAACCACCGACGTTTAACTTTGTCCTGTCGAACACTGCTCGGTCACAAAACGGGTCAAATGCAAGGGTCCCGTGTCCGAAAGGAAGTCAATGGGCGTGGTCAATGTGAAAGGTCGTGATGACCTTCACTAGTCAAAGCCAACCTACCGTGACCTTGACTTTGACCTTGAGTCAAAAAAAAACATCGATCTCGTGTCATTTTTGTTTATGCTTGCCATGGCCTTATTCCCGGCCGTATCATCAAAGTTAAGATTCGACGTGAAAGCCAGACGATGTCCTGCAAAAAAGTTAACTGGGTCAAGGTCGTAAGTCAAGGTCAAATATCCCAAAAATGACTTTGAAAAGTTTGAGTTTAGTTTTCTGTAAAATGACCTTGACCTACGACATTGACCCAATTATCTTTTCTGAAGTACGTCGCCTCGGCTTTCACCTCGAACCTTAACTTGGGTAATACAGTAAGAAATAAGACAACGGTAAGCATAAACGCAAAGGCCCCGATATGGATTGGAAGTTTTGACTCAAGGTCATGGCAACATTCACACCTAGACACCAAACCATTGATCAACAGTATAGTATTTTATAGAAAATGGTGGTTCCGCGCAAAAATTAGAGTATACGAAAATAATATGAATTTTTATGAACTGCAGTGTTAGGCAGTTAGTGCAGTGTGTCTGTTTCCGTCTTAGTGTCTTGTAATTCGAGTCTAAAGTGTGTCGGTTTCCGTCTTAGTGTCTTGTTTTTCGAGTCAATATAGTAAACAATGCATATGGCGACAGGCAAAAAAAGCTCTCTCGAAAAAAAATATTAAAAGGTCGGTAAAATAAAATTAAGTAATGTGACTAGCTTTAGGTATGTTAAAATTGTTAAACTGGATTTAAAGTGTATCTAAGGGGCGGGTTGCAAAAATGGTTTTATTAACTAAGGTATAATAAGGACATGGGATAGGGAATAAAAACTAAAAGCCAATGATATCTCCGATCTATGTAGGAGGGAAGTTCGGAAATAGAGATTTTGTGCGTTTGACGCATACTTCCAATAGAATTTTTCGGGCATAGATCGTAACTTTTTCAAAAGTCTATATTATGTTTGTTTGTACATAAATGTAGTGTACTGTGTTCTGTTAAGTAATGTATATGAACCAATATGTGCTAATCGCGAGTAGCGTTTAAGGTTAGGGTCTGATTAACCGTTTACCACGAATAGGAGTCAGATAGGAATCAATAGGCATTGCCGGCACCAACCCCTCAGCCACCTTGTAGAAGAATGTCAGTCGTGCCATCTTTCTTCTGTCTTGAAGTGGTGGAAGTTTGAGAGTCGTTAACATCTATGTGACACAGCCCTGTTCTCGGGATTTGTAGTCTCCAGAGATGAAGCGTGCGGCACGGCGCTGGACTTGTTCCAGTTTGTCGATGTCCTTTTGGAGGTATGAGTCCCAGACAACGGAGCTGTATTCTAGGACGGATCGCACTAACGATGGGTAGGCTGTTTTCCTGCAGGTCGGTGGACACTATTTGAGGTTTCTCTTCAAGAATCCAAGGGTAAAGCAGGCTTTGTTTGAGATCTTCGTGATATGGGTGCTAAATTTTAGGTTCTCTGTAAATGTGACGCCCAGGTATGGATTGTTTTCAATGTGGTTATCTAGTTGATAATAGTGACTGGATTTGTTGTTGATACTCATGATGTAACACTTTTTCGCATTAAACTTCATACCCCATGTCAGCGCCCTTTCCTCTAAAGCTTGGAGGTCCGATTGAAGTTGTAGGTGGTCTCGTCATTGGATCCAACCGAATGGGAATGTGTGTATGGCAGTGGATCTTATGAGCCAGTCCGAACGGACTTGTCACCAGCTCCCAACTCAGTACTCAACTTTTTGAGGTGTAAATTCAAGTTGATCCTGAACCAATGTGGCACAAATATGTGCACGTGCCGTCAAAATGGTCTCAAATGTGTTTGCCGCGGAGAGAACTGCAAAATGGGGAAGCAGTTGATCTGGATGACGATGGGGAATAATCGGTGAGTCACGAATATTTTTGTCCCGGATTTAATACCGTGTTAAATGAGTTTTTACTATGTTAATCGTTCTCAGATGATGTATAAACCTGTGGATAGACATATTACAAGATATATTTATCTTCAAATTTATAACTTATGAATTTTAGCCGCCATTTTGAATTTCAATGATGACGTCATATGATTTCTGATCTTATCATCACTAAATATTATTCTCTGATCGTTTTGTGAATTGTGTGCGAGATTTTACCATAATAATTCGTCAGAAAATGTCAAAAATCTATTCATACCGAAATTATCCCTATTTGTATGTAATCCCCCGAGGCAAAAATTTCAACCGGCCACAAATTTTTTTCCCCAAAACCAATTGACGGGGGGGATTTTTTTGGAATACTACACCCCATACTGGTTCAGAATATGTAACAAACATTCATTCCGCATTTAATTCCCAAGAAATATATACCACTACTAGCCTACAAGGTAAATTTAAAACTGAATGGCCTGTTGTAAATTCGCGAGTTGCATTTGGGTCGGTATAAGTATAAGCAATGTGTCGGTTTCCAGATTGTTCCTGTTGGTTAGTAAAACAATTTGTATAAAGGAGAATAAGTTCAAATTATTTTTTAAAAAGTGAAGACATACCATGGTAACATGAGTGATTTAAAGTTAGATTTGAATTTGTTGCTTGCTGTCGAAAAAAAATTCCCTGATATGTCATGCGCAATGTATACAAAAACCATGTTTAATGTGAAAGAAGAAGTCGCAAACTTAAATTAAAGTTACATTATTCAAGATATAGATAAGAACTAGCCATTCTTTCTATAATAGTTCGAAAGTAGGTGAAGTAAAATGAATAATTTGAGAATTACATGCAATTTACTCTATTGCAAGCGAAGATATTGGCATTTGAAGATTTGGCAGACGTGTGCAATAATTTCAACCACGGTCCTGGTTGAACAAAGCTAACCCTTGAAGCGCCTGGGTGCGCCATATTTGATTAAACCAGAGTATCAATGAAACGTTTTAATCTGTTTAATATCGGAACAATCTGATGCCATCCAAAGTTGATTAAGGCCTGGATCAGTTAATTAATGTCTAATTAATACTTTAGAAAACATTTCAGGCCCAAAGAAAGACCTGCTATAGGCAGATTTAGCTCTTAACTAATGTAACTTTAATCTTTTGTTATATGTGTTGATAGTAAGAACTATAGTAACTTACGGTTGTGTTTGGTTTTCAAAACCATGAGTATAATCCAATTTGATCACAATAAATATTGATCACATTTATTTTAATAAAATGCGGTGTCGTTTGAATTCGGAAAGAAATGAATTCACGAAAAGCGTTTAAAGTGTTGATAGTAAGAACTATAGTAACTAACGGTTGTGTTGGATTATCAAAACCATGAGTATAATCCAATTTGATCACAATAAATATTGATCACATTTATTTAAATAAAATGCGGTGTCGTTTGAATTCGGAAAGAAATGAATTCACGAAAAGCGTTTAAAATGTTATGTTATTAAGAAGCCTACAGTAATGCTGATGTCAAAAAGGCGTTAGATTGACTTATGTAGCAGACCGGAAGAGCTCTAAGTTATATACATCACGGGGTACACATTTTCGATCCCATATGCTCAATGTTAACTGTGGGTTTATATAACAGGTTGAATGTCTTCAACAATAACCAGATACGGTTAGGGTAATTCATTGTAGAACACTTGCTAATGAGTACTAATGAGGTATGCAACAGTTCACTCTGATTTGATAATTGTTTAGTTCTTGCAATGTCTTTTTTCTGTCTTGTCCGCAGGTTTATCTTGAAGATTTTTTTGTGTTGTTTGTTTTGCGTGTAGTGCAGTCCTCCTGCATTTACTATTACTAATAGGTAACACTTTAGTAATGTAATGAATGTTTACTAATTCGTTACACGAGAGCTTGTTCCTTTTATTCTGATTTTTTAAGTAGATCGAGGCATTTGTCATCTAAGCTTCAACTACAAGGATACTTGCGCACTAAACTTATTAAAACCTTTAAAAAGTTTTATGGCCGTCATATTGATTTGATTTGATTGGTAATATAACGTGTCTCTCTCGGCTATTATTCTAGATATATTTAATGGCCGTCATATTGATTTGATTGGTAATATAACGTGTCTCTCTCGGCTATTATTCTAGATATATTTAATTGACACGTATACCGTTACTATCACCCTGATAATGTCTACTACATCGTTAAGACAGTTCATCACGTGTATTTTTCATACTATAGTTCATTGGCCAATCACGCTATTTGACCGACATTTCGTCTAATAGATTGGATACAGCTATGGCGGGTGTAAGCTTACTCTTCCGGACACCTGTTACCACTGCTTGTCGTGTATTTTGTACACGGTGAACAGTCCATTTGCTGATTACACTATTTTGCCTGATTACACTATTTGTCTTTACCGTTTGTATCAGGGACACAACCGGTGTAGACTGTCATTGAAAGTCCATTGGCCAATCACGCTATTTTATCGAGACTTCGCATTATAGTTTGGATGCAGCTATAGCGGGTGTGGCGCTAGGCAGGGTAAGCTTACTCTTCCGGACACCTGTTACCACTGCTTGTCGTGTATTTTGTACACGAGGAGCAGTCCATTTGCTGATTACACTATTTTGCTTGAATACACTATTTTGCCTATAACGTTTTTAGGACTTCGAATTCTGTCTTATGGTTTGGATTGTTCGTACTTGGTTTTTATTTTATTAATGACTATATGTAGGTTGAGTGGTATGCACACCACTTGTCCTGGATATAGTTTTAAATAAAACGGGTTGGCATTCAGATAGTGGAAATGTAATACTGGGAAAAAAGGGTATATTAATGAGACTAGGTCAAAACGTTAAATTACTGATGGTGGATTGTTAAAGTAATAGTTTTGGCGGAATTATAAAAACAAAGGAAATGGTAAATTAATGAGCTACGGTTTAGAGGTCAAAGGTAATTTAATACTGTTTTAGAATTCTGATGATGACAGGGACACATCTCAATGTATTAATAATACAGAAGTTAATTTTAATTAAGAATAAGAGTTTATAGTAAGGTTAAGAAATAATCTTAGGCTAATATTTAAATAAAGTTTTAGATTAGGCTACTTAGTGTTTGGTCTGATAACTGAACTTCAACAATATTAAGTGTAATGTAATAATATTTTGAAATTAGTACACTTGAATAATTTCGGATCATTTCAGTTATATTGTTCTGTATTTAGGTTAAAGTGGAAGGAAACGAACAATATGACAGTGAAATTACCTTTACTTTAAAACAGTGTTATTTATTGTGTTATTTGGTATATTCATGTTATTGCAGCATCCACACCAGTGTATTGGTATTGTTTTAGAAGCAGGACTTGAAATATTTAATGGACAACCTAAAGTTCTTAGTAACTATTACTAATGGCAATTTTGAAAATGTCATTCTGCAAATATTTGTATTGTATTTACTGTATTTAATGCATGTTTGATAATGACGTTAATTAAGCAGCGGTGCTTATTTAACGCATTGCAAAGGGACGAATATAACACTACAGGTCCTATACACTGTAGAAGTTATAAGTTATGTAAGGTGTTCTGATTAATATATTGAAGTCGTTAGCTGCTGGCAAAAAGAACTAGGCTAATAAGAATGTGTCTAAAGTAGGGCAATGACATCATAGTCTGGTAATCCCATGTGTCAGAATCGTGGTGACCATATAAATACACCGTGTTGAAATCTTGGGTATTGGCCAATCACGCTATTTTACCGAGATTTCGCCTTATAGTTTGGAAGCAGCTATGTCGAGTGTGGCGCGCAAGGTTGTTAAAGCTTACTCTCCAGGACACCTGTTACCACTATTTTTCGTGTATTCTGTACACGGTAAACAGTCTATATGCGGATTACACTATTTTGCCTGATTATACTATTTTGCCTATACCGTTTTTTTAGGACTTTGAATTTGTTCTAATGGTTTGGATTGTTCGTCCTTGGTTTTATTTTATTTGTATAAACACTTACTTAACGTAAATAGTGTTCCAGAGATAATTAAGCACAATGTGAAGCCCTAGAAGAAATCCCTAGACGATAGTATCACGGGACGATGTCTGGAATGATGTTACCTGGCAGTGAAGTGTATCTCGTGAAGAGTAAGTGTTCACTTACAGAGAGAGAGAGAGAGAGAGAGAGAGAGAGAGAGAAAGAAATGGAGTTCGACGTCCACTCGACACAAACAAGGTCATTTCAGGATTAAACACATCGTTCAATTCTATTTCAACAATTCGTTTTCGCGTAGGGAGTTTAGCTGTGGGGAAAACCGGAAGACCCGGAGAAAGCCAACGAGGTTGGATAAGCGTCCCTACTACTCGCGTACAAACCTGATGATACAGCGCAAAAAACAAGAAAAGAGCACTGGGTGGGGGGAGAGAAAACTAACGAGGTTGGACAGGCGGTCCTACTCCTTGTCACGTACAGTCGGGGAATCTAAATCACCCCAATTGACTCACTGAGAAACCTTTTGATGCAGTGCAAAAGCAGGACAGGGCAGATCCATCGATACCGAAAAGATGATTAAGACGTTGGAAGACTAGACCATTGTCAATTGTGCCAAATACGGCACTAACACATACCAGAAACACACATTCTTGGTTCTCCATTCCTTCGACGATGTCATTGTGTACTTAGAAGTGTGCAGTTTCTGGGCTAGGGCGTTTCTTGTAAGCCGATTGGAGTGGTTCATCAAGTTGGTTGATCTTACCGCGAGATTCAAACCTTGCAGCGACCACCTTTTCTCTGAGAGCAAAGATACGTTGATGACAGGGCGATAGTTTGTCCAGGTCTCCAGCTCCATAGTTGCCCGTTTTAGTAGGTGTGTAACAAGAGCAACTCCAAATTCCTTGTCATATCATCAAAATCACATACCAGTTTAAAGCGGATTCCATAAATTAAGGATCGGTGATTTTATCCATATCTCCAAAGAATGGGCTAAAAGTCTTGACTATGTGACCGATGAATTTAAGTCCACAGTTTACCAAGTCTTTAAATGAGAGCTATTTTGAAAATACGCCATAATCTTAATACTGATGCTTGCCAGATTGTTGTTAGAGCATTAGTAACATCGCATATTATGGACTATGCAATTGTCTTCTACAAGGAGCACCGGGAACAGCTTTAAACATACTACAAATAGCGCTAAATAATATTGCGCGTCTTATAACTAGAACAATCAAAATTTGATCATATATCAGCTAAGTTACAGACTATTGCCATCTAGTTGGAGCGATGATTTAATGTAAAACTCTTGTGCATGTGTTTAAATCAATTTATTCTGACACGGCACCCAGTTATTAAAGATCTCTTTGATTTCTATACTCCTAGGCGCGGCGATCACACCTTCAATCTTCAAGTGATTGTAACGTATTGAGGATTCCTAAATATAATAAACGTTCTGGTGAATATGCTTTCTCCGTCAGAGCAGCTAAAATGTGGAATTATCTTCCAAAAACTATTCGAGAACATATTTATTTCAAAAATGTTTTTGAACTGTTTTGCTTTATTGCGCGATATAAATCGAACAAAAATAATAATAATAATAATAGCCCATGGTGTTTTACATATAACATACGTCAATGCATACATACATTTCTAACGTTTTGTTAATTTATCCGCTAATCCTTGTTTATCCGCTAATCCTCTATTTTACCTGACCTTTGCGATGTCGAATCTATATAATTGTATAAATATTAGAAAAAAATACATGTAATTAGGTTTGGTGTTATGTGTATATGCGAATGTTCTTTTATTGGACACAGTGTGTCCCGACTAATAGTGTACCTTTAATTCAATATATAATTCAACGAGTTGATACAATGTTTTTGTACGCCCACTTTGGTGGTATAGTACCGTCACGCTTTTCCGCCCACATTTGCTCGTTTTGCTCTAGGTTATCTGATTAAACTTAATACAAATTGCAGAGGAACTCTGTAGATTTTCAATAACTACTGTCACAGATCAATTCGAAATATGTTGCGGTCGCTCCAGTGACCAAAGTTTTCGTTCGACGACTTTAATTTTATAAATAGGGTTTATGTTCATTTGGTTTAATGTTTAACGATTTCCAACTATTACCGTCAGGATTATGACCCTAAATGTCCCATATCTGAATAGTTAACTTTATCACCTTATTTACAGACACACTCTCAGGAAATGTGAGTGCGCGTTTCGTACCCCATATCTTACATAGTTACACCTCGAAAAATATACATATAGGTTGTTGCTGTGTTTCAACTATCTCTTGGCAAAATTTATCAGGCCACTCAATGAAACATTTGAGGCGATCGGCTGCAACTCTGATATAATGTACTCGCTTTAACTGTGATTTAGTGATAAACACACAATAACCAATTCTATTGTAAATTGAAAATTATTTCGCTGATGTTATTTCGATTGGATCTGTGCACTATCTAACACACCGGGAAACAATATCCAATCTGATCATGTACACACGAAACATAAGTCGTTTTATAAATTTAGATAACATATTTATATTAGACAGTATTTGTCTTAAATTCATATGTTGATTCATATATATTCTGGGGCAAATATAGCCAATCAAAGAAGAAATTAAACACCACCAAAATTGCACGATCTGAAAGTTTCAGCTCAAATTATTTAGCCGATTTAAAATGTTCACCGGCGGTAATACGATATGTGAGGTACTTCACAATTGTATCACTCAGGATGCTGATCGGGCAGCAGGCACGTACCCAAAGCTACCTCCAAATTTAAAGTAGTTCTAAAAACGATATTGTAAAATAAATAAATATGCCACATGTTACGGTCGAGTTTATCAATGGAGGCGTCTACGGTACTGAAATCTTGGGGCATGCGCAGGGGCATTCCCCCTTTTCACTGTTGATGCAAGGTACCCCATGACATTTTAGCAAGAAGACCCACGTAAGCTTAATCCTACTCTGACATCATCACACAGAAGCTTTTTTATGTTGATCTATGCTACATGAATATTCAATTAATATTAGTTGTTATATTGATTTTGAACATTGCGGTAAAACAAATTATCCAAAAAAAATGATAGTTTTTCTCTCTAAAACAACAATGCAATAACATATTATGCACGGAATCATGCAAAAATGGAATCATTGATTTCATTTAGATGATAACAATCTATTATTCCCCTCGTTTAGTTATCATGAGTTTAATATTTGTGTAGCTTCAATGCGGTATATAATATTAATTGCTCGACTATGATAGTGTTCGCCATTAACTAAAGAGATCCCATTAAACAGGGGCGGGGTCATTGATTACTCCTATTTAAAACTTTTACCTGTTATAATACATTTATTATAGTAACTGAGATTAATTGCTAAACAGGTAACACACTAGGGAAATACATATATTACAGCTACAAGTAACCAAATATAATTGAAACCAAATAATTCGAATATTTAAGGTATATTTACCGAAGGGAGTCACTCACATTTAGTTATTCGCTGTTATCTCTTAATTATTTTTCTAATTGGGTCGAATCAGTGTTCAACTGTCAAATCAGACTTCGGGAAGACGAAGACACAAAAATTGCTCTCCCAAACAACACACTTAGTGCTAACCCATTGTTTTATTTTCTAGATCAATAATTGTCAATTAATCAGAACACTTCAGCTGTGAATGAATGGATGAATTCTTAGAAATCGCGAAGGTCATTAATAAATGCGTATTTCACATTTTAATGTCTAAATATATCTTACATTCGTAAAATCAGGCAATCTAGCCTCTGCCATTCCACTCAGATATGTTTTTTCTTCGATCTAGACGTTTTGATTTGCATAAATACTTCCCACAAAACGATTGTTCTCGAATCCATGCGCTAATGTCACACAAAATCAATCCGCAGTGACTAGATCATTGAAACAAGAGCCACAGATCTCCCATTCCATAAGGCAAAACTTATTTCACAAGTCAATTTGGAAGTAATTAAAATGGCTCATACAAACGACGAACATAATAAAGTCGAAGACTAGATTAACCAGACGTAAACGACTGCCGTTCATTCAATTTGAACATAATTTAATGTGGACGTATTATTAAGCCGTCGCCCCTGTCCGTCCATCCGCCCGCAATTGTTTGTGGACTCTCTACAGGTCACAATTCTTATCCGAGTTTGACGAAGCTTGAAATATAGGTTTATCCCCAAAAGATCTACGCTGCTTTCGATATTGGCATGTATCGGATCGAAATCACGTTTTTAGCTTGTGGACACTATAGAGGTCATAATTTTGAAACGATGTTGATGAAACTTGACATGCATGTTTATAACCCAAAGATCTTGGTTCCTTTCGATTTTTGCTTCCATCAGAACGTAACGTCCTGAATTATGGCCCTTGAATTTCCGAAAATATGCCTTTTTTAGCTACAGGGGTCACAATGTTGAACCGATGTTAATGAAACTTGCCATGCATGTTTATTACCCAAAGATCTTGGTTCCTTACGATATTCGCGTCAATCTGAACGTATCGTCTTGAGTTATGTTCCCTGATTGTCCGACAAATCGACCTTTTTAGCTTGTGTTCCCTCTGAAGATCACAATTATTATCCGATTTAACAAGCCGCTCGCTTATATCACCGTTACACCGTAAGGAAGGTTGAGTTCGAATTCGTGAAGATCAGACTAAAATTGACGTACAAAAAAATAGGGTGTGTCAAGGATGTGTACCCTGCAGAGTCACATTTTAATCCGATTTTGATGAATCTTGAAATGCAAGTTTATAAACCAATGATCATGGTTCTGTTCGATATTTGGGAATATCGGATCATAACGTCCTGAATTATGCCTCCTGAATATACGAAAATTCGCATTTCGTGATAATCGTACCAAAATTGCCGTACAAAATGGCCGCCGCTTGTACGCGAATAGTGTAAATAATTGGTGTATCAAGGCTGTGAACCCTGTAGAGATCCTAATTTATATCCGATTTTGATGAAACTTGAAATACATGTTTATAACACAAAGATCTTAATCCCTTTCTATATTTGAGCTATGAAATGTGGATAGGGCGACCAAAGTGAACCCTCTAGTGTCATGTGGTAGCGCAGGCGCAGGTCCAGAAAGGGTGATAGGAGAAGCACTTTGTCTATGGGGCGTTATTTTTCAAAATTAGATAACTTTGCTGGAAACACTTTTTTTTTCGGTCACTCTAGTGATATCTAAGAATCGGTTTTATACGGTCGATATTTTTTTCAGGAGCGGCGTATTTCAGGGTCGGCAGATTTTTTCTAGGAGGCACATTTGCTCATGGTGGCCCTAGGATCCGCGCCTGTGGTGGCGCCCCATAGCCTTCACATATTAAGTAATATAAAAAAGTTGAAATCCGCTCAGAAAGAACTAGATATCCATTGCCTGAAGAACACCACCGTGTGCATTTCTTCGGGCGCCTTATTTTTTTCTGGGAGGTTGGGGGGCAATGAACCCCAGCTCAGGGCAAGAACTTTATCGTTGTAACTGAGAGGGATATTCGGTCTCCCGTCCGATCAGGCAGGTTTCCCCCGAGTTCTTCGGTTTCTTCCTGCAGTAATGATCGAAATCATTCGCACGATCTGTGCCAAGGGCCAAATTGAAAACAGGCCTCAGGCCTAATTTGCTACCCTTGTAAAATGACAAGTTTATTATTATTACTGTATATTATTATATATACCCCCTGCACCCTCACTAGATACGGCCATGCGTGTTTCCTCTCGCTAGTGATGCATGACGGGGGCCTTACAAGGACAGCTGTTTAGTCGTTCGGGTCGGACGAAAACCCGAGGTCCCATGTAGACATTGGCGTGCAAGTAAGAGATCCCTTGGCAGTTGGAATTAGATATAAGAGTAGGCCATAGCGCCGCTGCCCCGGCCGAATTTCCCTCATAGCACACTGTATAGCGTATGTCTGTTTTCATTAGCTCAGCTTGGGAACAGAACGTAGGACGTTAAACCCATTTTCATTTCATTTCTTCTGTTTAGCTTGTTCTCTATCCATCTCTCGAAAATATGGGCGTATCCTGCGGCTGGTTGCAATCTGGTGTGAAGCATAAGGAGGCGAACCTTCTGTTCAAAGAGCTAATTTAACCCCCTTCTTTAAACACCTTGATAATCAGTGTTACTCTCCATTTTAGAGAACCTTGGTAACCTTGTAGCGGCCACAGTCATTAATGAATTGTTTCAAATCCTGTCTGGAGCATTGGGGGGATGAACATTCTAAACATCCAGCGTTCAGTGACTTTCGCTTCCAGGGTATGGATTTTGTCCAGCTTGTGGGGAGCAGATTCAAATAAGATTTCTTGAAGATATCCTAACAACATTCATTCACCACGCCAACTAACGTGTTATAATATAGCAATTAGGCAGAGAAATAGCTTAATAGTAATACATAGACACACAAATCATGAACCTCGCCAATATTTTATGCAACAAAGAAGTTAACACTCAACAGTGTTGGACTTGTCTATGCCGAGTTACTCCCCATTAACTTTGTCATGGCAAGCCATAAAACGCAAATTTGTTTCAAGAAATAATATCCCATAATGTACTGTGCTTGAACCTTGCGACCCAATGATAGATTGCAGTCATTAAAGTAGGCTAAACACAATAAGAGAAATTTGAGGTGTTGTTATTCAATACTTTTATCTCAGATTGCTGTTTGATGGTAGGGCTTATTTTTTGTTAATATTTAGACACAGATTACCAAATATTCCCGTCACCCACGAAACAGGGTCGAAAGTTATTTTTAGTCTCTCTCTCCTTTACCTTTTCCCCCCTTTTGCATGTCGATTTTTGTTGACTTTTTGGTGTAGAATCGAAAAAAAGGGCTCCAGCTGTGTATCTCAAGTCTTTCATGGTAATCCGCATACATGCTTTTGGGCAAGGGATTGCCACATGTTGCTCAATCTGTGGCAGAAAGTGTTCTACCCAACGAGAATTTGGGGAAAAGTTAGAGCCGGTCTAAGGGACGAGAATTAACATTAAAGACAATGGGGAAATAATTGGTGATCTGTGGCCATTTGGATGACTAATGGAGATAACTCGAATGTTGAGACATCGATTATCTGGATGCAGACCACCATTAATTTTCCCATTCACTTCAATGTTCTGGCCTCTTTGCCCACTTCCAATTTCTCCCCAAATTTTCTTTGGGCTGAATACTATTCACTACATTGAAATTATATAGTGTGAATATTTTGGGGAAGCAAGTTGATTTATTTTTTTCATCAATTTCCTGGGAAAATGAGGTGAAAAAAGGGAGTTATGACATAATTCATAGCATAAAATGAGTTTGAAAAGGCTATTAATTAATATTTTATTTCTCTGTAAGTGCCACATTTTAAAAGATCACCACAAATAATAGCTTTACATCTAAAATGTAAAACCTTAAGCTGCATCTACAACATATCCATTTTGAGGTGTTGACTCATTTGGAAAAAAAATGTCATATGATTACATTTTTAGCCATAAACAAAAAGTCTTAGAAATTCTTAAAATCTTATGTGAAAAATACAATTCCCGGTTAAAATTTAAGCACAAAACCCAATTACTTTTAATTTGGAGTCAATGATTTTGAGGTACACTCTGTTATCCTTCCGCCTCAATATCATGACTATTTACCAAAACCTGCAGAAAATATCAATTCAAACCCCTTTTGTTCATTCTAGACCAAATAATCAACAAAAGTGGGCATGTAAAAAGGGAGTAAAGAGACGGAGAGAGAATTGCTCTAATTAATACGGTAGTATTGGGTTATACTGGGTACTGGGTAGTTTAGGGTAAATCGTCCTGCCACTTATTAAATGATAATAATAATAATTGTGTATGCATAAAGCTGCCCTTATTTCATGTTTCAAACATAAATTGTATATTCCCGTGCAATATCAAACATTTATGCGTGTAATAATAATAGATAACATAATTTGATATAAAATGAATAAAAACCCTTCAAGGAACGAATACGCCAGATTCAGGTACATTATATTAATGTCTATGGGTTTTGGTGTTGTGTCTGTTTAACGCATGTTGTCCAGCTTCACTTTGACCGCCGGAGTTATCTTCCTTGGTAATATATTGTTGTACATCCCTCTACATACCATTAGCAAAAAGCTAATAAGTTCACCAATAGTTATAGCTGATAAACCCAACCATAGTCCCAACTGACCACCAATATCACTGATTAGATTCATTGACTGAAATATATTAGAAATACGTGTCATTTAACTTTTTGGAGTTTCTTCCAGCAATAATCAAAATAAAATATAAGATCATTCCAATTCAACTTTATTTTAACCCAAATCAAAGCGCTTTAGCTTCTGTATTCTTATCTTAAATTGTGTTAATTCTATTGGTTTATTATTATTAAATCATATTTGGTATTTCATAATCCTTAGTACGAGCAGAGGAATGGGGGGTACAGGTTATGTCTGTTCCTTGGCCCTTTTCATCCAGTTGAAATGAAATATTATTTAAAAATAAAAATTCATAACTTACCTCATACGATTTCGTATTTTCTATTCTTTTAAACACTAACTCTTGATAATACACTTGCAGCTTTACGAATTCTGATGCTCTGGAAATGAGAAAGGCTGATTTTAATAACATGCGCTACTAAATATGTCCGCATACGTATAACCATATATCTGTATGTTACATCTTTTGGGACACAATGTCCGCCGGCCTTACCTAAGCTGGAATGGTCAATCTTGTTAAACGAGTTCAATAGTGATAAGCTTTGCTCAGTCTGTTGGTCGAGACTTGAGGGGACAATTCTGCTTCAAAGTAGATGTTAGTTTAGTTACATCCCAATTATACCTCGTTGCCAGTGGCAACCTTTGATAAAAGTGGTCTGTTTATTTCCAATACAGGCTTAAAAGTATTCGTGTATCAGAAATGAACAGAACACTTTTTAAAAAGAGTACTGTTCATTCCCGACAAACGAACACCGTTTAAGATACCATTCAAGCAATAAGTAGCGGACGTTTAGTCCGGCCCAGATCGCAATGATAACGATAGCTCTATTCAAAGCAGGGCCCGGTTCCTAGAAAATTCTTAAAGTAAGCACAAAGTCATACTTCACTTTTACTTACGTAAGAATCTTATAAAAATACCGTCCCTAGAAAATTCTCAAGACCATTCTTACGTAAGCACAAGTCAAGTACAAGTCTAAGCACATTATGACTGGTAAAGCTTACCATACACTAAGACTACGATGCTCTTTAACGTCATAAAATAACTTTGGTATGCGAATTACGTCATAAATTTGTCGTCTGCTTCATTGTGGTTGATTTTGATTGACATGTCCCCTGTATAGGCCTACATAATTATAAAATGTGCCAAAATATATTTTAAAAAAACGCAGACACATAGGCCTACAAACTAACTGAATAATTGTGAGAGCGCCTGATCAGCCTGTGTGTTTGTAGCCTATTGTTTACTAATTGGCAAATACATAAATTGGTTTCAGGGTAGGCCTATAAGGCCCTAGATGCAAAATTTTCTATAGCATTCTTAATTTCTTTTTGAGAAGAATTTTCCCTGTCTTGTAATTGTCTCTTTGGTATCAAAATGTGTCGGAAATGCCGTCGAATAACTCAACGGTCAGCCATCTTTTTGAAGCAGAAACAGACTTAAGGTTGGTAAGCAAGCCCTATACCTTGCTTGGGACTTGTGCTTAGACTGGCTATGTTTAAGAACGAAGTTGTGCTTAAGTTTTTTCTTGGAACGCATAATAACGTTCTTGTGCTTACAATGAAGTCTACTTAAAATCGAAGCACAAGGCCGTTCTTAAGAATTTTCTGGGAACACAAAATAAGGTAAGTTTACTTAAATGCAAAGTCGACTAAAATCTAAGCATAAGAACGTGCTTAAGAATTTTCTAGGAATCGGGCCCTGCCTGATAAATCACACCAAACAAGTAGTCAAAATCACTGTAACAACACAAACCGGGTGGAACAAACTGGCAGTTCAAAAATATATACAATATCATTAAATTAAAATAAAAACATATTACAAAAATCAATTATTATACATATCAATTGGCATCTATTCCACAATTTGGTTTGATTTATATTAATATGCAAAACATATAAATTAGAATACTAAATAATTATATCAATTGTGAGGATAGAAGGCGCAGTTCTCTTGCTGGACACTTCACAGGCATTAAAAATAAGCAGGATGAAAATGAAACGCCTAGAAAGACATACACTTTATTACAAATAATTCGCTGGTGCATACTTTCACCAAGAATGACCCACGTTTCGCATTTCCTTTACACTACATTTAATAATAATATTATTAATATCGCAGTCCTCTTCGCCATAGACAAGTTGTTTTGACGATGTGGTCTAAACAAACACGTGATAGTTTTACTCCCAGCGGTATACCAATACGCACGTGTAAATACTATTCAGGTCGTCTCTCCACTGCGCAATCATTCTACCATGAAATGTAACGTGAGGCTCAGAAAGGGATAAATGAAAGAGCATTTGACACGTTTCGGTTGAAACGACTCGATAATAAATACTATTTTCACATTTTCCTTCACAATACTCGATAGAAATGTGATGTAAGTCAGTTATTAGCACCTTTCCTCGGTGTATCGGTGAATATCAGGACAGTTTTGGTCGGGGACCGCCTCGGCTGAACCCCCGAACAAAACTGTCCTGATATTCACCGATACACCTCGGAAAGGGTGCTAATAACTACTACTTAAACAATGTGGACTAAGCAGCTGTTCTGTTGTGCTCAAACTTCAGCCACTGAGTATTTTATACTAAGGCTAAGCAGTTGTTCGTTTGCCTGTCTGTGCGTTGAACCCCCGGAGACACAATGGCCTTACAACTTTTTGCGTCTAATGTACACATGTGGATTCAGCAAATGCATTTCTTGACTGTGTTAGACGATGATCATTTTCTACAGAGATAAGCCTATACATTGGTGAAACTTTCTGACACAATGACAACAGATTTAAATATTAAGGTAGAATCTTCAAACCTGTTGGAGGTGTTCATTATGAAAATGTTTTGACCAAGTTAGGTGATGGGTATTTTCTGCATGTACTAAATAGCGGCCTGTCAGATCTTTCGGCACACCATAACACAGCATGTGTGTAAGGAGCATTAATGAAACTGATTCATGGTTAAGTTGCGGTAATATTCCTTACTAATAATACCTTGAGTGATTAACGATTTGATTTATACAAAGCCAATATGTCAGAATTATTGAGTGCTATCTAGTTCGTTGGGTTTATTTTCTTCATGAAGAAACATCTGTTACATTCATTATAAAATTAAATTTAAAAATGCATTTTGTATCTATACCAACGGCAAAATGTGAGTATATATACAATGCCAAGGATACATGTTGTACTTACTTTATGTCTTTAAGATTCCCTAAAGTACTACTGGTCTTTTGGACTCTATCCTTTAGTTGTCCCTTGTACGAATAAAATATATTTTGAAACATTAAATTAAATTAAACTAACATTTAGAATAAATTTGCAACATCGTCGTGATATCTAGATAAGTAACTATACAGATTATATTTTATAACGGATTTTATTTTTTTCAAATTTACTGCGAAGCATTGGGGTCATGAAGCATTTTGGGTCAGAATTATCCCCCCTACCCTTTTCCCCTCGGACTAGAGCAGAGTTCAGGAGACAGAAATATATTTTGAGTTTATTAGAGAGATAGAGAGTCAAGAGAGAGAAAGACACGTATAAACACACAACTAGGTATTTATGGGACCAACATGTGGTTCCATTTCTCTTCAATAAATCGCTTGCGCATAGTGGTCTTTTACCATTCGACCACCTATCCCCAGTTGTTGCGCTTGAAATGGAACAGACTAAAACAAGAAAATACAATTAGGAACCAGATACGGAGGTCCGGCGATTATTGTAGATGAACAAGATAAGTTAGTATTTACCTCGTAAGCATCAGAGGGCCACGCCGCCATAGATATAGACTTTTCATATCTTTGTTCACTGAAAAATAAATGAAGTATTAGTTACAGGTAAAAAAATAAAGTGATGAATAAAAAAAACATTTATCAAACCCAGAGGTGTTCAAAGGTATGGTGGGAAGATGGGGTGACGGCTCCGGGAATACAAAAAGATTAGAATTTTAGCTGTTTATTTCGTTAAACAAGCCACTATACAGTCCAACAGAACCACAAGTGTGACATGGATATGTTAGGTATGGTCATGGTGCTTACCAAAATTAAGAACCATTTGTTAACGTATATAAATGGTCTTTATGGGATTTTAATACAAATAGGAAAGAAGTTGGTCATCACGTCAGAACCTAGATAGCTAAAATAATAGATAAATATACTCACTAACACGCCTGTGGACATTTATCGTCACATGCGTCATAATCATCAGGTCTTGCTGCCTCTATATTCTGTGCACAGTGTGCTGAAAGGATCAACATTAATTTTCAGTCTCGTGGAAAGTAAATATAAATAATTGTTGTTTAAGGTCATTTTATTGTAGTCAAATTCCAATCGCTAATAATAATAAAACAAATTAAACGAATAATAGTCATGAGGTGGGTATAAGTGAAACATTTTTACACACAACTTACCTATAGTATTATCGGTCATGTTGCACACATTTTCTTTTTTTTCCACGTAATAAGATGGGTTGGAACAGTTACATTCTTCAATAATCAACATCTGATAACAGGATTTCATACACGACAACTTGGAGTAACTTGTATTCAAATTCTTCATGTAGAGATCCTCTATTAATCCTTTGTTCGCACAATCTGCATGTGGCGGTTTCAATCTTATCATTTCAACCTTTAAAAAAATGAAAATATATTTCGTAAAAGTCAATGCAAATACACCCTATTCAACCCTTATTACTGAACGACCACTGCCAAATATGCCAGAATATGTCAACACTTTATCTGTATGCACCAAATTATAGAAGGGTTATAAAATGCACGGCGACATTCTGTTCCCGAGGGACCTCCCGTTTGCATTCCAAGAGATATATTTCATCCCGGAAAAGTTTGTGAACAAGTTAGAGATTAGATTTCTTAAAAACATCCAAGTTTTCCTTTGGGATAATCTGCTGACTATGGCTGTTTTTTTCGAAACAAAATTGCTGTATTGGCGCATTTCCACGCTGTGCGTGTGTATCGTGTAAATACAAAATACTTACTGCATTTAATCCAATAGATGTTGCGAAAGCTGGCGATACATATATACCATCGTCTACAGGAAATGGCATGGTATTTCGTGGATGAACAACAACCTTGACACCCGCTTCTGGAGATAAAGCTGGTATGTATTCCTCCTGTTCAAGGTATAACTCCAGTGTAAGACCTACAAGACAATAAACATATCCCAAGGAGCCTATATTTACATTATACAAATGTTACACTATTCGTATTCGATGATAGTAAAGTTCCAATTGGAAATGAAATCAAACTGTTTTTAAACGTCTTACTTGTATTCACTAACCGGGTAATTAAAGCGACATTAGATAAGATTAGATAAGAAGCTAACAGTTCTCGCTATAAAAATTAAAATATAAATAATGAAAAGAGAATATGCTGAAACTGTCAGTATAGTTACTTCTTCAAGCTAAAAAACGTATTTATATCTATTAAATATCGGAACCATCCGATGGCATCGGTTACTGATTATTTCCATGTTAATTTAAAGGGACTGTCCCGAATAGAACAGAGCCTCAAAAATAAAAGTCCGAGTCTGTATGAAATTTAAACGCCAAAATATAGAATAGTGGTGTATATACCCTGACTCAAAATTTCAGCTCAAAATATTGAGTCGTTTTGACGTGAGAGTTAAAACAGCTTATCCGGACATGTAACCCTTTTAAGATTTTGGGTCAAATTATTCGTTTGGTGACCCGATAATCGATTCCCGGTCGTTTAGAGGTCTGCACGGTGAATGGTCCATGTGCTGTACTTGATAACAAAAGGTTTTTTCACCGACACATTATTTTTATAAAATAACAGTCTGGTTTTATCAAATCACCGCATAATACAGTTTGGGACACCTTAGGTTGGGGATCTTAATGGATTTTAACACAAAATTAAAGAGTTTTATTCTCAAAAACATTATCTGTATTGACCGTTTAATTATTGTCTTATTAATAATTTATATAACATTTCAGGACTAACGAAAAACATGCAAAGGGCAGATTTAGCCCTTGCATGATGTATGTTTAAAAAAAAAGGGCATTCGCTGTGCAGTGTTCCATTCGGGGCATTTGCTTTACCAAACTGTCGGTGAGGTATGGTTGTTTTTAGCAAACATAAGAGGTTTTTCCCGTAATCTGCCCTCATAATCGCGATTTGGAACTCTATTGCAAAGAATGTTTATGAAAGGCTTGGTAAGTTTACTGATAAAGTTTTTGAAAAGGCTGAAACTAGTCAGACAGGAGTCAAGTTGTCCATTGGCTATTATTTTTTTTAAAAAGCGGCGATTTATCACGAAACAGACGGGATCTGTCATTTACCCTTTAACGTACATAACAACACATTAATTAGTTTTCAAGATACAAGACATGTAATGGCATTAATAAACGTTTACCTCACATTTTTTCTTATCCCACTGTGTGACAAAATAGTTATACTGCATTTGCATATTTCTATAATACACGGTAGTCTTGGTTGAAACAGACAACGGACATTTTAAAGTGCAATTTCGAAGATATTTGACTTTCGGACTTTACACGGATATATCTAACTAATATACATTACAACGTCCCTTTAACAAAAACTGTTGCTCACCAAATAAAGGTCCAGGAAACGTAGTAGTTAATGAAGCCCCTTTGTCTGGATGGTTAAAAGTAAAACAGTTCCCATACGTCGGATTATTGGAAGTTGTAAAGTTGCTGTAACATATGAAAAAAATATACGTCAAAATTGAAAAAAAAATGTCTATTAAATAACTGGTTTCATTTAAAACTTAACAATAACAATAGACTCGCTAATCCCCTGGGGTCGTGAAATGAAATTGGGTTTAATGTTCTACTGCTCTACTCCGATTGGGCTCATAAAGACGGGAATTTACGCCATATAATGTACTATGTGGGAAAGTTTGCCCGAGCAGTGACACTCTATGGCCTACTCTTAATATCAAATCCCAACTGCCAAGGCATATTTTACGTGCACGTTAATGTATGCACTGAACCTCGCTTCTCCGAAACATCCGAACGACTAGTAAGACAGCTTTCTTTGTCAGGCCCTTCTTCCTGTACCACTGACAAGGAGAAACCACGTCGGAAATTCTTAGGGATGGGCAAACCCAAAAACAACAGTGATGATCCCTAGTTTACAAGGGACAAGTATTGATTGTTTCAAGTGGGTCTGTTGACGACAAACAAATACAACAAATGGGGTCGGGCATGCACCAAAAACATCAGGCATCATCCTTAAGGTATAAGAAATAAGTATATAAAGCCTCAACGATCAGTTAAGAACTGCGGCCTGTATGCCTTTTATCAGATAATATCAGTTCAAAGATATTGTACAGCAGTTTCTAATTGTGTATTTTAAATCAAGGTGTATGCATTGCCTTTCCGATTACTTATACGAATTATTGAATATATATTATATATACATTTTAGAATTGTTTCCCGATATTTTGTTGCTTGAAAACTGCAACACCGATTCATGTCAGAATTTGTAACATTGACCGAAACATGTTTTGTTTATCGTTATTATTGTAGTGGCTTTTACAAAACTATGTAAAGTGATAAATATGGACACTAAATAAGATTTAATTGACTTGACATCGCCTTCGTCTTATTTTGTTACAACAAATAACTATTAACCTGAAAATATTAATTCAGGAAATATCATTTATTCCCTTTAAATTATGCCTAATTTGACGCATCTATTGATATGAATATAAATTTTCTGCGAATTCGACGAATAAAATTGTTTGTCTCTGATTAACCTGGGTAGAGCATGTCCATCATCGAACCTGGTACAAGTCTATACACCAAGATTGCACATTCGGCCCTAGAAGCAGAGCAATGTTGATCAATCATATTGCTTATATCCGCTTAGCCTCAGCAGTAAATGCTCCGCATCGCGGTAAGTCAAGACAATTACCAATGCGAACAACTACGCCACTTTTGGACATTCTAAGTCAGATGCTGCAGCGTTGCCTCAAATTGTTTGACAGACAAGGGACAAAAATATGAATTATCCGTCTGTAAAGAAGATGGTTGTTTTCTTTAGGTCTCTATGATTTCTTTTAAAAGACATAATTATATATGTACATACAAATAACAACTTACTGTGGTGAACAGGGATAACCACCATATTTGCAGTTAATTAGGAAGGTCTTTAACGAATGTCCCACTTCGATAGCCAAGCTCTCGTCTGCTTGTGCTGACAAATAAGCATATGTATAAGAGGCATCTAACTCGGAATTTGTATTGGTATAGAAGCCCTCTACTTCTTGTTGATCTAGGATATCCCACTGGTTATAGTCAGTTTTGATATAATCCTCAAAACTATCGTTTTCTGAGGTATTTGTTTCATTGTTGGTGTTTTTTATGGCACCGCTCGTTGAAGTTTCTTGTTGTTGTACATCTGTCCGCAAGAACGTTTGTGAATTAGTGGTCGATAGTTGTTTTGGAGGTTGTTTGTTTTCTGTGTCAAGTTGTTGTGTATCTGTAACTAACTTAGGTTGTGAAGTAGTGGTCGACAGTGGTCCTTGGGGTTGTGCGTCTCCTAAATGCTGAAACTCCGCACCTCCACCCCTACCATTATGATCTTGTAGCAAACAAATAAAGAGAAAAGACACTACATTATGAACAACACAATTTAATCATTTATTACAAGCTCTATATTAAATATCACTATATACACCAAAAGTTGTTTTTTTTAAATATGTATAAAAAAAATTCTTACCAGGAGGTCGACTAAACGATTCCCTTTTAGCGTCATACAATGGGTTGTTCTCGAAATATCTATCTCTTTGGTAACCTAGCATTTGGTCAAATGGTGGCGTCTCCAGAGCATTAGATCGGATAGGGTTCATGTTGCACACAGTAACACTAGGAAAATCCAGAACTGGCATACTATTTAATTCTATTTTTACATCGGAGGGATATAAGAAATATCTGAAAATGTGTTAAAAATAATTAATTGTACGCGTACATCAAAAATGCAAGTAGGTATAGATCCGTCCATTCAATGACACAACTACGACTGTAAGCTTATTCCATAAAAAAACTCGTAAACATACCTTTTCCCAGACTCACCGAATAACATAGTGCTTATTTTACCTTGGGATTTGAATAAAGAAGCGGGAATTAAAATGTGGTGAGCATTTTCTTGAATGGCTGACAATTTGCTTCTAAAAAGATTTCATATCAAAATATCAGTATTAAAAACAACATAATATAAAAAAAAATGTTTCGTAACATAAACATAAAACACAATCTAATTCGATGTCGATCCCCATTTCTCCTTTACAATGACACTCTTCAATTTCAATTTGTTTTTTTTAAATATAACCGAAACAGGAATCTAAAATCTGTAACTACACCCCACCCCCATCGTAAAATACAAAAGATCCTTGGGTCCTTAGAAATAAAATCTTAAATGACACTAGACTAACCTGTTTAAAAGAAGATAACATTGCACCGTTAACCATCCAAGACAAAACAAAAAGGTTAGGAACCAGGCTAATCTTTTAATGGTATTTGTAGCTCGATATATATTCACTATCGCAGTGAAACTGGTTTCTTGACAAAAGCTTCCCAACTCCTCCCGCAATCGAACTCTGTCCTGTTTGTTTAATTTCGGCCAGGCTGGTGACTTGGATTGTTCCTTATCGTGATTAGACATAATGACCCGATACTCAAATCAACAAATATGTAGCATTGGTCTAATTATTGTCTAAATTCATAATCATATGTCCCGTTTTTATTCGACACAAAATAAGTTTCAAATGTTTCTTAGCGATTGCATAATTTATGAGTAAGAATATATCTTTAACACTTCACGCGATACACAGTAGTACCCCATCATTCACTAACGTTTTTTATGGGGAATGTCTGATCCCTTTTTTGTCCAATTTATAAACAACCGTAGCAAATCACGGAGCGTTATTCTAATTAAAAGAAAATAATTCCAATGGAAGGTTGCAGGCCGCGTCATCTAGTATGTGATATTAGTTTACCTGAGACCGCGAAACACGATAATTGAATTTATTTTAGATGTACACGTATTATAGTATGAACAAACAGTTCAGTCGAAATTTGAAACCGTACTTATTATGCACACATCTGTTGACCATAATCTTGACCATAATCTTGATTTGCGGTAATAATTTTATTTTCCATTATGCCTGTAATCAATATTTTATATAAACTTTTGTTATATTATTCAAATAAATAACATTTAGCACAAAGGAGCAGAAAATTATATAACGTGACGATAAGAAGAGAGGCGAGATTGAGGTTTATAATGCTAGTATCCTGGTAATTAAAAACAAATATGTCAGACGTAAACACACAGTGCAAGAAAAGGTAATTAGCAATGTAAATGTTAGATAAACATGTTATTAAACACATCACTTGTTAATTAAAGAAATATAACTTGTTATGTTATACAGTTTTTTTTGGTTAAATATCAAGCTTCGTCTCAATAACAAAACGTACGTCAGTACGATTTCAAAATCAGAGAGGTACTCTTACTAAATGGATCAAAGCATTTCTTTATGAACAGTATGTTGACACATAAGTGCTTAACTCATCACATTCCCAAGACATTGCGAGATGGTTTGGAGTCTGTACACAGTCTTAACACCAGTATCGGGTGTGTCCAGTGCGAGTGTCAATGACAGAAGCGCAGCGTCTGTACATTGAGTGGCCCAGACGATTAATGCACGCCACTGGCTGGCAGGATCGGGGCCATTACATTGCCATTCTTTTTTAAATGTAGTCATTACAATTACTTTCTCATTTATAACAATGTAATTAATTACCATTACCCATTACATTGAAAGTTTTTTTAAATACTTTCAATGTAATGGGTAATGGTAATTACACATTACTTTGTGACTATATTAATAAAAAAACCACACATTTTTCATAGAAATAAAAAGAAAACCTTATATTTCTGCTATGGGGCGCCTACAAAATGAAACTCAAAATAATCCTTGACTCAAGGCTTATTTTCAGTGGTGACAAAAACTGATATTTCCACTGTATGACTTAAGAAATGAATTGAAAGTATAGTTAATTAACTGTATTAATGGTGACAAAAAACTGATATTTTGACTGTATGACTTAAAGAATGAATCAAAAGTATAGTTAATTAACCGTATTTTATTTTATGGAATTTTATAAAATTCTTAAAGGTGTGGGATCCTTTCGATAATACCGCGTATTGGACCGTAGCTTTGTGGATTATTACTCCTGGCTGTACGAATTAAATATTACGATTTTAGCTTGTGGACCCCTAGAGGTCACGATTTTGACTTTATTTTCAAAACCGCTCAAAAATATCAACGATACATCCCAATTATGATTAAGTACGAATTTCCTGAAAATCGGAATGAAACTCTTGGACAAATCGCCACTCCCCAGTACGCAAAATTTAATTGTATAAAAGCATGTTATGCCAAGTTTGTGCACCGTCGAGAGGTCAGACTTTATGCCCGATTTAGATGAGTCATGTTCGACTGCACTTATATTATGTATTGTTTATATTGATGTATCTTTAAATGAAGATTTCAAATAAAGATTATTAACAAGGCTTCCCATATCTTACCGCATTAGACTATTGATCAATATCATCGAAGGTGTACTCATATTTTACCAATGTGTTCACTGGTGGGCTGAATCTACAGTTGATACTATGAAGAGAGATTCCGTCTTCATTAGCCCAGTTAAGGAGCAGAACATGGAGAGAGATGGCATAGGGTTTTGTTTCATGGCATAACGAACCCGAACAATATTCTTTAGCAAATTGTTTTGGTCCCAACCCTTTTTGAACTTTATAAATGATCTGAAAATCAATTTCCCAACTATAATCCGCAAGTTATTATTAGTATTTTCTGTAAAAAAAACCCCACGTGATTGATTCGCTATTATAGTAAGAAGTTTTTGTAGCTGATACTTCGATTAAATCTGTGTATTTCTTCTCCTGAAAGTCTACGTTCTAGGAGTCTCACTTCTACTCGGCTCCATGCTAAAATCAAGCCTTGTTTTTTATTGAATAGTAGCGTGCGTGCAATAACCTGGATAAAAGAGTCCACTCTGCCGGGCCTGTGTTATCTTTTAATATATATTTCCTATGATTTACTCCCACGGCGGAATTGTTGACATCCCATTAAATTCGGTACGCTAGTGGATGGACTCCAGATCTATTTCACTAACACAATATTTGTATAAAGTGTATCCAATTTATTTACCATTCTTTGTTTGATTATTGAAACTATTAAATATACCCGAAGCCCGCTAGAGGTTTAGTATGTGGTTTCGTTTAAGGTTCTTTTGTTTTTAAAATGACAAAAAATTGCAATATAAATAGAAGATTATATTTTATATCTTAAAAACAATACATTACTACAATCGGGAATACTACGATGTGTCAGAATTACGAACAATGTGTCAAGCATAATAATATGTTTATTTCAGTAATAAGGTCATAAACCTAAAGTGTTTGTAAAATTGTACTTTAAGTCTATGACCTTATTTTTGCAGGTACAATAAGTTACCAGTGAGTCGCAATCAGTAAACATTATAATTTTTAAAAAAAAATACATAATAACAATCTATTATTCGACTGTGCTATTACAGCTAGAATACACCCGTATAAGGTTTTTATGGAGCCTGAAAAGAAAACAAAAAAAGGGAAATTATCATAAAATCACTTTTGCGTTAGCCAAAGAAATTGAACCTTCCACAACCAATAATGAATTAATAGATTATGTATACTCATTTATAAAAAAAGAATGTGTACTTTAAGGTTTAGGGGTGGTAATTCTTGCTATATTATTTTAACAAAAAATGCTTGAAATGGAATATACATGTATTGAAATTGTCAGTCAAATTTCTGAAGGATGTTTTCTAAAACTACTTGATTTTGACAGTTAGCCTATATTCTCGTTTGTCAAGTACCATAGCTTGCGCAACTACAAATAGGTTCAAACGCACAATTGGCAATACATATCATTACAGTTTGTATTGAAATAAGTATTTTGATCACAAAAAGTGAAGACTGGACCAATAAAATAATTACCGAAATGTTTGTCTTAGTGGTGATGCGTACTACATTTTTAAAGCGATATTTCTTATAATGTAAGCCATATAATGACAGTTGGGTTTTGTCAAATCATATAATTATGCGGTAAGATAACTCTTATTCAGTGGGAATTGGTATATGATGTATTAAGCCCTGTGCAGTACAGTTTGGCGTCACTTAATGTGTGAATTAAGGGAGCTATAGGCCAGTAAGTCATTTGGTTAAAAAAGATTGCGCAAAGAAACTCCGTAGAGTGTGCCACTACTGTGGCTAGAGTAAGGCAGAAAGCATCAGTAGTGGAACCATTTCTACAAGTACAATTGCCATGATAACAAAATAAGTCTCGGTTTTTAGCCATGCAATGCCTGCCATAATAGTGTTGAAAGTGCTTAGCCATGAAAAAAACCTTTTGAATAATAATTTACATAACATTTATTATCAGAAAAAAACCGGCAGCTCAAGGTTGTCTCTTTCATAATACCTCTTTAGCGGCTTTAATTTGTATTCACTATACACATATAGTAAAGGATCTAAACGCTGTATATATGTATTCCCACGGAATCTGAAAAGTATTAAAAATCCTCGGCCTTATACCTGATGTCGAATTGTTTAGTATGAACTGTTCTGTTTTCACCATCAAAATGAATCTTATGTTCTAAAGCTATATCGTGTTTATTGAGTTCTTCAATATTTGTCAGTTTTATACGAACAGCGTCTACCATCACAAAATCACAAAAATCAAACTCCATCTGAATAATAGCATAAAATGTGATCGTTACCAATATAATGATATTAGTCCTTATCTATCGTTGTGACAAAACCTTAGAATAATACCCCCCACCCTAGATGAAGAAACCTTTACTTTCTACAATGGAGATAAATAGATATATTGATATCCATATGCTTACCATTTTAACTTGGTAAGCAGACCCAAGGTGACTCACTAACCAGGATGTTCCGGTTTTGGTGGATGCCGAGAAAGTTCCCCGGATTTTCCAAATTTGGCTTTCCCTTGTCAGTGGGGCCGAGCGGAGGATCTGGCAACGAAAAGTGAGTCTTTCGGTTGATATGAAAACCGGACTCCCTTGTACACGTTAATATGAACATAAAAGAACCCTCGCTAATTAAATCGACATAGGCCCAGTCGGTACAAACAAAATAACACATTAAACCCAATTTCATTTAATTTGGTACACGCACTTTGTACATACGAAGTGTATGATGTTGCACATTTAAATAAATGTAGTCTTAAAATATTATCTCCACCCGGTCATATTCTACAGCCTTATATTTTAAAAAAAACAAATTACTTACAAATTCTACTTTGAATTCTTTCATTTCCATCAGATATTGAAAATATGTCCACAAACTTGTATGTTTTTCTAGTTGGAGTGTAAAGCCACTCGAGAAAAGATCAAAATCGAAAGATTCGTTCACACATCTAAAAACACCAGGAAATACATTAAATCCCATAATCTCTGGTTCTATCTTCTTCCATTCTATAATAGAAAAAAAAAACTTTGAGGGTGATGATACTGAGCAGGTCTTTTAGTGGGTGTTATAGGCTTTATTTCCTAGGTTTAGTTTTTGGACCGGTAATTGGATCTAATCATCTAATTTTGTTGTTCCTTTTAGGGGCGATGCTCTTCAGAAAAAAAATAACTCTATGACCTCGCCAAATCAAGAAGGTCGACATGAAACCTTTATATGGTGCCGCTATTCCAATATGGCGCCGTTGACGTCATGCTCGGTTCATGGCACATTGCTATAATTTCACGGCCTTTTACACTCACCTCGTACAATGTCGTTTTTCATTATCTATTTTTAAACTATTATAGCAAGAACGGTCATAATGCATTTTTAAAGATAATCTTCAGGAATCAAGTACAGTTATCTATTACTAATTCTACCTGACTGAATTAAGATCTGTTTCTTATGTATGTTCATATTTGGGGATCAAGTTTTTTTGGAAGTGCTCGAGCAAAGCTATCTAATACAAATTCTACCTGCCTGAATTAAGATCTGTTTCTTTGAGATCTGTACCAGATCTGAAAATATGCCATATTGTTTCATATTGATATACAAATTAAAAATACAATACGGCTGTAGATTATGGTAATTAATGTATAGGAAACACTAATGCAATGTATGTACATGTTACACTTGGTTGGTTTAGTGAAGCTTGTGATGTGGTTATACATACTGACAATACAAGACTAAGATTATAAATATGGAATTATAAACGTTTTTACACGAATACAAATAGAAATGTCCCTAACTCGGAAAAACAATCGGTAATTCATTAATATTTGATATTACCTTCAGATTGCTTCATTACGATGTATTAAACTTGAATCATACAGTATTACGAGACGAACATGTAAATAACTTTAGATTATATTCTGGGTATTGATTGTGAGCCTTGACTTATTGGCCTTTTATTCGTTATGAGAATTTGAAGAGCGTTTGATTCAAAAAATTAAGTAAGTCTTTCAATTCGCCCTCTGGTGTACCGGTACAGTAATTGAGTTACTTGACATTGTAGATTGGAGCACAAATTATATGAAATTGCCTTGGATCTGTTCGGTCAAAGCATTATGGATATAGCTTTGCAAATGGTATTGTTATCAAACTGAGGAGACCGTTCCGACTCGAAATCGTAATCGTTAAAATATCAGGCCTCTCTATCACTGAATTATAATCATAACAATATAAGATTAAAACAAACCCAAAAGATTTATCATTAATGTGTTTAAATCGTTCATGTGTTTAGAATGTTACACCAATTATTACGAGCCGAATAGCAATGCCCCTACCCATCCGCTTTGATTTGAAAACATACGATGTTTATCCCTAATGTGTATTCATTGCTTAAGCATACTAAGTAGTCCGATTTTAAGATCATAACCCCGTTTCCGCATCTGAGTTGCTGTTTTCCCCTGAAACCGCAAATATTACATTATCCAGTAGACGTGGTACAAGGGTTAATCAGTGAACTGGATGTTTGAGATGTGTTGTTGACGTTTGGGAAAGTAGATCGAGGGAAAATGTGTAGGGAATGATAGTTAGGTGTATTATGAATGGTTAGAGTGGCTGTGGTGTTACGGTGAAATACTATGCCGCCACCGTAACACCACAGCTTTATGATTTGTTAGACAGGAGTGATTTAATGGGTGTCAACAACTGGGTGTGCTGGTACCGTCGCAACGTAGCCGTGGAATAGGCCTATATATTGTGGGGTGAAGGGCGGAAACGGAAAAATATACAAAGTTGACAGTATGTGTCAGGCATGAGCAGTGAAAACACTATTTTGGCATTGTTTGCGGCGTTAAACTTAAAAATCAAATAAATACACCTTTTGCACGATGTTGTGGTTGGACGTATGAAAGGTTATACGGGGTTAAGGACGTATTCAATAACTAATGAAGTCGTGTTGTTGAATCAACCGCGTTTTGATTTATAGACGCATTCCTTGGTGTTTTTATCATCTATCCCCGATTAACCTTTGACATGCCATGAAAGTGCTATGAATAGGCCTGTACAACGTGTATCATGTTTAAGTCAGGTGGTGCCGTATTCAGACGTTTTTTAATGACTGTTACATATCGAGGGTTTAGAACACACTTGTGATAAGTCAGAATGCCTGATTTTGAGAAAATTGCAATTTACATTTTTGATTCACTACCCAAATTTCATTTATTTATTTATTTTATCGATATTATCAGACATTTTGAAATGAGCGATGGTATTGATTTATATACCAATAGAAAATGCATTACAAGCGCTTCATTTTAATAGAATAATTTTTGTTGTTGTTATTTTTGATTTATCACAATGATGTTCTATACCCTTGATATGTTAATATAAAAATTGTAGACAACAGTAGTAATGACTGTGATAGTCAGGGGCGTTTTAAAGTTTATTATTGTGGAGGTGACTTTATTTAGAGGGCCGTCATTCGCAAAGGGAGGGGGGTCAGTTGTAGAGGTTCTTCAGAAATTGTCACAAAATGGAAATATTCTTGGTGCTGTTTAACATATTGGGATATGTACAAGTTGTATACAGATAGAATGTTAAATAATCATAATATCTGTTAAAATAAGTAAATAGGGAGATGAGTATATGTCGGCCCCACCACATGTGGAACAAAGGGGGGGGGGGTGACGCGCATGACTGCACCCTAACCCAAGAAATGCATTGCGATGAGGAATAGATGTTATGTCACGTAGACACCGGGAGTTTGTAATTTTATACAAAGAGCTACCGGAAGGAAATTGCGTTGTGCGGTACTGGGAATGAAGGAAGGGTGGTGTATGGCATGCTGCGGTTGTAATGGGATCCATTTTCGGCAAACCTCATGTTGGTGCAAGTCGACACTATGATTGAGTTAAATTTGCGGGGTACTTGCGATGCAAGATAAAGCTGTCCAGATTGACTGGATAGACTAGGCACTAGGCATACAATTATGCCACAGATCCCGCAAACCGTCGACCACATGGATGACAAGTCAATTATAACTCATTTGGTACGCGAGCGCGTAATAATAATAATAATAATCGCATCATTTTACAAGGGTAACAAATTAGGCCTGGGGCTTGCCGAAATATTCGCTTTGTAAGACACGGTGAGAATCAGGTGGAAAATGATGACTTTTGCGTGCTGGACAGCACAGAGAGGACACTGCCGCTGCGTAAATATAGGAACATGTGCATAAAAAAGGGGGTAATAGGGCTGGTTTGGAGAACACAGGGCGGTATGAAGTTATAAGGTATACTGTAAACGGGCTCAGTAGTGAGCGGGGGAAAAAGAAGTCAGATGAACATAAAAAAAATTTATTGTGGTATATGAGTATGATATACAGGCAATAGTATAAAAGTACAACAGACAGTAACAAAGCATTAAAAATATAAAGCAGCCAAAATGCAAATGAAGAATTTGACAGTAATTTTCATGTTATGGATTAAATACGATTAAAAACAGTATGTTCACAGTGGGGAGTTGGCCATTGGATGAACTTTGTAAGAGTTATGTGTCGAAGTTTTGACCCAGATCAGGTACATAACATAAGATGAATGTTATTATTAGACAGTGGTCGTAAATGGAACGTAATTTGATTTTAACCACATGGGTGTATGCAAGATAGCAGATGGAGTTGATGCGGATTGGTGAAATATAACGCCGCATGTTTTAGCAAATATATACATAAAAGTGTTGTGGAAGTACATATGGCAGACATGGGGGTGAAGAGCATAGTACAGACAGTGTACAACTGAATTTAAATTTTTTCTTCAATAGTCACTGGACATTGCAAAAACTGTTATTTTTTGGTACAGGTGATCGATTTTCTGATCACCTGAGGTTTCAACCAGGTGACCAATCGATCACCTAAAACTAGAGATTGCATTATGTTGTTTGATGAATGTTGTTTCTTGAGTACCGGTAACTTAATTCAATTCTGACAGGGAATATATCCAAGATAAAATTTGAATGAAGAACTCCTTGACAGTCATTTTAGTATGCAATATTATATTTTCATATCATTTGATTGTTATAAATACACAAACTGAACAAAACACATGAAACACACAATCAAAATACTGTACACCTATGAATGTATACGCGTGGTGTCCCTTGCTAACACGCAGTCACTGCAAATTGCATAAGCGCGCGGACGTGGGTGAAAGCACCTGTCAACAAGGCGTAGCACTAAAAATAGATTAGATTTTATATAGTCATAGTGGGTGAATTATGAGGGTTGCTCTGCCCCTGGGGGGTCGGGCATGCACCAAAAGCAATATGAATTATCATTAGGGTATAAGGAATAAGTATGTAAAGTCTGAAGATGGTCACGTAAGAATTGCCATCGCTGCTTCATATTGAGCGACTTGTTTATCCGTTGCCAGAGGCACGTAAAGAGTCTTTATGATATGATATAGACAATAAAATTGCGAGATTTTAGATTTGTTTTGATGTATTTTACCATACTGAATGGATTTAAAGTTAAAATTAGTTAAACACTATTTGTGGATAACAACTACAGGTTCATCTATATGCAATGCCTCAAAACGCCACACGCCAATGAACTAAGCAGCACCTATCACCCACACAAACATATAGTGTGTTACAGTTCAATTACTAAATGTCATTTCTAGAAGTATTAGTAACTATCTGTTTCAAATCATGTGTATTACTTAGTGTGCGTGACCCTGTTATCCAATTATTGACTTTAACTATTAACACGTCTGAAAATCTCAGTGAGCTACATGTATACAAGCCTTACTGTCCAGTTCTATTTTAACACGATACATTATTTTAGTCTTCTCATAAAATGTAATATGGGGGAGGTTTTGCCTGGACAGCGGCACTACAGCCTACTCTTAAAATGAGTACCAACTGAAACGGAATCTGTAACGTGTATGGCACGGTGTACACAGGACCCAAGCTGCTCTTCCCATGCGAATGACTAGGTATCTGTCTTGGCAGGTCTTTTGTCTTGCGTCACTTACAGGAGACCGTAAATAATGTATGGTACTATTAAAAATATTTATTATGTCTATCCGTTACATAAATTTTTGTCTCTGTTTATTACTTTGATACATATTTTTTCAATTAGAATTAGGTTTGAATTCACCATATATATAAGATTAAAGTTTAAATTATGGTTTGTCGTAAATTGACTGCATAGTGTTTTATAAAAAAATGTTGTGATATCAAATATTATTAACAAATAAAATGTTTTCAAGGGTGAAAGTTTTCGAGACCGTGCAGGCAACATAAATATGCCTGAAAAATAACTATAACCCTGGAGGGGTTGCCTTGATAACATGTTTCGAGAGGGGGGGGATAGGAATCCAGACCACTCAGACCAAAGACCACTCGGACCATAAAAAAGACCACTCGCACCAATTGATAGACCACTCGGACCAAGTGAAAAGACCACTCGGACCAAGCTAAAAGACCACTCGGACCAAGCTAAATAATTATTATTTGGGACTCGGTACTCGACATAAACGACAGTTGGGACTTCTAAGAATTTATGTAGAAATAGTAATAACTTATCTTTTTTCGTTTTAGATGATGGCCGAAGACAGATTATATGAATAATAATAAAGAAATGAAAACATTATTAGTTGTCTTTTATTTAAGTTTGTAACTCCTAAATGTATAGCATCCCGAAACTTTTCGCTCATGGGCGCTGACATCTTGGAATTATTTTGTGTTTTGGTCGGGTCTATTTCAGATATACACAATCAATTATTTTAATGTTTTTAGTGTGGGGATTGACTAATAGTTAATTTATTTCAGTTCTAAACAAAAATTAAAATTTTTATAGCAATTTTAACAAAATAGCCAAATTCTGGCTGGGATTACTGCGCAAAATGGCCAGTCACTGTGTACATGCGAGGAAAAAAAACCCGGCTACGTCATAAATTTCGTCACGTTAGTTAGGTTTGAAGAAAATATTTATTAAGTTCATGACTTACACGTGGTTCGTAAAAGGCCCAAGCAAACGATAAAACATCAGTTGGGTTTACGGTTGTTTGATAATCATAGTTTCCCATAAAAGTTGTATAAATTTGTTAAAAACGAATAATATACTGAAAATGACATACACAAAAACAAGCCCCTAGAAATTGTTAAAGGCCCAATACCACTCTTGTTGTAACTGAATAATATGTCCCAATCTTTATTCTGGTCAACAAATTGTACTATATTACAATATTCCAATTAATAAATGATACAAATTTCATCTTAACATTCCTAATTTAAAAAATTGAAAGTATTCAACTACATGCCGTAACATGGTTTGAAAAGCCTTACTAAGCACTTTCAGATGCAACTTGGATTTAAACATATTTTCGAACCCTCTGGACAAGTAAGATAGGTTATAATGGATAATTTCAAAACAGGTAGGACACCTAAGCACCTAGTAGTTAGAATAAGGCTAATTTTTTTCTTCGGAACCCGTCAAACCAGCAAGAGTGTTATTGTCCCTTTAACGATAATCCGTAAGCTGTGCGTTGACGCATTCCTCGACAATCTGGTCGTAGATGGCAATACCAATCGATAAATTATAGTGCATTCAACATAGCAAGGGTTTTTTTTCAGGAAAATTTAAGATCGTGGGTTGATTGCAATTATCCCGTTTAATTCACGAAAAAACATTAGCAGTCATCGGTCAATCAAACTCATTTACTATTTGAGAAAGAAAAAAAAAGAAGTATTTTAATCACTACTCAGTTATAGTTGTTTTGTTAATTAATCTTATTTGATGGGCTTCCTTATCAGCAAATAACACGGGTGAGTACATAACACTTAGCAATGTCGTACACGCCATTGTGAAACTGAAAGTAGCTGACGAAGACAGTTACGTTAGGGCGCCGACAGTTAGTTCGCGTACAACTTGAAAAAAGCGAATGTCAGTCTAGTATTTCTGACATAATTGGTTATCGGTGACCTGAAAGCTGGTATTCTCGACTCAAAGCGATTAATCACGACTCAAAAGTATAGTTTATAACCTACTTACTGTCTACAGTCGTCGCTAGTCTTCCTATAGTTCCTTCATGATTGTTTGTGGACGATTTACTACTCAGTAAGAAAGCCTGTGCCCAAAAAGAGTTCTCGTCTGTTATTATTATTTTAATGACTTCCTCATGTGCGGCAGGTTCATTTGTTTTTAAAAACACTATTTTCCGTTACAAAAAATAGAAAAGTATTTTTTAACTAGATGATCATGGTTTTTCACCGAGACTAGATAATTTCTCTCGGTGTAAGGATATTATCGAATATGGATACGTTCATACACTGTTGAGAAAATAGTCCCATTGGTTTGCTTAGTGGCAAATAGAGCGGGAATAAACTGCTCTGTACTGAAAATAACACTCGTGATCTATATAAACTGTCTTCACACACTCGATTTATAATTAGCGATACACAGGTACAGTGGCAAGTGTTATGCTTCTCAGGCTAATACCTCAAAAGTACCTCCGCGCGAAAACCCAGATTTTGGTACATGCAAAAGGAAAAGAAATAGTGCCCGTGCGCGTGCCAGTAATAGGAAAACTAAGAGTTCGCGCATAAAAATGCACGAACGTACCAGGCGCGATGTCATCAAGCTTTCAGATAGTTGTACTTTCCAGTAAAATCCACTAGCACACTGTATTTGTGTTTTTTGTTCTATTTTGTTCGGTGTGGTTTTGTTAATTTACCTGTATGGAGCTCTCCCATGGGGTTTTGCATCTTCAACAGGATGATACTCAATCTCTGTTTTAAAAAGTCTTTGTTTAGAAAATAACGATTTAATCAAGCCAACTGAAAAGAAAAACACTGTAAGCTTTAATCTATATGTTATATAAAATTAAATGGGGTTCAGCGTCGAACTTTAGTACAGGAACGGATACTAAAGAGTAAAACCGAAAGGGGGGGGGGGCAATTTTTACTCCTTCCTATGCAATATTACTTAAAGTGGCAATAATAGTATCGTCAATAATTAGCTTTAAATCATACTATTGGTTGAATATCAATTTAAAATTTCTAGCATGTTATTGAATAATGATCATTGGTCATTATCATTATCATGTCAGATCATTACATTGTGATTGCGAAATGTAACGGTTTGAAAGATACACAAATTATATAGTATTTTCATGTGGTAGTTTTTTACGCCCACCATTTGTGTGTGGACGCTTTACAGGTCACAATTATTTTTCGATTTTAACAAAACTTGCAATAGGTTTATCTTCCAAAGATCTCGGTTACTTTTGATATTGGCATATCGGACGTTACACCTGAATGACGATTGAGGTCGAATCGTGAAAATCGGGCCGAAACTGCGGGACAAAACGGCATTTTCACATAAGCAACTAGTGTAAAATTATGTAACACCAAGGTTAAATACCCACGTGTTTCCTGATTAATAACCTCTAATTTGTAGTTTTGCTTACGTGTATCCTTATATTTTTGATTTTAAGAATGACATTTGGTTGATCTGTCGTTGAAAACAATTATGAATATACACACATTTATCTCAAACAAGTTCATAGAATATCGAGCACATACCTGGATGTCGTAAACTACCTAGCCACCTCATGTTGTCTGTTTTAGATGTCAGATCTAAGAAGTAGCCATATCCTATCATAACAGATGCGAACGAAACTAGACGATTATCTTCATATATCGATACTATGTTTGTTGGTCGTGTTTCACCTATAATAAATGTTTGAAATGACTTATGACCCCTCTTGTCATTAATACAGTGCTGATCAAGTATATTATAACAATCATTTCAAATTTGCAGTTGGGTGTAATTACTTTTTGTTTACACAGAATTGTTTGTAATTAATCATTGAAAATTATTCGGTGCATTGTTCATTCCAAATGACATTTAATTCAATAAATTATGTCTACATTAATGTCACCCCTGAAAATATTTAGTACTGTCATTAAACAAGAACAAAATATTTGATTTATAAAAATATTAACATTTCTAAATTATATTCATAACCTAAATTTGCTACTACCTCGTACAATGTCTTTAGTCTTGTAACACCCAGCAGCTAACCCATTTCCAGTTCCTAAAAGGTTGATAAAAAGTATGTTTTGTGACCTTTTATAATAGCGTTACTTGTCTTTAATATAGATTTTTTCGTTAAATCCGTTTTATAAATACAATTTGAAATATACCTGTGGGAATCATACCAATAGGTATATTTAAAGAATGAAGTTCCGTTTCAGGGTTATTCAAACAAACTCTCTCTGTCTTTTGTATCCTGCGAAGTAAACTGTGCATCAGTTCTTGTAATGTTCCATCACCCCCCACTATCACTATCCTGAAACGGGAGAAACAAAACAAAATATTATGGTTTTATATCTTTATATATACGCCCACGTATAACCGTTCATGTCGCTAAGGTAGCGTGATTGATATAATTAGATTACGAATACTATCCACAACAACCATAAACATAAAACATCTAATGTTATTTTAAATAATATGGAACTATCATAAGCTCACCCATCATACAGATTGAAGTCCGTCTTTTTACCCATTTCTTCCACATGCTTTGGATAATCTGAAACTAATGTTAGGGGTACTTGGTACTTTCAGATAGTGTGTTCCATTATATAAATGTAATGAATAAAATCTGGGTTTTTTTTGTACTTTATAAACATTGTAATTACATTCAGTATGAACAAAATATATTTGTACATTAAATATATATTTGACAGATTAAACAATTTAGTATTTACCCATAACAGTAGTTTGAATATCAGCTAGATTGAACAGGGGTTTAACAACATGATGATATATTTGTTCCGAATTTCCACATCCACCAATAGGATTAATAATAACCAACAAATTACCAGCTTTCCCTGAAATTTTACGGAATAAACAAAATTTGTTTCTAGTGTCACGATCACTGGAAATAAATGAATGTATCTAGGGGGGTGCTAACTACACGTGAAACTATTAGTAGTTTATAATTTCTTCTGTACGTGTAAATCAAAGAGACTGTAATGTTTTGTGATTAGTGATTATTACCACAAATCCGATATATTAATAACCTCGAAGTAGCCCCGACACTCGCTCTAGTTAGCTGTGAGTAGTGGTAGGTGTCGATCATGGAACGGGGTATTCTTTATAGAGCACTGTATATATACTGCTTCTCATTTATTTCAAACTTTTATCTCCGTAATATAATATCACCCAATTGTATATATGATATTCCAAACCTACTTTTATAGATCTTCCGATGATCTATTCCTTTTATATGGTCATGGTACATGTATTACAAAATACAATATTACATCTCGAATAAATATATAATGCTGTGTTGTGATATTGTTATCGGATAGGATTTTTAATTGGGGTATTTTAGAGTATACGTCTATAAATCAAATTAGAGTGATGTGATGAACATATTAAATGGGCCTAAGCAATCTCAAATTGTACAAAGTTGAATATGTTATCTTTGTCAAATATTTTCCCTATTCGACGTCTGCTTAGATCCTAATATTTCCACCTTAAAATCAGCAATAATTATTAAAAATAGTCAGGATATATAAATTTTATTCTAACCTGTTCCCAATTCAAACCAGAATATAAACAAATATGCATAGGGGGTGTTGCGATAGGGCAATCTAACGATAGTGGTAATCTAAAGACAAATGTGTTCCGAAAACTGACACACACCAAACAATACGTTCATTTTATATCAAGCCAGTCTACATGAAACAAGGACGCTCAATTTCCACGCACATTTAATGTCTAACACCAAGAAATCCTAACAGCTGAACCCAACACCTCATAACAGTTTTCATCCCTCAGAGGGGGCAACTAGCCTAGCCTGACCCATGGCCTACCTACAGTTTCCTACTATTTTTATGCGTGGCCTAGATTGACCCATGTCCCAACTACAGTGTCCCACAATTTCTATACGGTGATCCTAGAATGCCGAGGAGGTGGGATGGGGTTATTGTCTGGTGGTAATTGCCATAGAACCGCTTTATGTTTTCCTGATCACAGTGAGGTTAATGGGTCTTAACAGGTTCCCAGTTTGTTCGCCGGGCTAAACCGAGAATACATACGAGTGACCATCGGTGCTACGATCCCATTGGCAGCTCGGGAAGACCATTAACAACCCATGAGCAAGTAGGATCTCAGTTCGGGTCCTGCGAGTCCTAGTGGGAGCTACGCGCCTAATTGAGTCAATACAAGCGGGATCTGGGAAGGTTTGGAGTACGGTATACGAATGGAGTTATTAGTAGGGTCCTTAATTTTTCAGTGTTTCGGTTTTTAGAGATTCGAGGTAATAATGTTGTTTTTTCGTTTATAAGTAATTTTGGGTATTTATGGTTTTACGGACTTTTTCGGTAATTAGTATCTCAGAATTTTTCGGAATTTACAGGAATTTAGTACAGCCGTTATATACAGATTGGTCTTAATACACCATGTTACCAGTACCTGTATTAAAGTAATATATATCTAAACAGATTCTAAATTCGTGTGTGTAAATTGAAGTTATATGATCTCAGTGGTTTCATTAAAACGAGAATTAACTAAAGTGAACTTTGAAATAAATTATATAGATCTAAAATAAAATATCGGATTTAACCTAATATACGGCTTTAAATACGATATATTATATATAATGAATATAATGTAAATAAATATTTTTAAAAAAAGAAAAGCTAATTCATGGAAGAGAGTTCGAATATCATACCATATAAATCGTTTTTCATTTTTCGGTTTTATTTGTTTCTGCTTTTAACAGAGCTGAATGTGACCTTACCTTGTTTACATCTATCTGTTATCCTTTTAATTAGATCCGCACAGTTCGCCTTTCCACTGAAGGTCTTATGAGAGTGCAACAGCCTTTGATTTTGGTCATTGGTCTTGGGTTTTTCAATAAAATGCAAACTGAAAGTAGAGTGCTTCTCAACTGCCACATCTGTTTTCGATTCAGTTCTTGCTCCTATGATATCTATATAGGGAATTGAAACTGAAAATTGAAATGTATATTGTTCTTTTGTTTATTGGCAACCAACACAAAAGCAAGCTTCGTGCATTATTGTGTTATCCGCTGAACCATATCCACGAAATAACGATATTGTATGATTTCTGACATTTAAAAAGTATCACACAAGTCTCTATCATTGTCCTAATGGTTTCAAAATTAACAGGACACGACATTAAAATATAGTTTGATGTTTCATAGTATCAAAAAGGTGTACTTAAGTGTTACGCCAACATGTATAACTTGTAAAGTATAGCTGTGTTCGAAAAGGAATACCTTTTACTCATTTTACAATACAGGTATATAGGATTACATGATCACTTTTATATTCAAATTTACTGTGTACATGAATTCAACATTGTGCTTTTATTTAATTGTATCGTAATGTACCAGTCACCATAGTACTATAACCACTGCGTTGTCAAAATAGATCAATAGCAATGAATTTAATTTACAGGTTTATGTAGATAGATTGAATGTATAATACACTTTTATATGTACGATTATTCAATTAATCGTTTTAATAGACTGTATGGCTAGTTTAGGCATAGTTTATCAAATAATATGTGGGTTGATTGCTGAATGGTTAGCGTGCGCGCTGTACCATAAAGCCTGTCATTGAGTCACCTGGCGTGGTTTCGAATCCCCGGTTGTACGTGGCAAGGAGTAGGGTCGCCTGTTCAACCTCGTGGGTTTTCGCCGGGTCCTCCGGTTTCCTCCCACTGCTAAAGACCCCTACGAGTGGACGTTAACCCCCCTTCTCTCTCTCTCTCTCTCTCTCTCTCTCTCTCTCTCTTATCAAATAATTTGTCATAAAGGGCATTTACGATATCGGGGTCAATTTTTATCTACATGGAGATGATTTTAAATAACCAGTTGCGTACATGTGACCTATTCAATTTATCATGAAAATGGTCATTCTTTCGTAATACGCCAAAATAATCAACAATGATAAAATACATAACAAAAAGTACACCCAATCGTGTTCTCGATTTTGTCTTTTACTTGAATGGTATAAAAAGATGCTAGGGGGATGAGAAGAGAACCAATAAACTGGCCTTGGATATTAATTGATTGATTTTTTTAGATAGAATATATAAATAAAACGGAATTCAGTGCGTTAATAATATTAGTAAGCAGGCGCGGATCCAGGGTGGGGGGGGGCAGGGGGCCGTGCCCCACCCCCCTCAGCCCCCGCGAGACTGGTGTATCTGCTTTTAATTGATGATATAAACATGAATTTCGCATTGTCTATGCCCAGGCAATGCGTCAAGGCTCTGGGGATTACACCAAACCACTAATGTATGCGCCACTCTAATGATTACCATTAGTTACAATGTATGCCCCTCCCCCTCCTCGAAAAATCCTGGATCCGGGACTGGTGAGGGCTGTATACAGGGAACCATATAATATACATATATTATATCTAGTAAATAAAACCCAAACCTTGTATTTTATCAACAATCCAATTAACACCTTGGTCATTTAACCATAACTTGACTGGTTTAGATTCACTAACAAAATGACCCTCCTCTTGCATGGTCTATTTGATCTAAATGCTTTAATATATAGAATTAAAAAATAGACCTAAACTACTATCTCCGCTTGAACGCAGTCTATAAATAAAGCCTTTACAATAATAGTCAAGGTGGATCAGTCATAAAACATTCCACGAAACAACACTGTAGTAAATAGGTAATGAAATCGAAAGTAGGCGTACATGATATTTCCAGGTACATTGCTCACGGAATGACGTGAGTAATTATAATAATGATTAATTTATAGACATTGGAAACCACAAAAATACAACTGTTTTGTACAGTTACATAGAATGGATCGGGTTTTACATTTTATCACCTCAAGTACTTTGAGACTAAAACACGGTTAATTTTTTTCTATGGTCATCTGCCAAGCTGGGTGGGTGTGTGCATATGAGTTTGGCGGGGGGGGGGAATTTGTCACCTCCATTAAGTGTACATATATAGGCCTACGGGGCTGTACCCGACAATAAAAATGCCGAGGTACTTCTCGTCTGACATCAGGATTCGAACCTGAAACATATAGGCCCTCGTAACAGAAAGTACTTTTGGTACTTTTACTAGTTTCTATATTCGTAACAGTTGCATCACATACCCTAGGCAGTTAATTTTTCTAAATTAGTTGCGTGCACCTTATGTAGATTTACAAGTGTAATTTGATTTTGAAAGTCAAGTTTTTTACGAAGTGTGTGATCTTTCCGATGCGAATTCTGGGTTATTCGGGCGGTTTATGATTTACATTAGCAGTATCGTAAATTAACAGACTATGGAAGTATGGGGTAAACTTTTTATGGAATTGGTTAGTACTATAACCACGAGAATTTTTCGGGCCACAATATATGCGCCAGAGGATACTATACCCATTAATTATACATATTCCTGGATTATTATTTCGCAGTTGGAAAGTTTTATCGCGAGTCACAGTATGCTGCACTGACATACAAATTACACTGGAGATTTGTCTCCTGAAGATAAAGTAATTAACACATGATGACCTATGCAAATCGAAAGTCAAAAATGTGTTCTAAACTGTTCACTTTTGAGAAATGTATGGATTGATTTCCATGTATTTGACGTCTGTTGTCTAACTATTTCGTCATTTATACGTATCATTAAGTTACGACGGGCTGTCAGTCCCTGCAACTTCACAGTTCGGTATAGTTACACAGCCGATTAGAATACATTTACAAACGACATTTTGATTTAACCAATTTTATTCAATTATATCATAAACTCAAACATTGCAACTGAGTTTACTAGTTGTGCGATGATGAATCCCTTTGGAAATAATATACAACAACACCTTGTGAATAAACCTACATATACAACACATGATTGTGGATAAGCAAACACGTGCGAGTTATTCGTTTCAGTTTATGGTTTACTATTTAATCTTAATCACAATCTAAAATAAAACCTGATATTGAAATCAGGTTGTTAAATTTCTGTGAAAATGACGCATTGAATATAACATGTATTTATAGCCGGCATATTTATATTTGTATAGTAAAAATGATGAACAATTGATGTTTTCTTGGAAAGTCTTAAGGGGAACAACTCCATTTTACATGCATCATTATGAATGCGGATTTGCAAATTAATAATTCACGTTAATTTTAATGTTATTTTCTAACCCCAAATGGTTTTCTAATCTGTGCGTTTCGACCTCTTCATATCATGATCCCTGTTTTTAAATAATATTAGTACAATGTTAAGCCGTCATAATATTTTAGGCTAAACTATTTTCGTCGATTTATGTGGAAGTAACATAATATTTGAGATATATAATGAGTAAATTCTTAAATTATGTACAAAAAATCAAATCTTAAAAGTTTATTTTCTACAGAGTGTCAACACAATCGTGGTTAATGAAAATTTTGGGTGAATGAACATAACGCAGAATGCAGACTATATTTTAATGTGTACGAGAAAATGAAACGAGCTTTTACTAGGAAACTCAAATATTCTGTGATGAAATGGGACCTCTCTTTAGATAAAAGGCAAATGAATATCAAGTGGAAACTGGACCTTTTTCTCACCCCGGATCACGATACCGTTGTCTGGAAAAGAGAACATAATTTCATGGTTTTGGGGGATCTTATTACAGACTAAAGTTCCAGTCTCTTATTATTTTTAACAAATAAATGCATGTCAAATATGATGAAATCCGCCAGAAATACCGCAATATTTGGTAACTTTCCGATCTATCTCTGAGGACGATCACAAAAGGGAATCGGGAATCTTAAAACCACTTTCAAATACAGATTTATCGCCACTACTATCGAAAATATAACCAGCTGATATTAAACTAGTAGTGGGAATCAACCGTATCATTAATAAAACAGGGCCGTAACTAGCTCAGAACAACGACGGGGGGGGGGGGGGTCAGGGATGCTGTAAAATTGACGGACAATGTATATCTATTGTGTTTATGGTCGACAAATTTTTCACAGGGCCGCATCCCAGTTACGGGCCTGACGAGAATTCTTTCAAAAACGCCATATAGTAACCATATCCATAAACGTGTACCGTTTATTACTCAAATTGCTGGCGGGCTATAGATATCGACGAATAACTTAATTCTTCATAAGACCCGTCGGTACAGAACAGTATAACCACATTTCATGTTATTTATAAGAACTTGCCAGAGTTTTGCTTACCTATCGATGGTATTGTATCATAAAGATCATGACCTCTAAAGGATCGAAGATGAATACTGATTGGTGTAGCTATTTTTTCTCCAGTTGACAATTCCCAGAAACCATCAGCTGTGTGTTTCATTTTCACCCATGTATTTCCTTGAAAGGCTCGAACTTCAGTCGGCGGAATTCTAATGTTAAATATATCAATAAAATGCGTTATAGATGCTAACGAATAACCAAATACAAATAAATCAATTTTGCAAACGACATCTACCATAACGAAATTATGGTGATAGGATATCACGATATTGCTATCCAAATGATTTATTAGATGTTTAGTGAACGTTTAATTTCCAGAAGCATTGCCTATTTAATTAATACGTTACAGAAGGTTTTACCTCCATTTGCTTTTGATTCTGGAACATTTTCTACCAATTTGTTTGTAAACGGTAAGTCATGTTTAATAAATAAAAATTATCTGCGAAATTATTACTTCGTGCTCACTTTTCGGAAGCAAGTGTTACGAGCATTATCAGCTCAAGAACCACTAGCTAAGTATCTATAATTCGATATCACCAAAAGTCTTCGCCATTGAAAATACGAAATATTTGTCAATTTAATTCATCATTGATGCTGTGGTGTTACCGGGAGAAGACATGCGCTCATTGGTACATTGTCATTTGTAACAAGGCACCCGAAGAACGAGGCTAGGCATGCGAAACGGCGATGCCACATTCTTATCTGGAGAACATACGCAATGAATAATATCTGTGTAGATTGGAATCACAAGACGCTAGACATTGATATTCGATTGAGACTTTTGTCGTATTTCGCCAAACATAACTGATTAAAAATTACAGTAAAACAGAAACGATTCAACACAAACATATACCGTTGCATTAAATCCTCTTGGATTAAAATGAACTAGATGTATACATTTCTGAAAAGTGTAATCAGTGATCGTTTGAGAGTGTATAACAATTGTAGGTTTAGTACGAAATGAGATTGTATCGACTATTGTGAAAAGTCTTAAAGTAAAACATGCAATGCAAATAATGCCATTACTCCTTAAACATGATTCCTGCTTAAATTTTAATCCAAAGCCTTAATATTGAAAACATTGATTGATATGTTCTTTATGCTTTATATACACACGAAAAACATTACTGGAAAAGATTTTAAAGCTCATGGTATATTAATTACTTACCTTGCATTTCGTACCTGTAGTTTTATATACCATTCATTTGAACCTTGTAATAGATATTCTATATTACTATTTCCCACGGGACATTGTACAGCCTGCATTAAAATCCTCCATCTACCATCTCCATTCTCGGCGAAATCCAAATCCCCTGAAATACACCCGTAAACAAAACAAATTAAAGTTCAGCAGAAATGGAGCACACAAAGTCCAAATCCTTATTTTTACACCTACATACGGGCTTGTTAGTTTTAAAACCTTGTGTATCGGATAAAAGTAATTATCAATATTCCATGTGAGTTCCTCGAAAGAGAAATGGTATGGTATGTGTACTTGAAAGAATCCACATACTTGTCTAGTTGTTAAATTACCAATACTGTTTGTCTTCAGAACGATACCATCATGCATCTTAACACCAATGCCTTAAATAAACTTAACAGATGAATGTAAAATGTCACAATGATGTGATTTAAAAGACTAGTCTTAATCGTCAAACAATTACCTTGAAGACATCCTGGACATAGATCCTTCACAAACACATTGAAATCACCAACAATAGGATTTAACCCAGCTCCTTTTCCTTCGGCATGTACCTACATTAAACAAAATAAATCTATGAGAAGGGTTCCGTAAGGGATATAATATTTGTTGGTACCATTTTAAGAATGAAAATAATGGTTTAAGACTACATGGCAACAACCAATGGAATTTGAATTACACAAGCTATGGCATTATAAAAGAAAAACTTACCCGAAAACACATTCCACAAGCAACAGAATCCAAGAATTGTGCTTTATTTAATGCTACAAGATAACCAATGTGTGGGCTCATGGCTACTGGTGGTAATGATGGTGGATCATATTGACATGTTCCGTTAGTTGTTTTAGCGTAATATGTTCCCTGAAACAAAGGTAAATCCAACAATGTGTGCAGAAAATGTGTAGGGGTAATTGGGCTAGAAAGAAGTTTTAAATTGGTTTAACGTCTTTAACAGTGGGGGGACCGGATACCCTTGGAAAACCCACAAGGTTGGGCAGGCGACCCTATTCCTCGTCACGTACAACCGGGGAATCGAGTACACCAGTTGACCCAATGACAGACCTTACGATACAACGCGCCATTCGGCCATTGCTCCCCATCACCAACGAAATGGAAAGCGAAGGTGAAGACTTGACGGCAGAAATAACTATATTTTATGTTCCAGTATATTCATTTAATATTATATTATAATGGATGTATAGTAAACTCATACATTTACGTGTATTAATAATAATAATAATAATAATAACTATTAATTTATTTAACTACGTCTCCTTTATCTTATACGTAGTAGAGCGGTGTTACGCTGTAAATTCAAATTCGAATCATGCGGTTGGATTATTAGACAGTCATTATGGAAGATAACTTTGTAAGTAATATTCACAAGGGGCACCAAGGGATTCAACCATGATAGCGCCTGCGATGCGCGTCTATTCCTGTCATATAGAAAGGTTAAACAGAATTACAGGTCTTTCTTTTGGATTCAGATGTTATATACATTATTATTTTGATATCTATTAACATGAAAAACCTATAATCAACGAAATTTTCAATACATTCATATTTCATAATCATTTTTTTTAACTATTATAGAAAGAACACCCAGCTCTGTACATAAATCTTATATAATGCATCTTACATATCTCCATTTTATAATAAACCAAGTGTATGTACACCCATTACACATAGGCTTTCTGTACACATCAACATTTATTTAAATTGCTCAATTTACTAAATAGGTTAATATTTGTTATTCAATTAAAATTTCCAAATATTAAATTATTTCATAACTTTTAGGATAATAGATAATGCCAGACCTGTTACTGATTGTTAGGATGGTTGCCTTACATAAAAACAAAGTTAATCATAATTAGTGTAAAAACCGAAAAACGAGCTTCTAAGTTGAAGATATATCATTGCTGTTACATAACACAATAAATCGGAACGCGTTTTACGTTTTAAAGCTAAGCATGACATTTGGACCAACTTACATCTCCAAGATATGTATTTTTATACAGATCTGCTACAGCCTTATCTGTTTTTATATCCGCATTTGTAGAATACAGCAATAATATCCCAACTAAACAAGACGCAAACATTTTCACGTTGGTTCTAGAACTCATTGATTGTTTTATGTTGCGTGATCTTCGTTTTATACTGCTCACAGTTGACAAACCTTTACTTGGTAAAGTCCACTTTTTTACTCGGCGACTTGTCACCGACAGTTGTACTCCAAACAACCATTAACGTGGGAACTCCTATTCATATCCGCAGTATATTCTTAGCTTGGGTTTGGTGTGTTTTATTTTTTAAAGTTGAACTTGGAGAATTAAATATAAAATGGTGAAGTCTTTCCGTGGCCACTAAGTATGATATCGCCTGGGATATGTGTCTTGTATTTTTTGGATTATTTCCCATTTCAGAAATGGCAGTGCTAAACTTTTAGAAAATGACTGAAGTTCGTATTTTCGACTGTAATAAGCTATCGGGAATATTAAGCCTTAATATGTATATTTGAAATATAGCCTGGGTAATTGTACATAACAATATTATTGTTTCTGTGTCCTAGAAACTAGCTAAATGTGTATTAGCATACGGCTATGTTAACACTGATAAAAACAAAGTGTAAACAGGTAAACAAATGAACTAGCGTGTTTAAACATCGAACAAACCGGTAGTGTAAACATAACGTCAACATGATGTCAATAAAATAAAAGAATGTGTTGTAAGAATGCTACCTTAAAGGCTGTGGATTTGTCCTCACTATTGAATTATTGACACAGCACATGCATGAATTTTACGTCATATGACTTAAAGGTAATAGCTCACCAAGTACATAGGAAAGGGTGATTAGATTTCTAACAAACGATTATGATTATTTTTCACAAAGAACAACCGGTATCAAAATATGTTATTACGAAATAAACACCGTGGAAATTCAATTGCTCCTACTTGATAATTGAAATAGAAACATTCAAGTTATAGTACAACATATCCTCATATATTATTAATTTCTGCAAGTTTAATTGGTATCTTGAAGTGAACACACAATAATTGCCATTCTACGAGAGTATCACTATCATTCTTTATCAAATACTATATCGCGTTCTCTACGTGGTTTTCTTCAGCTGTGCTATCTCTGGATTAAGAACCCAGAACCATATAATATCATATTAGAGAATAGTGGAACTGGAATGAAGCAGAAAATCTGGAAATCCGGTCTGGCTTGGTAGCTGGGCAATGTATGCCATTTTGTATGTAAAAAGTATGTTTCTGGTAGACCTATTATTCCCGAAATCTAACCTGTTTCCCGCGTATAAGGTACCAGCTAACTCCTATGCTGTTGGGGCAGTGAACTTGGTTACAAAAATAATAACATCCACTGGCCGGTTGCTTAAAGCACCGTTGTCTTTTAACGACCAGTTAACATGTAGTGAACGGATTGTTAACTTTAACGGAGAAAAAGATTGATGCTGAAAGTGATTAATTCTAAATAATAATGACAAAAAGAATTCAAACAAACTTTTTATTACCTTTGGTTAACAATAATAACTTAAATATAACAATAAAAAAATAACCTTTGGTTAACAATAATAACTTAAACATAACAATAAAAAGATAAACAAGATTAACAATTTTCAGAACATTTGTCAAATGTAACGAGCCATTGCTTTACAATCTATATCTGGACATCGACCATACAAGGGAAAGACCGTTTGCTTCTTTAAATATTTGAGTTTACTTTCATTTCAATTCCGCAAATGAAAAAAGAACATTGATTCGCTTTATCAACTGACACGTCGTTAATACGAAAATCGCCTCGGTTACTCTTTGTTCTCTGACTCTTGTATTTTCGGATCAAAGAGGGAGTGTCGACTTTGATCCGGAATCAATCAGAAAGATATTCATTGAACTATTCAAAATTCAGATTCTGTAAATGTTCAAACCTCTTTAACATTAGATACCTGAAAATATCAATTTAAAAACATTAATTAGATGTTCATGTTATTTCACTTTACCATTGGAAGTTCTGTATAAGCGTGTAATCAATTGTTTATAACCAATCGCATTGCACATATTAGGTTATTAAATACCATTTTATTAAAATTCTAGGGAAATTTAAATTACCTTCTTTAAGATATATTTCATTCCTCTGTAGTTTTTATTTCTGTGTTGGTCTACTGACGTCATCAGTGCATCTCTCTGGTTTTGGAAACACCGAAGAAAATAGTCCCTGCATGCTTTGCGCAAATCTCGCATATCATATTCAACAGAAGCACAAAATAAACCTGAAAAGATGAAAAGTAGTTTAGTAAACAAACTTATTATTATGTTTAATCTAGATCAATTTTATTTAAATATCAGTCAAACGTACCTCGAATAATAATGTTATATACTGCTAAAAATATTTTTCACGAGAAACATCTTTCTTTTATTTAAAAAACTACAACTTACCTATAACAGTATTAATATCCACCTTGATTTTACCACAGTGAATAAAACTGATAAATCTTCTAAATACTTCTTCGTCATAATTCTTCATCTCTATCACCAGTTTACCTTTCAACTTTTCACCTTTAACCTTCTTCTTATTGACCTTGACCTCACGTTGGTTGTGAAGAATCATCTGATATAAAACACGGCTTCTGGTAGCTAAAATAGCTTTTACACCATAAACTGGTATCTTCTCCTCCCCTACTAAAAATACCACATCACATAATTCACTCATAGAGAGAATATAGTCTAGATTATCACACAAAGATTCTCTACTTTTAAACACCATCATTTCTTTAGTAGAATTACGTGGTGCTGGGGAGCTGTCTCTTTCTGATTGACAGCTATCACAAGATTCATATCCAGATGATAGACTTACATTATCTGCAAGAAATAAACAGGTTTAAATAACAATAATATATCATAATAAATATTTTGATCTCATAACCAGCTTTTAATGAATTGGCAAAAAAATGCATACATTTTGGATTATTGCGCGAAGGGTATAGAGGTACTTTTTTTAAAGCTTTGTTGCCACAGTTAGTAAAACAAAAAACCACAATGACCTACCATCGGAACCGTAGTAATTATGATTTTCAAGCTGGTCAAATTTCATGAGATCTAGAGATGAGTTGCTGGAATCCATCTTGGCGTAGAATAATTTGAACAAGTTGTAAACTACTTATGTTATAGACAAAAACTATTATCCAAAGAGAAGCACACAGGGAATGATGCTTAACCAAACACGGAACCAGAATTTATAACACAGTTGGTGTCAAAGGTCACTCGTGACGCGTGACATGGATCAGTTGTGGTTAAGATTTATCCAAATAATTGACATTGATTATATGTTGTCATAGTGACTGTCAATCAACTGACAGGTTTGTTTGTACAACAAATTATATATTTTAATAGTGTAGGTAAAATATTAACACCTTGTATTAATCCTTTTACACTTTTTCTAAAAACAATATTTTATTCACAGAATACCAAAATAAGCCAAAGGCTTACATAAATCGGCATTCCAAAAGCAAGACACAAATATGACATAAACATAACATATTAGTTATCAATGTATATGGAGTATGAAAGTACATATTATATAGTAAGATTGCAGGAAGAATATAATCAAGGTTTAGCTAGCATCGGGACCAAAAAGGGGACGATACTCGACTGCTGGGTTTTAGTTCGGTATCTCAAAATCATGGGCGGCTATTGTAACGTATAACCGACGTTAATGGGCGGGCGGGGAGAGGCGGAGTGTCAGTGAACAACGGACTTCGAAAGGAATGAGTAACATCCATAAACATAAACACGTGGTCTGGTGTTAACAAAAGGTTTATTTATATTTTTACTTAAACGGACACTTTATTAATAGATCGGTTGTTCAATCCAATAAGGGCGTAGAATTTGCTGTTTTAAGGTGTTTACTCCAATTAACATCTTTGTGGTGGATAACGTATTTCAGTTTTTGTTCACAAATAAATATTTAAAATGATAAAAATAGTATGATTAAATTTCTTTCAATGAGTACTAAGCGTAGTAAAATATACTTAGATATGGAATATACATCTTAAATGTTGTCAAGGTCTACACCCTTTGGATAGTGTATACGGCTAGCTTATACTGCATGTATAGGGATAAGGCATATTCTGTTATACTTCCTGCCTCCCCCTTCCTCAACGAAAATCATTGTTAATAATCTAAACCTGGTAGGAAATAGAAATCAAAACACTAATCTTCTAGCCACGAAAAGTAGGTTGGATGGGGGCAAGATAGAATTGGCACTACATTCGATCAGGGGAAGCAATTACTAACCGTAATCCAGCTGTCAGATTTAAACTGCAGTTCTTTAAAGCAATTCAGTCAAATATCTCACTTTTATCATCACACAACATTGTTGCAGTTGAAACAGTGACATCATCTAAGAATCACAACGTCGACTATATTAATGGCCAGTCGAACGAGCTGTTGAGACCCCGTGTAGCATTCGGCAAACCTCGACAGATTCCGGTACTCTCCGTAACCTACATCTAGACTCGGATGTATGATAGTCATTGATATGTACCTACGACCATACATTTGCGATGCGGCTTGTCGACTACCGATGTACTCTAACGGGAAAACGTTCCGCTTTTACAAAAAAGTCCCAAAATCTGGTCAAGCTGTCCACACCCGTTGGTGGAGTCGATCACACGACTTAGTATAATTTCTTGACGCATAATGTATTTGTCAATAGTATAGTTTTTCTGCGTGGTCACCCTTTCTCTCGGTAAATAAACAACAAAGTAAATAATTTCTGGATATTGTAATACGTTTTTTGGAGTCGTCCACACGATGTATTTTTAATTAGTATAGTTGTTTTCTGCGTGGTCACCCTTTCTCCCGGTAAATAAACAACAAAGTACATCGTTTTATTCCATAAATAACAAATTCATTAACAAATTTATAAACAAATTTAGTTGTGGACGACATCACTAATAGTTGTTGACGACATCACCAATGCCTTGTGGACGACTCCACCAACGGTTGTGGACGACTTCGCTTGTGGACGACTTGACTGGCACCCATCTCCTGGGGGCAACCATGTTTATCCGGGTCCTTTAAAATAGTTCCAAAATGGCGGACTTCATCATACAGCCGAGTCTAGATGAAGGGCACCGGAATCTGTCGAGGTTTTCCGAATGCCCGTGTAGTTGTTTAATGGTAAATATGCAAACCATTCCGGTATCAATGTGAATATTTGATCTTAACCGTATTATTGCATTGTGGCTATTTTCTGCTATTACTACTTGATATTTTTGATTTTTTAACGCGGAAAATAATTGCTTGGGTTATCTTGCTTTCACTATAGTGTCTTATTTAATAACGCTTATTGGACGACTATCCCAACCCTTCTACTCCCCGCTGCAGTAGTTGATAACGGGCAAGAATTAAAAATAACGAACAGCTGATGTTTTCCACCCATTAATAGCCTGTAGCTACTTTAGTGTTGTTGGTGTTTTCACCGAAGTCGACGAGGGATGAAAATACCCCTAAATTGATCGGATACAAGGGCTAAGAGAAGTGCGCATCCTTTAAATTGTCAATTATGGGAACTGAGTATCTTTAAATGGCGTGTAGTAACTGGATAAAGAAAAAAGCAACAGAACATATTTACGAAAAACCACTGGTGTAATTGAAGGTGTCGTTTCGAGGGATATTCTCTCAACTATATCAAGCTAATGCCGCTTTGAAAAAAATCTCCGAAGCGTCGCCGCAAAATACAGTAGTATGTGTGTTTTTTTGGGAACTGATATAGACAGGGACAACGCGACATATAACCATCATGAACGTAGACTGGCTGTGTACTATTAGCCTCGCTTTAGAACAGTCACTATTTCAAGTCCGACTAGTTTTATTCTACTTCCATTTAATTTGTATTGAATAGGTTCATCAAATCTTTGTGTGTATGTCAGGTGTGGAATGGAGTAGGACCGCATTACTAAACTACATGTATATACTATTTTTCGGATATGGCGTCCATTCAGGACAGACATGTAATTCCATTTTAAGCAGTAAAGCTCTACAGTTCTTGAATTACTCGAGATCTGACAAAATTAAGGTAAACACTAATGTTAACATTCTGTGCAATCCGACCTGCATGGGGCTTTAATGATTTCCAGATATGATTCGTATTAAACTATAATTAGATTCATAAAATTAAACATAAAACAATCATATGTAAGTTTATACATTATCTCCTTTTTGATTTCAAAAGATTCAGTAATGTTACAAACAGACCATTTAAAAGAATAGTTTAGTTGTATAGGTATAATATATTAGATTCCGTTACTTTCTTCTACATCACTACCAATAACTTGTTTCAAATTAGGTTAATTTCTCCAATCCATCTCCCATTCTCTCTGTCAGCATCAGCATGCTACACCCAACTTCCATAATATATGGAATTATCAGGATTGTTTTCTCTCTACTGGTATCGGTGTCCTGGACCGAGCTTCCATTTGGTAAAATACTTAGTGTGGATTTCACACTGCTAGTAACGCATCCATGACAATATCGTTCATTGTTCCATATCCAGTTTCCATTGGAAAATGTGCTTATTTTGGATTTTGTCTCTACTAATAAATACACTTGGAAAAAACCACATTAAGCTTTCCTATTCAAAATCTTTTACATTCCATTGAAGGTGTCATCATTCTTCTTTGCAGTACCCAAACGTTGGGGTGTCGTATTGATACTCATTCATCTCTCTATTCTAGTGGGATATCAATCACGTCCCCTTCTCAGACGAACAAACGATTGTCGTAATAAAACAGACGAATCTTGTTTCCAGACTGTTGAATGATCAACTCATTTCTCAACAACATCATACAACTGAAAAAAATAAAATACTGTCAGTGAAAATCTGCACAACGGGTTAAAATGTCAGGAAGCTAGAGATATTATTTGTTCGTAATTAAGAACACTGGAACAAACGTATATGTTTTAAGACAAACAAAACAATTTCTGTAAGAGTTAGGGGGAGATTACCGTGGAAGATGGTTTTAAATTAAACATTTGGTCATCGATCAATTCTGTTGCATTATGGCAAGCAGTTAAATGCAATATTACCTTTTTTAAGATGTATTGTATTCCTTTATGACCTCTGTATTGATCTACTGACACCATTAAAGCCTCTTTCTGGTTACCAAGACATCTCAAAAAATAATCCCAGCATGCCTTACGAAGATCTTTCATTCCAAATTCGACCGAAGAACAAAACAGACCTAGAACGAAAACATAATTGTTATACTCATTGCTATAAGTTATAATTTCATTGAAATAGGGTTGACAGTTTCAGTAATTAAGAACAAAACGGGATACGGGTAACTACCTCTTTGTAACACATGTTGGACGGGGTCTGACAAGGACAGCTGTCTAGTCATTCGGATGGGACGTGCACGTACAAGATCCCTTGACCTTTGGAGTTAGATATAAGAGTGGGTCGCCGTGCTGCTGTCCGGGTACAATTTCCATTAAAGCACACTGTATGGTGCATGCCCGTCTTCATTAGCCCAGTTCGGAGCGGAACGGTAGGACGTTAAACCTTATTTCATACCATTTCACTTTGTAACACGTTCAGGTAAATACATGTATATACATGAGAATACGCTTATTATATTATATTACATATTGATCAACAAACAAGTATGTATGTTTTTAAAGAGTTTATGTTACTTACCTGTAACAGTATTAATATCCACTTTGATTTTACCACAGTGAATAAAACTGATAAATCTTCTAAATACTTCTTCGTCATAATTCTTCATCTCTATCACCAGTTTACCTTTCAACTTTTCCCCTTTAACCTTCTTCTTATTAACCTTCACCTCGCGTTGGTTGTGAAGAATCAACTGATATAAAACACGGCTTCTGGTAGCTAAAATAGCTTTTACACCATAAACTGGTATCTTCTCCTCCCCTACTAAAAATACCACATCACATAATTCACTCATAGAGAGAATATAGTCTAGATTATCACACAAAGATTCTCTACTTTTAAACACCATCATTTCTTTAGTAGAATCAAGTGGTGCTGGGGAGGTATCTCTTTCTGATTGACAGCTGTCACAAGATTCATATCCAGACGAAAGACTAACATTATCTGGAAGAAATAAAGTAATATGTATTACTATAAATTTTAATACGGGCCACTAAAACGTATGATTGAATAACATTTAAAATGACTGTCGTCTATGAAAATTGTTTTCTAAACTTCAAACGTTATCACTGAAACAAGTGGCTAGAAAGTCTTACCATCAGAATCATAGTTATCACATTGGTCATATTTTGTCAGATCTAGAAAAGACTGCGACATATCCATTATTCTCAAAATAGACGAATAACTCTTGTGAAATAAAAAATACACTTGTTGATACTACGAGGAATTTTAAATGGATGATGTTATAAGCAGAAATTGAGAATTTATAGCACGAGTGTCAAACATCACATGTGTCATGGGTCAGTTGAGGTTAATTTTTAGTTTATAAATTCATTAGTTAATTAGTAGTAATTGACATTGATTATATGTTGTGGTAGTAACTGCCAATCAAGGGAGAGGTTTATTTATACACGTGATTAATTAATTGTAGCACCTTGTCCGCAACCATTTACACCTTCCAGTTTAGAATTCAAGTACAGACGATATAGCTTAAACTATATTAATATGGTTTAATAATAAAACACCAAACTTCGATATGTTGTGTTATTCAACATAAATATACCTTTTTATGTATTAGGGTTCACAATTAAAGTTTTATTTAAAACACATGATACGAACGTATTTAATTTGATATTGTATGGAATGGGGTTTAATATAGGGTATGCATGTTCCCCAATCCCTATTCAGATACAAATCGGAATAAATTATATTCTTTTTAAAAAATTAAGAAATAATAATAGTAGATCGATAACGCCAAACTACAATATGGTTTTGTAATCCATACCTGTCAATTAGTGTATTAGTCTTAAAAAATAATTGCTAACTGTCGTAAAATAACGTTTCTTTAAAATACAGGCCACAGTGCTGTTACTCGTTTTAATTAAACACCAATTCTGAGGAATAAAATCCAATAATAATGAAAACGTATGTCGTAACACAAACTAAAATGCACTAGTTTCAATTATGACAATATTAATCGTTAAGATCACCCCATTGTATTACAAACAGAATGTTAAGAAGATAAAGATGGCCTAAAGCCTAAAAGTATTAATGACGATAATCTACAGTCTAAATTTCCAAATGAGCTATTTGTTTTACATTTTAGTGCATAAATCTGCCATAGTAATTAGCGTCTTTAAGCTGCTAGAAATTTATAGCAAAACTAAACACGTGACTAATATTATTATAGGAATTAGCGTACACTGTTCTTAAAGTTTTAAAGTAAACAGGTAATATTATAACCTGTTTCTATGGATTTAGTAAAAATAGGAAATTATTACTTTTGCTGTATATTCTACTATTCTGTCGAGATTTCAATATTAATGGAAATTGTTTACCTTATCCCTGCTCAAGGATAAGTACTAAAGAAAACTGAAAAGATATTTGAAATGATTAGATATCAAATTAAGATACAATATTTTAGAAGTAAATTGGAATAGATTATTAAACGTCTTGTCTATTAAGCAACGAAGCCACATGGATTACACATGTTCTGGATTATATATATTATATCCAAGCTACTGGTGTGGCGTGTCTTCCATACGGACTAAAACTGAATTTGAAAATCTATTTCGTCTTGCACTTTGAAAAACTGACGAAAACACTTTTAGATAAATTGATTGGTATATTATCAATAAAAGCTGTATTACAAAAAACACATATTGGTGTCACTTATCCGTATAAACTAATTATCACTGATTAGCTTTTAATCTATCACCTCTTACCCCTGTCACTAATTACTTGTTCAGTGATGGCATTAAGAGGGTTTAAGAGTATATATATATTCGCAGGGTTATTTGACTAATATCATTCTAACGTTTTAGAAGAAGCAGATACATTCCTCGAAAACTAAAGAAAATGAATTCAGCCAAGTCTACCCTAAATCTAATGAAATATGACCAACTTGAACAACATTATGATTCTGATGGTAAAACTATTTTTTTTTATCTAGGCAAATATCATGAAATTATAAAATCCCATAGAGAAGATGTTCCGTTAAATTACGCACAAAGGTCTAAAGAAATCAAAATGGATACTACACATCTGTATTCTGATAAACAAATTATTCTTATACGGCTTATTAATATATTTTGTCAGTAGTACATTAATAATGTATATTCTTGCTTTTTTCCAGATTGTTCAAGTCGATCATCCGGATATGAATCCTGTGACGACAGCTGTCAATCGGAAAGAGATATCTCTCCAGCACCACGTGATTCTACTAAAGAAATGATGGTGTTTAAAAGTAGAGAATCTTTGTGTGATAATTTAGACTATATTCTCTCTATGAGTGAATTATGTGATGTGGTATTTTTAGTAGGAGAGGAGAAGATACCAGTTTATGGTGTAAAAGCTATTTTAGCTACCAGAAGCCGTGTTTTATATCAGTTGATTCTTCACAACCAACGTGAGGTCAAGGTCAATAAGAAGAAGGTTAAAGGTGAAAAGTTGAAAGGTAAACTGGTGATAGAGATGAAGAATTATAATGAAGAAGTATTTAGAAGATTTATTAGTTTTATTCACTGTGGTAAAATCAAGGTGGATATTAATACTGTTATAGGTAAGTAATATGTGTTGACATATAAATCGATTGTCTGGTTTTTTTTGGTAAAGTCTCTCATTTCACAAATCAAATCATCACATCCAATGTGCCCGGATACAGTACTATATTTGGACCTGAATCAAAGAGATGTATCAGAAAATATAACATATTTTAATTCGGGATCAAAATCAATTTGCATTCTCTCTTGTATCATTGTCTATATCAATTATGAATACTTAAATGATACGTATACTTTCAGGCTTGTTTTGTGCTTCAGTAGAATTTGGAATGAAAGATCTTCGCAAAGCATGTTGGGATTATTTCCTTAGATGTTTTCAGACCCAGAAAGACACTTTAATAAAGTCATGCGATAACTATCGAAATCACAGAGGAATAAAATACATCTTGAATAAGGTAAGTTGATATACAGCTTTGTAACTTTAAGCATTTATTTTTAGGAATATTACAAAATATATGAATCTGTTCTTTTGATAGATCACCATCTGCAGAAATCTGAAATTTCAAAAAACCCCAATAAAAGCCATTTAATGTTAACATTAATAAATTATTTTTTAGGTGTATGGTGTTGTTGAAAAATGATCCAGTTACCAGCTTGCAGTAAGAAATATACTTAACTGGTTCCATATGGAGGTAACGGCAGAATCGGTGTCAGGAAATCGATATTACCTGAAGGTGTGTTTACCTGGATAGTGATAAAACACCAGACCCAAATCGTGACCGAGGAAATTGGAGAGAGGAAAGAAACGAGTTTCTAACATCAACTAAACATCAAGTTTTCAAAGCTTGCTCCTAATCATATTTTGAATTTGATACGATTTTCGAAGCTTTCTGTAATATTTTGATGGAAGAATGCGCTGAAGTGGAAATTAATTTTAAAAGAAGTAGACATATTTCATTTAAAGGAGCAAATTAACTTTATAGAAGTAAATACGTTCATTTAATGATCTAATTTATAACTTTCAAATAATTTTGTTAATTGTTTAAGTTTGACTTTTTTTTGTTAATGAATGATTGTTTTGTTATATTAAAGATATATATTTGATATTGTTTATTGCATAGTTCTCTCTATCTGGCTAACACTTAGTAAGTCTCATTTTTGAATTCTTTCTCGACGGAAACGAAAAGACGTATATTGGGTTTAAAATGAAGATTTCGAAGCGGTTAACTCGGATGTGTTCATTGCTGTAGCGAGGAGTTTACAACGCTTCTCTCATAGAATTAGGCAAAGTAGAGATCTTCGACAATATAAAACAAATTGTTGAAACGATTGACGTCCCTGGTTACCATTTAGACGTGCAATGGGTTTATAACTTTGATTATTCGAAGAATTATATCATACATAACCATTGCAACCCCATCCAACACAACGCGTACAAAAATGTACAATGTATAAAATACTTTTAGTAGTAAGGACTTACACCGTGTGCTTATTTTTGACGTGTTCCCGTAGTGTTCTCGATTCGCCTCTTTGTTTATCTGGATAATTATAGATGTGATGGGGAAAAAGTAGTTTAAAAGTTTAAATTGTTTTATAAAATTCGAAACGCATCTTTTTATTATCTCTAAATATCGGTTTTAACAACGAAACACATGAAATACATGGTCGTAATTTATTATTTAAAACGAAAACAGTGTAAAAACGATCCTATGTATTAAATATATATATATTTATTCTTTCCATGTTATAGATCTATGTGTTTACCGAGGAATTGCCTCTGGATTGTGCGGCTTGATTCCCCTTGTCAGTAGTGCCGGACGAAGGGCCTGACTAGTTGTTCGAATGGGGGGATAACCCAATTTCTCTTGTACACATTTGCGTGTGAATTAACCCAGTCGCAGAAAAATAGAAGGTCATCATTAAACCCTGTTGATTTCAGTTTTATCACCACCCTCATAATCATAAACGTCACTCCGTAATAAGTCATAAGAATAAACACCATCTTCATCCTTATTTTAATATTGTGGTCGTTTTCCCGTTTCCGCCGACCAAAAAGTTATTTTAATGGACATTAACGGAATTGTTTCCAAGTAAGTGTTTTCGTGAGCGAGAAAACAATCGCGGAAAAAAATGATTCTCCAGACTTTTCAGTACACATGGAAATACAAAACATTTCTGTGTTATCCCACCAATGAAAACACTTACATGGAAAGTGGGCCTTAGAATGGCATTACTGAAAATTATTGCGGTGTCGATGCTTGTAATAACATTTAAGGGGCGAATGAACGATAAAAAACAATACAGTCGATTCTAATGGTGAGATTTAACCAGCTTCACATCAACAGCAATAACGAGCACCCATATCAAGAAGTGTGTAGGTGGAGTTAAATGGACGCCTTTGGGGCATTATGAACCCCTATGTAGCCTGACCACCAATTAATGATAGGTTGATAGGTTCCCAGAAACGTATTTATTGGTTGTTTTTTTCCTATAAAAGTATGTCAATGTTGGTATATATGAAAAGTAGAGTTATCCAACCTTACTAGAAAAATACTGGATTCCTCGAAATACACTCATGTCATGGCACGTACACAGGCCAAAAATGTCAGGGTTTTCCTAATCAACAGCCCGACAATTAGGAATATCTGCACGCAAACATTGGCCGCTTTGTGTACATGTTGACAAACTTTATGAAGAGTTAACACTTTCAGAGATAAAAATCATGGACAAAGACGCAGGCAGTGGATAATCCGAGAATTTAATTAGGAATCGGTATTTGTAATAAATAGTCAGCGATTACAGACAACATCGTATTGTGTATGCAATGAATACGGAGAGAGGTTAGTCACGTGATACACACATGGCCTCTTTTGATCGATTTTATAGCAGGATATTCCTGGCATTTACAATGTTTTGAGAAGGAAGGATTTGAAGCAAAATTATGATAAATTAATTAGTTTAGATATGTTTTTAGTCCAAATATATCATCAAATAACCCAGACGCGGGAATATATAGCTGTAATTGCGAATGTAGGACTATCACTCCGATTTACAGACTTACTTCCCTTTGCCATTTTTGTATGTGCATGTGTGTTTTGCGAAAACAAAGGAACGCGTAATGAATGGATATTAAACCCCAGCTCATCCATTGATTTGACTATTAGGTATACTAGACAAATAAAGGAAGTTGCTATACGTTGTGTCATGGGTGTAACTGACTACACAATCCAAAGATTGGAATAGCTAGTACAACAATAGGAAGGACATACCCCAGTAACAACTCAATTTTGATAAAAGGAAAAGGGTGAAGTACTAGGTTTTACCATTTGACAGGAGTGTTGGCGTTTGGTGAAACATCGAAAAAGAGGGTTTGAATTTAAATTTTCCTTTGGTTTTTGGCGAGTATTCGTGAATTTAATGCAGAAGAATAAGTGAGTAAATCGGTTAATTACATTGAAATGTGCTGCGGATAGTTAAATCTCAAAGCATTCCATGGCAACTCTCTAACATATTTTAAGGATGCGCTTCTGCATATTGCTTTGGCTATAATAGAAAGCTTTCGACTGTCGATGGAACTAAAAGTAGTCTGTACCTCAGAATTTGATATAACAAACTGTCGGATAGGGTGGATTTGGCATAAACAAGATACAAATTACGGTAACATAAGATGTCTTGTAAAAACGCTTTTATACGCAGGAAGGATGTACAACTGAAGTGAAATGATGACGCAAGTATTGCATACTGTCGTACATTCTAACCGCCATCCATAGAAATCGGAAGTGGATCTTCAATGAATTTTAATTCTTAAAAGAATAGGATTCGTATGACACTAGAAATAGGCAAATAAGAAAAAAACAAAAAACGTCCAGGTGTACATTATCTTTTATATTTTATTTCAAATGGCTCGATAATTTAACAAGAATATCAAAAAAGAATATTGTACAAGTAGTCCTTACTAGAGATCCGTTACTTGACCGATTCAAACATAAGAATATTAGAAGCTTAAACAAGGAGATCTATTTTGGCCGCTTTCCAACTATCTTCCACATTAGTCGGGATAACTGGTTTCGTTTCTTTCTACTGGTTACAGTATTCTGCATCCATTTTTCATTCGGAAAGTTCTTTCCAGTCACTAGCCTGGAGGTTGAGTGTTCGATCCCTGCATTGGCCGAGAAAGTTCATCTCGATTTTCCGGCGTGATTTCCCCTTGTCAGTGATGCAGAAGGAGGGGCTGACAAGGACAGCTGCCTAGTCGTTCGGATGGGACGAAAAACCGAGGTCCCGTGTACAAATTGGAGTGCACGTAAAAGATCCCTTGGCAGTTGGAATTCGATATAAGAGTAGGCCGTAGCGCCGCTGCCCGGGCAAAATTTCCCTCATTGCACACTGTGGCGTATGCCCGTCTTCAATTAGCCCAGGTTACGGGCTTAAGCGTAGGACGTTAAACCCCATTTCATTCATTCATTCATTCTTTCCAGTCAAGATTAATTTATCTCTGTCATCATCAGTATGCTGCATTCTGCTTACATTCAGAATAGATGTCTAGTTTAGATGACACTGTCAATATAGAAATGTCACATTCATCTTTCATACAGAAACATCTTTCTACATAGGATGGGTTTATCACTGCTAGAAAGTTCGGATTGCTTTCACCCGCCAGTAACGGTATAACACATCCAGCATCAATATGGAAATATCCGTATCCTATTTAAGGTGTTACTCTGCCTTTTAAATACCGGAAATCGAGATGACGTATTAATGCTCGTTCAGCCTTTCATTCTCTTACCCTTCTCAGAAAAACACAAGCTTGTCGTGATCTGGTTTATCTTAATCAAATAGAAGAATCTGGTTTCCATACTGCCATTACGATTAACTCATTTCTCAACAACATCATACAACTGAAATAGATAAAAAAGAAAATTGCAGTGAAATTCGGAACGTAGTGGTATCATTTAAATTATAAACAAAATGAGCCAAAACGTCAAGAAGGAATATTTGATTTTGAGTAACAAAATGCTAACCGAAATTTATGGCGTCGCGAAACTCTGTTCTCCACGCCCTCTCTCATTATTCATTATTTTCCTAATTCAAAATACAGACAATAATTGAGTGCAATATTACCTTATTTAAGATGTATTGTATTCCTTTATGACCTCTGTATTCATCTACTGACACCATTAAAGCCTCTTTCTGGTTACCAAGACATCTTAAAAAATAATCCCAGCATGCCTTACGAAGATCTTTCATTCCAAATTCGACCGAAGTACAAAACAAACCTGGAATTAAAAATGAGTGTTGTTATATACAATGATAAATATTTAAAGGGCCAATCCCGATAACTTTTTGGGGGAATAAAACTGCTTTATTTTGTGTTAAAATCATTTGAGACCCATTATCTAAGGCCGAACAACTAACCCGGTTTTTGTGATACGCTTGTAAATAATTTAAACCTGACAGTCTGCCTCTGGAAATGGAGACCTTTGTATCATACAGTATCTGGATAAAACCAGACTTTTTTCTATAAAAATAATATGTAGGTAAAATTTACCTTTTGTTATCAAGTACAGTACATGGGTCATTCACTGTATAGACCTCTCAAGAAACGTAAATCGATTATCAGGTCACCAAATGAAAAAAAATGACCCGAAATCTTAAAAGGGTTACGTGTCCGGATAAGCAGTTTTGGCGTTCACGTCCAAATGACTCAATATTTTGAGTTGAAATTTTGAGACAAGGTATACACACCATTCCCCTATATTTTGGCGTTTTATTTTCATACATTCTCAGACTTTTATTTTTGAGCCTCTGTATAATTAGGGATTGTCCCTTTAATGTAAAGATATTTAAGTTGACTCACGATACAAATTTCCATCACATTCATTCATGATTATCAATTTCATAAAATATTCGATATATATTTCAGTATTTTCTATTAGATCTACTTACCTATAACAGTATTAATATCCACCTTGATTTTACCACAATGAATAAAACTGATAAATCTTCTAAATACTTCTTCATCATAATTCTTCATCTCTATCACCAGTTTACCTTTCAATTTTTCACCTTTAACCTTCTTCTTATTGATCTTGACCTCACGTTGGTTGTGAAGAATCAACTGATATAAAACACGACTTCTGGTAGCTAAAATAGCGTTTACACCATAAACTGGTATATTCTCCTCCCCTACTAAAAATACCACATCACATAATTCACTCATAGAGAGAATATAGTCTAGATTATCACACAAAGATTCTCTACTTTTAAACACCATCATTTCTTTAGTAGAATCACGTGGTGGTGGAGAGGTATCTCTTTCTGATTGACAGCTGTCACAGGATTCATATCCAGATGAAAGACTAACACTATCTGAAATTAAGAAAATACATTTGTAAATATGAACCGCATATTATTTAATATATTTTAAATCGGTGTCACGGTGATATACAATCTTAACATTGCTATTCAAAGGATTAAATGAGAAAACCTTACCATCAGAATCATAGTTATCACATTGGTCATATTTTGTCAGATCTAGAGAAGACTTCGACATATCCATTATAATAATATCAGGACAATTCTTACGAATTATAGAAAACTAATTGTTGTCGATATCACAAAGAACTTTAAATGAATGGCGTTAAACCTAGAAATTTAGAATTTATAGATCTAGGGTCAAAGATCACACGTGTCAGTTGAGGTCAAATTTTAGTTAATAAGATCATTAGGTAATTAGTAGTAATTGACATTAATATGTTGTTGTAATGGCTGTCAATTCAATGTAGTATTATCACTGCATCCATTTACACCTTTTTGTTTACAATTTTCATTCATGCATTCTAACCTTATACTAATCTTTTTGAACTACATGAATTATTAGACTTTAATAATATAACACCAAACTTCAATATGATTTTGTAATGCGACATTTTGAGTTGGGGTTTTGTCTAAGTGTACCTATCTACCTTTTACATATCAGTTCATGTATTACTTATGTCCAGCAAATAATGTGTACCTATGTCGTTACACAAAACACCAGCTGAAACGAACGATAACAAACTGGTTTCAGTACTTTTAATTGTTAAGATCATACTATTATATAAAACAGAATGTATGTATTTAAATTAAAGTGTTTAAGTAGATAAAGTTGACCTAAAGCCATAATTTTTAAAAAAAAGGCTTTTTTTAAAATTCACATTAGTGCAGAAATCTGCCACAGCAACTTACGTCTTTAAGCTGCTAGAAGTTTAATGATAATGTGAACGCGTAGCAAATATTATTTTAGGAATTATAGTTTATCGCTAAAGTGTATTTCAAAAAGTATGCAGGATAATATTATTATACTTCTGTCATTGTTTCCATTAATTGCTAAGACTCGAATATCGGTGTTTATCGTAATTTTCCTACCCAAGAAATTAATAAAAAAAACTATTGAAATATATTTGTAATTATTAATTGGAGTAAATATTACAGTAGATAACTCGAATAGAATTTATCATGTCTGGGAAAGTAAAATAAGTAATGGAACCACATCATTCACAATATATATATCCAAGCTTCTGGCGTGTGGTGTCTTTCATACAGACAAAAATTTTAATTTGAAAATCTATTTCGTCTTGCACTTTGGAAAACTGGCAAAAACACTTTTAGATAAATTGATTGGTATATTATCAATAAAGCTGTATAACAAAAACACACTATTGGTGTCACTTATCCGTATAAACTAATTATCAATGATTAGCTTTTAATCTATCATGTCATTAATTACTTGTTCAGTGATGTCATTAAGGGTATATATTAAGGTTATTTGACTTATATCATTCTATCGTTTTAGACGAAACAGATACATTCCTCGAAAACTAAAGAAAATGAATTCAGCCAAGTCTTCCCTAATTCTAATGAAATTTTCCCGAAATTATAAAATCTCATAGTAAAATTACCCCAAAAGGTGAGAGAGAGAGAGAAAAAAATGGGTTTAAAGTCCACTCAACACAACCAGGTCATATATTTTGTCAGCAGTACCTTAATAATGTATATTTCTGTTTTTTTCCCAGATAATTCAAGTCGATCATCGGGATATGAATCTGGTGACAGCTGTCAATCAGAAAGAGATATCTTTCCAGCACCACGTGATTCTACTAAAGACATGATGGTGTTTAAAAGTATAGAATTTTTGTGTGATAATCTAGACTATATTCTCTCTATGAGTGAATTATGTGATGTGGTATTTTTAGTAGGGCAGGAGAAGATACCAGTTTATGGTGTAAAAGCTATTTTAGCTACCAGAAGCCGTGTTTTATATCAGTTGATTCTTCACAACCAACGTCAGGTCAAGGTCAATAAGAAGAAGGTTAACGGTGAAAAGTTGAAAGGTAAACTGGTGATAGAGATGAAGAAGTATGATGAAGAAGTATTTAGAAGATTTATTAGTTTTATTCACTGTGGTAAAATCAAGGTGGATATTAATACTGTTATAGGTAAGTAATATTTATTACATGGAATATTGACATATGTGTTGACATAAAAAATCGATTGTCTGTTCTTTTTGGGTAAAGTCTCTCAGTTCACAAATCACATCATCACATCCAATGTGCCCGGATACAGTACTATATTTGGACCTGAATCAAAAAGATGTATCAGAAAATATAACATATTTTAAATCGGTATCAAAAGTAATTTGCATTCTCTCTTACATCATTGTCTATATCAATTATGAATACTTAAATGATACGTTTACTTTCAGGCTTGTTTTGTGCTTCAGTAGAATTTGGAATGAAAGATCTTCGCAAAGCATGTTGGGATTATTTCCTTAGATGTTTTCAGACCCAGAAAGACACTTTAATAAAGTCATGCGATAACTATCGAAATCACAGAGGAATAAAATACATCTTGAATAAGGTAAGTTGATATACAGCTTTGTAACTTTAAGCATTTATTTTTAGGAATATTACAAAATATATGAATCTGTTCTTTTGATAGATCACCATCTGCAGAAATCTGAAATTTAAAAAAAACCCAATAAAAGCCATTTAATGTTAACATTAATAAATTATTTTTTAGGTGTATGGTGTTGTTGAAAAATGATCCAGTTACCAGCTTGCAGTAAGAAATATACTTAACTGGTTCCATATGGAGGTAACGGCAGAATCGGTGTCAGGAAATCGATATTACCTGAAGGTGTGTTTACCTGGACAGTGATAAAACACCAGACCCAAATCGTGACCGAGGACATTGGAGAGAGGAAAGACACGAGTTTCTAACATCAACTAAACATCAAGTTTTAAATTTGATACGATTTTCGAAGCTTTCTGTAATATTTTGATGGAAGAATGCGCTGAAGTGGAAATCAATTTTAAAAGAAGTAGACATATTTCATATAAAGGAGCAAATTAACTTTATAGAAGTAAATACCTTCATTTAATGATCTAAAGAATTTTGTTAATTGTTTAAGTTTGACTTTTGTTTGTTAATGAATGATTATTTTGTTATATTAAAGATATATATTTGATATTGTTTATTGCATAGTTCTCTCTATCTGGCTAACACTTAGTAAGTCTCATTTTCGAATTCTTTCTCGACGGAAACGAACAGACGTATATTGGTTTTAAAATGAAGATTTCGATGCCGTTAACTCGGATGTGTTCATTGCTGTAGCGAGGAGTTTACAACAATTCTTTCATAGAATTAGGCAAAGTAGAGATCTTCGACAATATAAAACAAATTGTTGAAACGATTGACGTCCCCGGTTACCATTTAGACGTGCAATGGTTTATAACTTTGATTATTCGAAGAATTATATCATACATAACCATTGCAACCCCATCCAACACAAGGCGTACAAAAATATACAATGTATAAAATACATTCAGTAGTAAGGACTTACACCGTGTGCTTATTTTTTTATGTGTTCCCGTAGTGTTCTCGATTCGCCTCTTTGTTTATCTAGATATTTATAGATGTGATGGGAAAAAAAGTAGTTAAAAATTTAAATTGTTTTATAAAATTCGAAACGCACCTTTTTATTATCTCTAAATATCGGTTTTAACAACGAAACACATGAAATACATGGTCGTTATTTATTATTTAAAACGAAAACAGTGTAAAAACGATCCTTTAAATATATATATTTTTATTCTTTCCATGTAATAGATCTATGTGTTTACCGAGGAATTGCCTCTGGATTGTGCGGCTTGATTCCCCTTGTCAGTAGTGCCGGAAGTAGGGCCTGACTAGTTGTTCGAATGGGAGGTTAACTTGATTTATCTTGTACACATTGGCGCGTCTGTATTATCCCAGTCGCAGAAAAATAGTAGGTCATCATTAAACCTGGTACATTTCATTTCAGTTTTATCACCATCCTCATAATCATAAACGTCACTCCGTAAAAAGTCATAAGAATTAACACCACCTTCAGCCTTATTGTAATATTGTGCTCCTTTTCCCGTTTCCGCCGACCAAAAAACCTTTTTAATGGACATTAACGGAATTGATTTCAACTAAGTGTTTTCGTGAGCGAGAAAACAATCCCGAAAAAAAGAGATTCTCCTGACTTATCATCGACTTACTAGAAAAATACTGAATTCCTCGAAAAACACTCATGGCGCGTACACGGGCCAAAAATGTCAGGGTTTTCCTAATCGACAGCCCGACAATTAGGAATATCTGCACGCGAACATTGGGCGCTTTGTGTACATGTTGACAAACTTTATGAAGAGTTAACACTTTCAGAGATAAAAATCACGGACAAAGACGCAGGCAGTGGATAATCCGAGAATTTAATTAGGAATAGGTATTTGTAATAAATAGTCAGCGATTACAGACAACATCGTATTGTGTATGCGATGAATTATAGTCACGTGATACAAACATATGGCCTCTTTTGATCGATTTTATAGCAGGATATTCCTTGGCATTTACAATGTTTTGAGAAGGAAGGAGTTGAAGCAAAATTATGATAAATAAATTAGTTTGAATATGTTTTTAGTCCAAATATATCACCAAATAACCCAGTTTTTATGAAGGAATGTAGCTGTAATTGCGAATGTAGGACTATCACTTCGATTTAGAGACTTACTTCCCTTTGCCATTTTTGTATGTGCATGTGTGTTTTGCGAAAACAAAGGAACGCGTAATGAATGGATATTAAACCCCAGCTCATCCATTGATTTGACTATTGGGTATACTAGGCAAATAAAGGAAGTTGCTATAGGTTGTGTCATGGGTGTAACTGACTACACAATCCAAAGATTGGAATAGCTAGTACAACAATAGGGAGGACATACCCCAGTAACAACTCAATTTTGATAAAAGGAAAAGGGTGAAGTACTAGGTTTTGCCTTTTGACAGGAGTGTTGGCGTTTGGTGAAACATCGAAAAAGAGGGTTTGAATTTAAATTTTCCTTTTGCTTTTGGCGAGTATTCGTGAATTTAATGCGGAAGAATAAGTGAGTAAATCGGTTAATTACATTGAAATGTGCTGCGGATAGTTAAATCTCAAAGCATTCCATGGCGACCCTCTTACATATTTTAAGGATGCGCTTCTGCATATTGCTTTGTCTATAATAGAAAGCTTTCGACTGTCGATGGAACTAAAAGTAGTCTGTACCTCAGAATTTGATATGACAAACTGGTGGATAGGGTGGATTTGGCATAAACAAGATAAAAATATCGATAACATAAGATGTCTTGTAAAAACGCTTATATACGCGGGAAGGATATACAACTGAAGTGAAATGATGACCCAAGTATTGCATACTGTCGTGCATTCTTCCCGCCATCCAAAGAAATCGGAAGTGGATCTTCAATGAATTTTAATTCTTAAAAGAATAGGATTCGTATGACACTAGAAATAGGCTAATAAGAAAAAAACAAAAAACGTTCAGGTGTACATTTATATATCATCTTTTATATTTTATTTCAAATGGCTCGATAATTTAACAAGAATAGCAAAAAAGAATATTGTACAAGTAGTCCTTACTAGAGATCCGTTACTTGACCGATCCAAACATAAGAATATTAAAAGCTAAAACAAGGACGGTATTCCAGAGATCTTTTTTGGCCGCTTTTCCAACTGTCTACCACATTAGTCGGGATAACTGGTTTCGTTTCTTTCTACTGGTTACAGTATTCCGCATCCATTTTTCATTCGGAAAGTTATTTCCAGTCAGGATTGATTTATCTCTGTCATCATCAGTATTCTGCATTCTGCTTACATTCAGAATAGATGTCTAGTTTAGATGGCACTGTCAATATAGAAATGTCACATTCATCTTTCCTACAGAAACATCTTTCTACATAGGATGGGTTTATCACTGCTAGAAAGTTCGGATTGCTTTCACCCGCCAGCAACGGTATAACACATCCAACATCAATATGGAAATATCCGTATCCTATTTAAGGTGTTACTCTGCCTTTTAAATACCGGAAATCGAGATAACGTATTGATGCTCGTTCAGCCTTTCATTCTCTTACCCTTCTCAGAAAAACACAAGCTTGTCGTGAGCTGGTTTATCTTAATCAAATAGAAGAATCTGGTTTGCAGACTGCCATTACGATTAACTCATTTCTCAACAACATCATACAACTGAAATAGATAAAATAAAACTTGCAGTGAAATTCGGAACGTCGTGGTATCATTTAAATTATAAACAAAATGAGCCAAAACGTCAAGAAGGAATATTTGATTTTGAGTAACAAAATGCTAACCGAAATTTATGGCGTCGCGAAACTCTGTTCTCCACGCCCTCTCTCATAATTCATTATTTTCCTTTTCAAAATACAGACAATAATTTAGTGCAATATTACCTTATTCAAGATGTATTTTATTCCTTTATGACCTCTGTATTGATCTACTGACACCATTAAAGCCTCTTTCTGGTTACCAAGACATCTCAAAAAATAATCCCAGCATGCCTTACGAAGATCTTTCATTCCAAATTCGACCGAAGTACAAAACAAACCTGGAATTAAAAATGAGTGTTATTATATACAATGATACATATTTAATGTAAAGATATTTAAGTTGACTCACGATACAAATTTCCATCACATCCATTCATGATTATCAATTTCATAAAATATCCGATATATATTTCAATATTTTCTATTAAATCTACTTACCTATAACAGTATTAATATCCACCTTGATTTTACCACAGTGAATAAAACTGATAAATCTTCTAAATACTTCTTCATCATAATTCTTCATCTCTATCACCAGTTTACCTTTCAACTGTTCACCTTTAACCTTCTTCTTATTGACCTTGACCTCACGTTGGTTGTGAAGAATTAACTGATATAAAACACGGCTTCTGGTAGCTAAAATAGCTTTTACGCCATAAACTGGTATCTTCTCCTCTCCTACTAAAAATACCACATCACATAATTCACTCATAGAGAGAATATAGTCTAGATTGTCACACAAAGATTCTCTACTTTTAAACACCATCATTTCTTTAGTAGAATCAAGTGGTGCTGGAGAGGTGTCTCTTTCTGATTGACAGCTGTCACAAGATTCATATCCAGATGAAAGACTAACACTATCTGAAATTAAGAAAATACATTTGTAAATATGAACCGCATATTATTTAATATATTTTAAATCGGTGTCACGGTGATATACAATTTTAACATTGCTATTCAAAGGATTAAATGAGAAAACCTTACCATCAGAATCATAGTTATCACATTGGTCATATTTTGTCAGATCTAGAGAAGACTTCGACATATCCATTATACTAATATCAGGAAAGCTCTTACGAATTATAGAAAAATAATTGTTGTCGATATCACGAAGAACTTTAAATGAATGGCGTTAAACCTAGAAATTTAGAATTTATAGATCTAGGGTCAAAGATCACACGTGTCATGGGTCAGTTGAGGTCAAATTTTAGTAAATAAGATCATTAGGTAATTAGTAGTAATTGACATTAATATGTTGTTGTAATGGCTGTCAATTCAATGTAGTATTATCACTGCATCCATTTACACCTTTTTGTTTACAATTTTCATTCATGCATTTCTAACCTTATACTACTTTTTATGAACTATAGAATTATTAGAATTTAATAAAAACACCAAACTTCAATATGATTTTGTAATGCGACATATTTAGTTTGGGTTTTGTCTAAGTGTACCTATCTACCTTTTACATATCAGTTCATGTATTACTTATTAATGTCCAGCAAATAATGTGTACCTATGTCGTAACACAAAACACCAGCTGAAACGCACGGTAACAAACTGGTTTCATTACTTTTAATTGTTAAGATCATACTATTATATACAACAGAATGTATGTATTTAAATTAAAGTGTTTAAGTAGATAAAGTTGACCTAAAGCCATAATTTAAAAAAAAAAAGCTTTTTTTAAATTTCACATTAGTGCAGAAATCTGCCACAGCAATTAACGTCTTTAAGCTGCTGGAAATTTAAAGAGAATGTGAACGCGTTCGCAAATATTATTTTAGGAATTATAGTTTATCGCTAAAGTGTATTTCAAAAGGTATGCAGGATAATATTATTATACTTCTGTCATTGTTTCCATTAATTGTTAAGACTCGGATATCGGTGTTTATCATAATTTTCCTACCCAAGAAATTAATAAAGAACTATTGAAATATATTTGTAATTATAAATTGGAGTAAATATTACAGTAGATAACTGGAATAGACTTTATCATGTCTGGTAAAGTAAATTAGTAATGAAACCACATCATTCACAATAAAAATATATATCCAAGCTTCTGGTTTTTGGTGTCTTTCATACAGACGAAAAATTTAATTTGAAATCTATTTCGTCTTGCACTTTGAAAAACTGACGAAAACACTTTTAGATACATTGATTGGTATATTATCAATAAAACTGTATAACAAAAACACACTATTGGTGTCACTTATTCGTATAAACTAATTATCAGTGATTAGCTTTTAATCTATCACCTCTAAACCTCTGCCACTAATTACTTGTTCAGTGATGTCATTAAGGGTATATATATTCGCAGGGTTATTTGACTAATATCATTCTCACGTTTTAGACGAAACAGATACATTCCTCGAAAACTAAAGAAAATGAATTCAGCCAAGTCTTCCCTAAGTCTAATGAAATATGACCAACTTGAACAACATGATAATTATGATTCTGATGGTAAAACTATACTTATTTAACTTGGTAAAATTCCCGAAATTATAAAATCTCATAGTAAAATTACCCCAAAAGGTACTGAAAAATCAAAATAGATACTAAACTTCTGTATTCTGACTAACAGATTATTCTTATAGGACTATATCATATATTCGGTCAGTAGTACCTTAATAATATATTTTCCTGCTATTCCAGATAATTCAAGTCGATCATCCGGATATGAATCTTGTGACAGCTGTCAATCAGAAAGAGATACCTCTCCAGCACCACGTGATTCTACTAAAGAAATGATGGTGTTTAAAAGTAGAGAATCTTTGTGTGATAATCTAGACTATATTCTCTCTATGAGTGAATTATGTGATATGGTATTTTTAGTAGGGGAGGAGAAGATACCAGTTTATGGTGTAAAAGCTATTTTAGCTACAAGAAGCCGTGTTTTATATCAGTTGATTCTTCACAACCAACGTGAGGTCAGGGTCAATAAGAAGAAGGTTAAATGTGAAAAGTTGAATGGTAAACTGGTGATAGAGATGAAGAATTATGATGAAGAAGTATTTAGAAGATTTATCAGTTTTATTCACTGTGGTAAAATCAAGGTGGATATTAATAATGTTATAGGTAAGTAATACTTATTACATGGAATATCGAAACGACCGTGCGTGTGTTGGCATACCAATTTTCTATTCTACTCCGAAATAGCTTGTCCGTTCAGTAATTTGTTTTGCCTAGACCAAAGAGTTTTAGCCCTGTTAATTTAATCTTTAAACCTTAGTATGAAACTATCAAAAAACATAACATGTTTTATGTTGAAATTAAACCCAATTCGCATAACCTCTTGCAATGTTGTCATTAAAATTATAAATACTTAAATGTGATGTGTTTTATACTTTCAGGTTTGTTTTGTGCTTCGGTAGAATTTGGAATGAAAGATCTTCGTAAAGCATGTTGGGATTATTTCCTTAGATGTTTTAAGAACCAGAAAGATGCTTTGATGAAGTCTTGCGATAAATATCGAAATCACAGAGGAATAAAATACATCCTTGATAAGGTAAGTTGGTATATAACTTTGTAACCTTGAGCATTTATTTCCCCCGATGTCTCATATAGGTATGTTACAAATATATGGATCGATTTGTAAAAACAATATCTAAATTATTTTTTAGGTGTATGGTGTTGTTGATAAATGAACCAGTTACCAGCTCGCATTAAGAAATGTAATTACTGGTTCCATATGGAGGTAACGGCAGAGTCGGTATCGAGAATTCGACACACCTGAATGTGTTATCGTCAGGATAGAGGTGAAACGCAAAGCCCAACCCGCGGCCGAAAAAATTGGAGAGAGGAAAGGAATTTGTTTTCAACATCAAATTAAGATCAAGTTTTCGAAGCCGAAGTTCCTTATTTTATTTGATTGAAGATATCGTTAAGGCACAGATTAATACAGAGAAAAGTTTATTTTGTTAGTTTTTGATTGTTAAACGATGATTTTGTTTATTAAATTTATATATTTGATGTTGATTTTTTCATTGTTCTCTTTTACTTTGCATAAAACTACGGGGTCCCTTTTCCTAAATTCCCAATCCTCGTCTGATACGACCAGAGGTATTTTGAGTTTTAAATAAAGTTGGTTAAATTTGATGTGTTCACTTGTTTAGATGGAGTGTGTTCTCTCTGTACTTCAACCCTAGGTTCGTAGACATTCAAAACTATGTGTGAACAAGCTGACCACCGGTTCCATATTCGCTGGGTAATGGTTTATGGTTTATAGCTTGCCCTTGAAATAATCCATAATGCCATCTGATCTGTCGAGGACACTGGCAGTGTGTCAAAGTCTCAAAGATTATAGTAAGACCAAGCTAACGTTATAACAAAAACCGTATTTATTTCAATAATCAAGTTCAATTCAAAGCAATACCCGTCCAGTATTCTTCTTAAACAAGATTTTACATTTTTGAAACACCAGTGGTCTATATGTAGTTACGACATACCTTGAATAATTAATGTATCAACTTGTGTGGTTTGGAACTTGTATTGCCAGCTTATATGTGACAAGGAGTTAGCCCGCCTGTTTAACCTCTACTACTTCCAAAAACCCATAGGCGCGAGCGATTTATTTAGGTAAGATAAAATCATGTGTTAGTGCCGAAATGACTGACTGGCGTTGAGTGTACGCTAAAACTATGGTAGAAATCTTTCAACACAGCAAGGAATTGGCCATATTATGCTACAGACCCATTAACACTAAATTTAATGAGACAATCTTTCTGAACCGAATGAAGGTGGGTTTACACCATATAATTACACAGTCTTTATTAACGGCTAGACTGTATGTATAGGATATTAACCTAACCGAGGTTGCTATATTATATAACCCGCGGGCGCAGCCCATGGGTGATATAAATATAGCCGCTGAGGTATGATTGGTTAATATCTGACATATACAACGCCCACCCTTAATTTAAATGGACTCTTCCATTACAGGCCAACGACGATTGGGCTACCTTATCGGTACTTTCCGTCAAATAACGAATATTACCGAATTAATCACGTGCAATTACGTGGTTGTTTTTGTTTACAATTCGCCATTTTGAAGAATTGAATAGCAAAAGAACAAAAAAATGGATAGGAATACGAAGTCAGACGAATAATCAACCCCTTTAGCAAACAAATTGACGATGGAATTGATGTGGATGCAACTATCGATGAGGATCTATTCAAACCTAAAGAAAATTTGGATAAAAAGGCGTAGTGTGTGGACGGAAAGATGATTCTGAAAGTTATCTTAGACATGGTCGAGTATGGATAACCGATTTAAATATGCCGATAAGTACGCCGTTTATTTCTGTCTCGAATGTTACAAACTGTACCATAATAGTTTTTAATTGTTACAAGAATAAAAATTTATTTCTGTGTTTTTTGTATTATTTCGATCATCAGCGGTTGATAGGAGTCGAATACATCGTCCTGAGATGACGTCATTAGCGGTTGATATTTCATATCAACCTGTCACGACGTCATCAGCGGTTGATATGAACAGAATATCAACCTATGATGACGTCATGACAGGTTGTTATGAGATATAACTGCTATGCACATCAAAGAGAAAACTACCGCCAGTTGTATATACATGTATATCAGACCCAGAATGAAATTATGATAATATAAAAGCCTACGTTTATGTATTAAAAAAATCAACAAACTGGAACTAAATCAACATGGATGCTGAAAATAGTGCCGAGTCCGAGATTTATTTATATTAACAAAATATATAATTACAATATCTCAAATAAAAGCACTTGATATTCTCTTTAGGCATTTAGTTTGTTGTTTACTGCTTGTGCTTTCCTCCACTCATCATATATCAACAGCCATTTTAAAACTTCCAATCAATGTTAAAATTAAACCCCCAGGATAAGTTAGACATTGTCTCTACCCTAACAACCTGTGTACTTTGGTTTCCTTGATGTTCACCCTCTACCTCATAGCACACTCCAGTAAATGATGAAATTAAAACCCCATCAAGTACAAGTGTAGGGTGAGTTATAAAATATCTCTACCCTAACAACCTGTACAAATTGGGGTCCTTGAGGTACACCCCTCTACCACATAGCACACTCGAGGTGTGATAGCGTGGTCGCTTGTGAGGAGATCCCCTCTCAGACCGAGTTAATTAGTTATACATGTGTATAGTAAATTTGGTTGAACACACTAGAAAGTGGTTCAGTTCCGAAGTAAGCGTCATTTTCTAAAAACAGTCGTTAGTTGATCCATCGAAGTAAGCGTAGTGATTGCTACACTGCAAAGACGTTGTGTGTCTCTACAGCTTTGAATGTAACAATGTCTATCGCATCGAATACGAAGCCTTATATACCTACATATGTACCCATATAGACTGTGGCTAATCTACTATATTTTGCTGGTGTAGCAATAAATATATATTTCATAACACAGAGTAATAGAAGAGGGGATCATTTCGGGTTATACCAATTGAAAGCTATATATATCTTATCTATATACAAAATCAACAAACCTCTCGAGGTACTCTTACTTAATCCACTTACCTCGCATATATGTAACTAGCAAACAACTGGTTGTCAGGTATTGGTAAATAATTACAGAGGTGATACAATGAAAGAAACAAAGATTGGCTCTCAGTTTCGTTTTTAATCCAGTCTGCAGAGCGCGATACGGGCGCGGTTCATTAGTGATAGGTTATTCAGACATATAACACATATAAATGTCGATGGAACTAAAAGTAGTCTGTACCTCAGAATTTGATAATATAACAAACTGGTAGATAGGGATAATTTGACATAAACAAGATACAAATTAACGCTAACATAAGATGTCTTGCAAATGCGCCTTTTAAGCAGGTAAGGTATCCAACCAGTGGCGACGCTAGCCGCCGGTGGTTGGAGGGGCGAGGCTGGGGCAAAGTCCAAGGTTAAGGGGGCAAAGGCAGGAGCTTCAAATAGGGGTAGGGGGGTCTCCACCAGAACATTTTGGAAAAACAGACTGCCGTAAATGCAGCCTTGCAGTATTTCAGGCACTGATCGTTGAGATAAGGTGTCGAACGAACGGACTTGCGAACCTCGACGAAATCCACTCACAAGTGCCATAGTAGGGAGTCCTTGTGGGGAATATTGGGACCTCCCCAAGAAATTTTTGAAAAATAGACTGTCGGAAATGCTGTCTGGGAGTATTCAGGCACCGATTGTAGAGATATATAGAGCTGATCAGATACCGTCTGTCGCCTGATCACTAGTCTATCCGACCCCAGAGAGGAAAGTGTGAAATGAACGGACTTGCGAACCTGAACAAAGCCCCCGAAAATTTGAAAAGTAGACTGCCCGAAATGCAGTATCTGGCAGTATTTCAGGCACTGATCGTCGAGACAAAACAAGCTTCCCAGATACCGCCTGTCGCCAAATCACTATAGTTTATCCGACCAGAGAGGAAACTGGTAAACCGACGGAGTGATCGAGTGGATTAAATTGAATGAATATTTTCGCCACAATATTTTATTAAATAAACTGCCGGAAATGCAGTCTGGCAGTATTTCAGATACTGGTCTTCGAGATAAATAGAGCTGACCAGATACTGTTCGTCGCCAAATCACCAGCATATCCGAAAAAAGAGGGAGGTGTCAAACGAACGGATTGAGTAAATCAAGTGAATGCATATTCACGCCGCGTTGAACGTATACCCAAAAAACTTTGAGGATCGTAAAAAGCACGTTTTAAGTGATTCACATGTTATTGTTTAGAGTTTGTGATATGTTTCGGTAATCAATACCTTCTACGGTGATTAAATCTCACATCCCTACTCTGTCAGAGAGTGATTTCTTACCAGCCCATCCTACTGTAAACCTACTATATATTATTTAAAAATTATAGGGGGAGGGGGCAAACAGAGGGCATACCCGATTATTTGGCGCCGCCCCTGTATCCAACTGAAGTGAAGTGCTAACCCAAGTATTATGGAAGGGTATCGCTGTCAATATTAAATGCTCTGCTAAAGTGTGTTTTCCATTGATTATATGTAAAAAGTACATTGTACAAAGTCTTAAGACCTCTACGGCAAAAGTTAACTCCAAAACGTCAAATGTTAAGTGTCAGATGACACATATTTTGTAGGAAAATGTTGTTTTTGGATGTGTCTACATTTTACATTTCTCTTATTACATTTTACATTAGCGCTCTGCCACATCTCATTTGCCCTTCACGCTTTCTGCATAGCATCTTTCACAGAGCATCAACTCGATATACAAATGTATGATATCACATGACTTATCAATATATACGGAAACCTGGCACACAAGCCAGCAAACTATAGGGATATTCACCACACTATAACAGGAAATGAGCCTGGCACACAATAGAAAATGTACATACCTTGCCAAACGATCAAATGTGGATGGCACTTAATTATTTTTCCATGACTACGGGGGTTGTAGGTGGTGGGGGTGGAATGTCTAAGTACGAGTCTCTTTACGAAATTTCCGATATCATGTTCCATATTAGTTAAAAGCATGCGCTCATTTCTATTTGTGAACAGGTAAATAATTTTCTGGTATAATCGCATCTTATAACTTGAGAAAAGATCATATTTCAAACCTGTATCAAAGATGTATTATGTGGGGTTTAGATAAAGAACTGACAGTTTTTGCTATAATCATAATATGCTGAAAATTTTAGTCAAAATGCTTCAATCTAAACCAAGATCGGAGATATTAGCGATTGAAATTTGTACAAGCGTCGATCGTTGTAACTAATCCTAAAATATCGTGGGGGAGAGGGATGGATGGGCGAATGGATAGCACATGCGCGCTATATCATAAAGCCTAGCATTGAGTCAATTGGCGTGGTTTCGAATCCCGGGTTGTACGTGGCAAGGAGTACTAGGGTTGTCTATCCAACCTTGTTGGTTTTCTCCGGGTCCTGCGGTTTTCCCCACTGCTAAAGACCACTACGCGAAAGCGAATTGTTGAAATATAATTAAACCAAATGCTAGTCCCGAAATGACCTAGATTGTGTCGAGTTGACGTTAAACCCCATTTCGTTCCCTCTCACCCAATAAATATCACAAACGCCATCGAGAGTTGATTATGTTCTAGTGGATAATTTAATTAGTATAATTAGAAAAATATATTCCAAAACATTACCTATAATTGAAAAGCAGGTTCACTGCCCTTTTCAAATATGTAAATAAATTTCTGAATATTATGATTATTTGATTTCCCTGAATATGATTAGTAGGCGGTACTCAACTTTGTTTATAGAGAGACCGGGAGGGTTGGGAGAATGTTTAAAAATGCGAAATTACGGGTATTGATACGAAATTTAAGTTGTTGTGTTGGAAAGTATGTTTCCATGGCTTTTTGAGTCTATTTCAATTTAATTTAAAAAAATTCCTGGTACATTCATGATTACGCCCGGTCGTCCAGGTAATTTCTTTTTTATCGTGTGCCAGCTTGATTTCCTGTCACTGTGCGATGAATATCCTTATGGTGTGCTGGCTTATGATGTGCCAGGCTTACGTATATGTAAATAAGTCACGTGATGTCCTACATTTTCATATGTGGCAGAGCGTAAATGTAAAATGTAATAAGAGAAATGTAAAATGTAGACACGTCAAAAATCAGAATTTTCCATCAAAACACTTGTCAGTTGATACTTAACATTTGACGTTTTACATTTAACTTTTACCTTAGTGGTATTTTGACTTTATCATTACAGGTATTAGGACTTTGTACATTGTACTTTTTACATATAATCAAGGGAAAAGACATTTTAGCAGAGCATTAAATATTGGCAGCGATACCCTTCCATAAAGTATTGCATACGGTCGTGCATTCTTCCCGCCATCCAAGGAAATCGGAAGTGGATCTTCTTAAAAGAAAAGGATTCGTATGGCACTAGAAATAGGCTAATAAGAAGAAACAAAAAAAACGTTCATGTGTACATTTATATATTATCTTTTATATTTTATTTCAAATGATTCGATAATTTAAAAAAGAATATCAAAAAGAATACATGTATTGTACACGTACTCCTTACAAGAAATCAGTTACTTGACCGATTCAAACATGAAAATATTAAAAGCTAAAACAAGAACGATATTCCAGAGTTCTATGTTGGTGGCATCGCCAACTGTCTTCCACATTACTCCAGATAACTCATTTCGTTTCTTTCTACTTATAACAGTATTCCACACCCCTTTTTCATTCGGAAAGCTCTTTCCGGTCGGGATTGGTTTCTCTCTGTCATCACCATTGCAGTATGCTACATCCTGTTTCCATCTAGTTAGGATGGCACTGTCAGTAGAGGAATTCCACATCCAGCTTTCATACAGAAACATCTTTCTACATAGGATGGGTTTGTCACTGTTAGAAAGTTTGGATTTATTTCGCTCGCCCAGTAACGGTATACCACACCCAACATCAATATGGAAATATCCGTACCATATTTAAGGTGTTTCTCGGATTTATAAAATACCGGGAATCGAGGTGACGAATTGATGCATTCTCTCACCCTTCTCAGAAAAACACAAGCTTGTCGTGAGCTGGTTTATCTTAATCAAATAGAAAAATCTTCTTTCCAGACTTTTGAATGATCAACTCATTTCTCAACAACATCATACAACTGAAATAATATAATAATAATTATAATTTATTTTAATATAGCGCATTACACATAATTTCAATGCGCTGTACAAGGTGTTACAAAGGTACATGCGCATTTAAAAAGAACAAAAATATATAAGAGCAATTAATACAATCAATACAAACAGGAGTACATACACACATATTCGCATACAGACATATTTACATATTCATGCACATAAATACAAACATGTTCACGAGTAGTGTTGTCTGAACAAATGTGTTTTTAAACAGCTTTTAAATGGAGCAATTTCAGCGACTTCACGGGGGTGTATTGGGATAGAGTTCTAGAATTCAGGAGTAGGGTGTTTAAAAGCTCGCGACCCATAAAATTTTGTTTTGGGAGGTTTTGAGGGGTATTGTAGACAATTACCTTGAGCGAACCGGGTGTTTTGAGTTGTATTTTTAACAATGAGAAGTTTGTTCAGGTACATAGGTGCTGATTCGTGAATAATTTTGAAAGTTAATAGATAAAATACTTGCAGTGAAATTCTAAACGTCGTGTAAAAAATCCCAAAACGTTTGGGTTTTTTTTGTATCAATTAAATTATAAACAAAACGATTCAAAACGTTAAAAAGAGAAGGAATATTTGTTTTTTATTAAGAAATTGCTAACTGAATTCTTGATCAATTTTTAAGCGTCGTGAAACTCTGTTTATTTTATATCTAATTCTCCACCCCCTCCCCTCTCACAATTCATTTTTTTCCTGCTCAAAATATAGAAATTAATTAAGTACAATATTACCTTATTAAAGATATATTGTATTCCTTTATGACCTACTTTTCCACCCCACCCCCTCTCTCGTAATTCATTCTTTTCCTGTTCAAAATACAGAAATTAATTAATTGCAATATTACCTTATTTAAAATGTATTTTATTCCTTTATGACCCCTGTATTGATCTACTGACACCATTAAAGCCTCTTTCTGGTAACCAAGACATCTCAAAAAGTAATCCCAGCATGCTTTACGGAGATCTTTCATTCCAAATTCGACCGAAGTACAAAACAAACCTAGAATTAAAAATGAGTGTTATTATATACAATGATAAATATTTAATGTAAAGATATTCAAGTTGATTCGCGATTCAAATTCCCATCACATCCATTCATGATTATCAATTTCATAAAATATCCGATATATATTTCAATATTTTCTATTAAATCTACTTACCTATAACAGTATTAATATCCACCTTGATTTTACCACAGTGAATAAAACTGATAAATCTTCTAAATACTTCTTGATCATAATTCTTCATCTCTATCACCAGTTTACCTTTCAACTTTTCACCTTTAACCTTCTTCTTATTGACCTTGACCTCACGTTGGTTGTGAAGAATCAACTGATATAAAACACGGCTTCTGGTAGCTAAAATAGCTTTTACACAATAAACTGGTATCTTCTCCTCCCCTACTAAAAATACCACATCACATAATTCACTCATAGAGAGAATATAGTCTAGATTATCACACAAAGATTCTCTACTTTTAAACACCATCATTTCTTTAGTAGAATCACGTGGTGCTGGAGAGGTATCTCTTTCTGATTGACAGCTGTCACAAGATTCCTATCCAGATGATCGACTTACATTATCTGAAAATAAGAAAATACATTTGTAAATATGAACCGCATATTATTTATTATTCAATACCTGATATATTTAAATTGGGTGTCGTCTGTGACATAAAACTTTTACATTACTATTCAAAGAAATAAATAAGAAAATCTTACCATCAGATTCATAGTTATCACATTGGTCATATTTTGTCAGATCTAGAGAAGACTTCGACATATACATTATTGTTATATCAGAAAAGTTCTTACGAAATATAAAAATATAATTGTTGTCAATATCACAAAGAACGTTAAATGAATGGTGTTAAACCTAGAAATTTAGAATTTATAGATCTAGGGTCAAGGATCGCACGTGTCATGGGTCAGTTGAGGTCAAATTTTAGTTAATAAGATCATTAGGTAATTAGTAGTAATTGACATTGATATGTTGTTGTAATGGCTGCCAATCCAATGTAGTATTATCACCGAATCTATTTACACCTTTTTGTTTAATATTTTAGTTCATGCATTCCAATCTTAAACTACTATATCTGAACTACATGAATTATTCGACTTTAATAATATAACACCAAACTTCAATATATTTTTGTAATGCGACATATTGAGTTGGGATTTTTCTACACATAACTATCAGCTCATGTATCAGTGTAAACTGTCAATGCAAATAATTCGTAACACAAAACACCAGCTGAAACACACAATAACAAGCTGGTTTTATCACTATACATATTAATTGTTAAGATCACCCTTTTATATAAAACAGAATGTATGTGTCTAAATTAAAGTGTTTAAGTATATAAAGTTGACATAAAGCAATAAATTAATATTAACGACAATCAACAGTATTTACAAAAATAAATAAGCTTTTTAAAATCTACATTAGTGTATACATCTGACATAGTGATTAACGTCTTTAAGCTGCTGGAAATTTAAAGAGAATGTAAACGTGTGACAAATATTATTTTAAAAATTATAGTTTATTGATAAAGTGTATTTTAAAAAGTCTGCAGAATATAATTATTATACTTCTGTCATAGATTTCATCAATACCTAATACTCGAATATCGGTGTTTATCATAATATTCCTACCCAAGAAATTAATAAAAGAACTATTGGAATATATTTGTAATTATAAATTTGGGTAAATATTAGAGTAAATAACTCGAATAGACTTTAACATGTCTGGGAAAGTAAAATAAGTAATGAAACCACATCATTCACAATATATATATCCAAGCTTCTGATTTGTGGTGTCTTTCATAGAGACGAAATATCTAATTTGAAAATTTATTTCGTCTTGCACTTTGGGAAACTGGCAAAAATACTTTTAGATACATTGATTGGTATATTATCAATAAAACTGTATAACAAAAACACACTATTGGTGTCACTTATCCGTATAAACTAATTATCAATGATTAGCTTTTAATCTATCACCATTAACCCCTGGCATTAATAACTTGTTCAGTGATGTCATTAAGGGTATATATATTCGCAAGTTTATTTGACTAATATCATTCTCAAGTTTTAGAAGAGACAGATACATTCCTCGAAAACTAAAGAAAATGAATTCAGCCAAGTCTACCCTAAATCTAATGAAATATGACCAACTTGAACAACATGATAATTATGATTCTGATGGTAAAACTATACTTTTTTTAACTTGGTATAATTCCCGAAATTATAAAATCTCAAAATTATCCCGAAAGGTACTGAGAAATCAAAATGGATACTAAACTTCTGTATTCTGATTACCGGTAACAGATTATTTTAATACGACTAATTCATATATTTTGTCAGCAGTACCTTAATAATGTATTTTCCTGCCTTTCTAGATAATTCAAGTCGATCATCCGGATATGAATCTTGTGACAGCTGTCAATCAGAAAGAGATACCTCTCCAGCACCACGTGATTCTACTAAAGAAATGATGGTGTTTAAAAGTAGAGAATCTTTGTGTGATAATCTAGACTATATTCTCTCTATGAGTGAATTATGTGATGTGGTATTTTTAGTAGGAGAGGAGAAGATACCAGTTTATGGTGTAAAAGCTATTTTAGCTACCAGAAGCCGTGTTTTATATCAGTTGATTCTTCACAACCAACGCGAGGTGAAGGTTAATAAGAAGAAGGTTAAAGGTGAAAAGTTAAAAGGTAAACTGGTGATAGAGATGAAAAATTATGATGAAGAAGTATTTAGAAGATTTATTAGATTTATTCACTGTGGTAAAATCAAGGTGGATATTAATACTGTTATAGGTAAGTAATTTTCTATTACATGGAATATTGAAATGACCGTGCGAGTGTTGCCATATAACCAATTTTCTGTTCTACTCAGAAATAGCTTGTCCGTTCAGTAATTTGTTTTGCCTAGATCAAATAATTTTAGCCCTGTTAATTTAAACTTTAACCGTAAGTATGAAACTATCAAAAAACATAATATGTTTTTTATTGAAATGAAACTTAATTTGCATAACCTCTTGCAATTATAAATTCTTAAATGTGATGTGTTCTATATCTTTAGGTTTGTTTTGTGCTTCAGTAGAATTTGAAATGAAAGATCTTCGTAAAGCATGTTGGGATTATTTCCTTAGATGTGTTATGAACCAGAAAGATGTTTTGATAAAGTCATGCGATAAATATCGAAATCACAGAGGAATTAAGTACATCATTAATAAGGTAAGTTGGTATATAACTTTGTAACTTTAAGCATTTATTTCCCAGGTGTGTCATATAGGAATGTTGCAAAATATATGAATCTATTCTTTAGAAAGATCACCATGTGCTGAAATCTGAAATTAATAAAAACAATAAAAGACAAATGTTAACATAAATAATTATTTTTTAGGTGTATGGTGTTGTTGAAAAATGAGCCAGTTTCTAGCTTGCAGTAAGAAATGTAATTACTGGTTCCATATGGAGGTAACAGCAGAATCGGTATTCAGGAATTCGACACACCTGAATGTGTTATCGTCAGGATAGAGATGAAACACATAATCTTACCCGTGAACGAGGACATTGGAGAAAAGAAAGAAATAATGTTGTTTTAACATCAAATTAAGACATTGGAGAGAGGAAAGAAATAATTATGTTTTAACGTCAAATTAAGAATAAGTTTGCGAAGCTTGTTCCTTATTTTATTTAATTGAAGATATCGTTAAGGCACAGACTAATGTGGAGACAAGTTGATTTTGTTAGTTTTTGATTGTTAATAAAGAATGATTTTGTTTATATTGAAATTATATATTTGATGTTTATTTTTTCATTGTTCTCTTTTACTTGCTTAGACTTCGGCGTCTCTTTTCATAAATCCTTATTCTCGTCTGATAAACTACCAGAGGTATTTTGGGTTAAAATGAAGCTGCCGATATGGTTAAATTTGATTTGTTCACTGGTTTAGATGGAGTGTGCTTCGTAGACATTCGAAAGCATGTGTCGACAATCTTACCACCGGTTACATATTCATTGGGTAATGGGTAATGGTTTATAGCTTGACCTTGAAATAATCCATAATGCCATCTGATCAAATCCAAAGAGTTATCCACGCATTGTTGAGGACATTGTACTGACAGTGTGTCAAAGTCTCAAAGATTATAGTAAGACCAAACTAACGTTATAACAAGAACCGTATTTAATTCAATAATCAAGTTCAATTCAAAGCAATAAGCCTCCAGTATTCTCCTTACACAACATTTTATATTTATGAAACATCGGTGGCACAATATGTAGTTACAGTATGTAGTGTGGTTTTGATTGCTATGTGACAAGGAGAAGGGCCACCTGACCAACCTCGTGTGGATTCTCTGGGTCCTCCGGATTTATCCCACTTCTAAAGACCCATTGGCGCAGGCGATTTATTGAAATTAAAAAAAAACATATGTTAGTGCCGAAATGACTGACTAGGGTTGAGGGGACTTTAAAACCACGGTAGGAATTTTTCAACACAGCAAGGAATTGGCCATATGTTAAGAGACATATTAACATTAAACTTAATGAGACAATCTTCCTGAACCGAGTTCTTGTGTCCTTGAATAAGACACTTTATCCCTGTATTCCAGTCTATCCAGCTGTAAATGGGTACCGGTAGGATGGTGTATGTGTTACACAAAAAACTAATGCGCTCCTTGAATTTCAAGTTGATGCTGCATGTGTTGGGACTCTTTCTAAGAGTTCGGGGGCAAAGGGAGGTAATCAGGCTTTACCTGTATCCTAGAAACCGGGTTAATAATTGTGTAGCGCTTTGAGCATGCATTTCTGGATGGATATATGCGCTTTATAAATATACATTATTATTATTATTATTATTATTGGTTTACGCAATTTAATTACAGAGTCTTCATTAACAGCAAGACTAATTATCAAACCTAGAATGAAATTCCGATAATATATACTTATCTGCATTCTGACTTCGTATTAGAATAATCAACAACCTGGAACTAAGTCAACATGGATGCTGAAAATAGTGCCGATTCGGGGTTTTATTTATATTAAAAGATATAATTACCACAATATCTCAAAAAAGCACTTGATTTTTCCTGGAGGTCGAGTGTTCGATCCCTGCATTTGCCGCCTAGTCGTTCGGATGGGACAAAAAACCGAGGTCCCGTGTACACATTGGAGTGCACGTAAAAGATCCCCTGGCAGTTGGAATTCGATATAAGAGTAGCGCCGCTGCCCGGGCAAAATTTCCCTCATAGCACACTGTATGGCGTATGCCAGTCTTCAATGAGCTCAGGTTAAGTGCATAACAGTAGGACGTTAAACCCCATTTCATTCATTCATTCATTCTCTTTAGGCATTTAGTTTGTTGTTTACTGCTTGTGTTTTCCTCCACTCAACAGCCATTTTGAAACTTTCATTCAATGTTAAATCTAAACCTCCGATGAGTTATAAAATATGTCTACCCTAACAACCTGTACAAATAGGTTTCATTGATGTTCTTAAGCGTAGGACGTTAAACCCCATTTCATTCATTCATTCATTGATGTTCACTCCTCTACCACATAGCTAGGACACTCCAGAAAATGTTGAAATTAAACCCCATCAAGTACAAGTGTAGGATGAGTTATAAAATATCTCTACCCTAACAACCTGTACAAATTGGGGTCCTTGAGGTTCACCCCTCTACCACATAGCACACTCGAGGTGTGATAGCGTGGTCGCTTGTGAGGAGATCCTCTCTAAGACCGGGTTAATTAGTTATACATGTGTATAGTAATTTTGGTTGAACACACTAGAAAGTGGTTCAGTTCCGAAGTAAGCGTCATTTTCTAAAAACATTCGTTAGTTGATCCATCGAAGTAAGCGTAGTGATTGCTACACTGCAAAGACGTTGTGTGTCTCTACAGCTTTGAATGTAACAATGTCGATCGCATCGGATACGAAGCCTTATATACCTACATATGTACGCGTGTAGACTGTGGCTAATCTACATATTGTGCTGGTGTAGCAATAAATAAATATTTCATAACACGGAGCAATAGAAGAGGGGATCGTTTGAGGTTATACCAATTGAAAGCTTTATATATCTTTATCTATACAAAATCAATAAACCTCTCCAGATACTCTTACTTAATCTACTTACCTCGCATATACGTAGCTAGCAAACAACCGGTTGTCATGTATTGGTTAATAATTACAGAGGTGATAAAATGGAAGAAACAAAGATTGGCTCTCAGGTTCCTTTTTAATGATATACCAGTCGACAGAGCGCGTTACGGGCGCGGTACATCATTGGTAGGCTATTCAGACAGTGACCAATTTATACAAAAAATGGAATGGCCGAATCCAGTTCGAATCCTACCCGCGCCATTAGGTATCCACCAAGAAGCTTTAATGACGACACGCAGTCTCCAACTCATTAAATCTTGGTACCTACAAAAAGAAATGTCACCGGTTTTCTTCTACTTTACGACCAAGTAACAGTGAAACATTAATCGAACATCTGGACGTGTGTACCAGAATCCCCCCCCCCCCCCAGTCCAACACACTGTTAGGCGTGGACCCGTCTTCATTAGCACAACCGGAAAGTGGGGCCTTGAAGTTCATTTCATTTTGGTTTAAATTTCGTCAAGATAGAACATCGCTATCTATGAAATCCCGTATCACTTAATGCAACTGAAATATGTAGTTGGAAAAAAAATACCGTGACCTTACGTCTTGTAGGTTTCAAACGGTATATCTTTTGTACTATGTTATTATAAAGTGACATTTTTAAGAGCAGTAATAGAATAACACGTATATACTTATTAATTGTCTCAATTGTAAAATGTTCAAATATAAATCTTCAAATCTAACACTTGTCTTTAAAAAAATTAACCAAATTTGTATAGCCTATTTCTTGACATAAAACATAACCCACGAATAGACTAGTTTAAAACATTAAGGAAGTAATTTAGACTATCGATCTGTCGGTGTTAAACCTATTCCGGGGCACTTAGATTAACCAGAGAATAAGGGTAAATATAAAGGTGTACCTGTATTAGTAAATTAATTAATTAATCATGTGTCAAAGAAAGAATTAAAAAAAAACAGCTGGTCAGCATTATAATTTTTCAATAATTATCCCCCTGTTTATAACGCATATCGGCGAAATTCTACCTGTACTACGTTGCTAAGGTAAATTGTTGTTGGGTGTTCATTGATCCATATGCCTCCAGCGCGTTGACTGACATAAGCAACGGCATGTATAGACTTGATTTACCTTAACATATCTATTCAAATAACGCCTGAGTAAGCATTTTATAATAAACTAGGATACATACCAAGGTAAGTACATACGTATATTTGTGTTAGTTGATGTATTAAGCAATATTACATTATGCTTTAAAAGATCTATATTATAGTATACAAGGTATATTCAACCTATAGGTAATAAGTTACAGCGCCACGTGTACATAACCAAACCTAGATATGCAAGTTAAATATAGCATCGTGTCATATCTCCCGTAGGGTGTGTCAAGATATTAAAATCTCATTATCATTTCAAGTTATGACCGTACTGTTATAATGTCCACGAGAAAGATCACAATATTGCTAGACCGATAATCAGATATTGTTTACTAGTATATGCATGCCAGGATCTGCACAGGAGAGGTCAGGGCGTTCGTGTTAAGGGAGTTGAGCCACGTAGCACCAACAAATGACGAAAATCTTAATCCAATCAGTAGGCATATTAAAGAATTGTGAAGCAATTATCCGTGCATATAATTCTAAAAATATTTCGTTACCACACAGACGGTGTGCACCATAGTTGTATAATATAAGAGATGTGCTTATATGAATGACTAGGAGATAAAATAATTAAAGAGACGGTATCTTTGTCACCAAATAACCATAGACTTATATTACTAAATAATATGATAGCCTAGCAGTAAGGAATGTTAAATGCGTATTTATTTCAGAGATGACAGGACTTAATTCAAATTGGTTTTATCCTACCGTCCTTGATAATTTATTTCTAATAGTAAATGCAGGAGGACTGCACTACACGTAAAACAAAAAATCTACAAGATAAACCTGCGGACAAGACAGAAAATAGACATTGCAAAAACTAAACAATTATCAAATCAAGTGAATGGATCCGGGGGCCAGCCGTAAGCGTCCACTGCGCTGTACAGTCCCGGGCCTGTCTTGGTACAGGCTTCACCAAAATGATTTACATAAAAGACGCAACAAAAAAAAAAATGCGACCGATCTTGTAAGTGGTCGTCTCTTCAATGGCGATAGTCAGCCAATCGACGTCAGGTGTTAGAACGTCAAATAATTTTAACAATAAGGGCGATAATCCGGACAAACTCGGAAAACGCTAAAAGAAAATTAATGTAGTGAGCTAACAGGAGCAAAGCCCGACAACGAGAACATTCTGCAGTACGAAGGGCTAAAACTCTACTCTATTAGTAAATGCAGGAGGACTGCACTACACGTAAAACAAAAAATCTACAAGATAAACCTGCGGACAAGACAGAAAATAGACATTGCAAAAACTAAACAATTATCAAATCAAGTGAATGGATCCGGGGGCCAGCCGTAAGCGTCCACTGCGCTGTACAGTCCCGGGCCTGTCTTGGTACAGGCTTCACCAAAATGATTTACATAAAAGACGCAACAAAAAAAAAAAAAAAAAAAAATGCGACCGATCTTGTAAGTGGTCGTCTCTTCAATGGCGATAGTCAGCCAATCGACGTCAGGTGTTAGAACGTCAAATAATTTTAACAATAAGGGCGATAATCCGGACAAACTCGGAAAACGCTAAAAGAAAATTAATGTAGTGAGCTAACAGGAGCAAAGCCCGACAACGAGAACATTCTGCAGTACGAAGGGCTAAAACTCTACTCTAATAGTAAATGCAGGAGGACTGCACTACACGTAAAACAAAAAATCTACAAGATAAACCTGCGGACAAGACAGAAAATAGACATTGCAAAAACTAAACAATTATCAAATCAAGTGAATGGATCCGGGGGCCAGCCGTAAGCGTCCACTGCGCTGTACAGTCCCGGGCCTGTCTTGGTACAGGCTTCACCAAAATGATTTACATAAAAGACGCAACAAAAAAAAAAAAATGCGACCGATCTTGTAAGTGGTCGTCTCTTCAATGGCGATAGTCAGCCAATCGACGTCAGGTGTTAGAACGTCAAATAATTTTAACAATAAGGGCGATAATCCGGACAAACTCGGAAAACGCTAAAAGAAAATTAATGTAGTGAGCTAACAGGAGCAAAGCCCGACAACGAGAACATTCTGCAGTACGAAGGGCTAAAACTCTACTCTAATAGTAAATGCAGGAGGTGATTTATTATATAAGACGACGATGGTAGATTCTATATCTTCATATAGAGTTGGATAAGTGATTTAGTTACTAATTACTTCTATTCTATTTGCTTTTTATAGATATATAAACACACTCGCAATGAAACGACGAGCGTCCAGAACCGTGGCACATCCACCTGGAAAGTTATTTAAAGAAGACACAGTTACCAACCTCAACAAAGCTTTAAGTATTGCTTCAAACGTAAAATCTGTCTCAAGACCTCCGGTTCCATCAAAATGGCCTTCATTGAAGAGACGATCGACTGGTGTTAAAGGGGTCACTAAAACAGACACTGTCCCTCCTGAGCTACGTAGGGCATCAACTTTAACTTTGGAACAACCAGAAGACATACCAGCATCTTCATCCACAAGTATAACAAAAGCTATCTCCATATTAGAGACGGACGATATCCTAACAACAGTGACCCAACTATCATCTGGCTCAACCATCACAAAGACATGTAGCATTGAAAGTGCTTCAAATTCGATTCGAAAAGAATTGTCGAACACTCTCTCAAAATCAAAATCCAAGCAGAGTGTGAAAAAGATGTTATCGAATACCCATTTGTTACAGTCAAGCAACAAATCTTCAGCATCAGTACCCTTTTTGCCACCCGGGGGCCTTTTTGAAATTGTATTTTCATTTGACACTACTTCTTCCATGTACAGTTGTTTAACACAAATTAGAGATAGGGTTCAAGATATGATTCAAAGACTACAGGCTGACATCCCCGGTATCAGGATAGCAGTTGCAGCTCATGGTGATTACTGTGATAAAAAATCTAAATATGTTCTTCAGTATATTGACTTTGGAGCAACTGTTCCAGAACTCTGTGAGTTTGTTAGACAAATTGAAGGTACATTTGGCGGCGATCTAGATGAATGCTATGAGCTGGTTATGCAGAGAGTAAGAACGGAGCTGTCTTGGACGCCCAATAGCAAAAGGGCTTTAGTGATGATTGGGGATGCTGATCCACACGGAAAAGACTATGTATTTGAAGGCTTCTGTCCCAATATAGATTGGAGGGAAGAGCTACAACATTTAAAAGAAATGGTAAGTAATGTTTGGGTGTACATGTATATCGAATTCAAAAGCGCAGAAATATAATATCCCGTCTTATAGACGGATTAAGTATGTTGTCCAGATGCATGCACAAAACCTCATACTACTGAAAATTAAGTGAGACTGAAATGCAGACGAAACAGATATTGCTTCAGTAACATAACTGGTAGCAATGTTTCATTTTGATCCGGTTTGGGTTCTTCTAGCTTCTTATGATCACAACGGCACCCAAATGAGACTGTGAATGATATACGGTACCATAATTCATTTACAGGGTATAAGAATATATGGTGTAAAGGCCAATGGTGAAACTTGCCCTGCAGATGGATTCTGGAAAGTAATATCTAAGGAAACAAATGGTCTATATTTACAAATGGAAAAATTCGACATGATATTTGAGACGTTGATGGCTATATGTTACCGTGAGGGTAATACTGATATTTTACAGGTAAGAATCCGAGGTCATCTGATAATGTATTCTTGTTTCCAGTCTCATATATTGCTCCGTTTTATTCTAATGTTTTCTTACTGAATAAGTCAGGTTATCTATTTTGAAGGTAAAACTCTAGCGTCACTTGATATTGTATTCTTGTTCCCAGTCAGATAAAATTGTCCCAACGGCATTATAATGTTGTCTTACTGAATTGACAGGTTATATTTCCTTCTTCTTTGGTGCGCTGTCACGTTGCAGATTTATTGATGTAGTAGAAGTATACAAAGAAATTCAGACGATGTCTTTGTATTGTCACTATAGCGTTAACTGTTATTTACAACCAAGCTTAAATAGATATTTCCATTGCAGGATTACCTCAAAGAAGTCGAAGCTGAGAATGGCTCCAAAATGAAGACCATATTTGGCACACTACGTAAAGCAGGTGATCCCACAGGGAGTGGCAGTTCTAAGCCGTTTACTTTCAAAGCGTCTGGGAAGTCAGCAAAGAAGGTTAGGCCCATTGCTAAGGTTGGAGTTAAGGAAACATCAAAGGCGTTCAAAAATAAGTTTTCGGCAAAAAAGATGCTAACTGGTGCGTCTAAGAAACCAAAGACCAAAACGAAAAAGGAAACATCAAAGGCGTCCAAAAATAAGGTTTCGGCAAAAAAGATGCCAACTGGTGCGTCTAAGAAACCAAAAACCAAAACGAAAAGGGTCGCAAAGAATAGGGAGGTACCAACAACAGTTGTAACGAAAGGGTCGACGAAAAAACACGTGGCGACGAAAACTAAAGTTGGCAATGAAAAAATGTTAACGAAGAAAGGTGTAGTGAATAAGAAAAGGACAACAAGAAAGAAAACTAAACTAGATAAGAAAAAGACGTCTGCTAGAAAGAATAAAAAGAGCACAAGGGGTGCAAAGAATGGGTTAACGAAGAAAAAACCCACACCCCTAAAAGTAAATGCAGTAAAATCTAAAATTTCTAAGACAAAAAGTTCTCCAGTTGAACAAAGTAATCAAAAGAAAAAGACAACAAGAAAATATTCTAAGGTAGATTACAGTTATTATTTTTCTGTTTAAATTGCATCTCTACTCTTGAGAATAGACAGAGCTTTCGAAGATACATTAATGCTTGGTTGTTACAAAAATATTGGTAGGTGGTAGTATACATGGCATTATCACTGCTATAGTTTCCACTCCTAAGTTATGGAGGTTGCTCTAGGAAAGTAACTTACTCTTTCTCAACCTCCAAAAAAACATCAGCCGTTTCATGGCTGCCGTAACTAATACTAACCCACCCTACACTAACCCTCCGTATTTATGTCTATTTATATAGTTATTGAGTATTCATATTCATTTCAGAAATACAGGGAAAATACACAACTTGCCTACTATTCAAGAACTCCATTAGCACCCCTAGAATGTTCCGGTTGGGAACTTGGAATCGCTCCAGAGAAGGTGAAAAATCAAGCTACCTGGAAACCACGACCAAACGGACCAGGGATGAGACGAGTATCATTATTTAAAAAGCACACTGATCAAAAATCTATATTTGACTTTGCTGTAACAATACCGGGCAGGATAACAAAATACGGCGTTTATTATAAAATATGTCAGGGTTATAAAACGAATTCTAGCTGGGATGTGTATCACCTCAGCCAACCGTCGATACTGAAGGAAATCAATGACATCGTTTCCAGGGGTGGTAGTATATATGTCCGACGTTTTTTGTTTACAGACAAAGCTTACGAAACTATGAATAAACTTTCTTTGACGGAAGAAACAATAATGAGTTATCTTCCAAATAATTATAACTACCCATGGAGAAAACAATTATTTGAGAAAAACACGTGTCACCGAAAAGTTACCAAACACGGATTTGCCATTTCGCATATTAATTATTGATTAATTATAATTTATTCACATTGTAGGTGTATAATCAACTTGCTAGACCAGTGGATGGCTTGGGTGTTAAGTGGATTAGACAATTATTGATTAATTATAATTTTTTCACATTGTAAGTGCACAATCAACTTGTTAGACCAGTGGATGGCTTGGGTGTTAAGTGGATTAGACAATATCTATGTTACACGACTGTTGATGAACGGGCTGGCTATCGAGACTTCTTTTATTATAATGGTAATCGAGAATTTGAGTGTTTATTGCTGAAACTTAAACTATCCATAACGTTGCTCAGAATAAAATAACCTTATGTTTTCATGTTTTTGATTATCTATAATTGTTGAACTATCGTGAACTTTTCGCGAATAATTATTACTGAGTAAGCTGGTTTCTATTAATGTCACATAGTTGCAGAGTTTTATCTTCGGAATCATGTTAATAAACTTACATTACTAATCTCAAAATGACACTGCAGCGTCGATTTTGTACGGATATTCATTATACATGTATATCCAATGGTTGTTCATTTTTGTAATTATGGTGGTTCGAATCGAATGTTCAGCATTTTTTCGGGAAAAGTAAGTATTTGGTTAAAGACACTCCCTGTACAATTCTGGACCCGTGTCCGCTGTCAGAGCAAACTTCCCACGTCCTCCACAGTTTAGCCCCTACGACCATTTGGGAACTATGTATGAGTAGCACCTGCTCGGCGCTATGCAGATTTAGTTGATTGTTCTTCAATTTATGTAAAATGCATTTAGTTGAATAGAAAGATGGTTCCATTTTCAATTATTCCCGTGCTCACTAAATCATACCCTGTGGCGGAATTATAGATTCGATAGAGAGCATTTGGTGACGGGACCTTTTATAACTACACTGTACATGTAGTTAAACCAAAAATATCCAGGTTGTCATGGTTAAATTGAAAACTAATCAACTAATCAGCAGCCTGTCGATTGAGGGGGGGGGTAGCCTAGTGGTCTAGAGTGCCGCGCTTCGACCTCTAGCTGGCCGGTCACCTCTGGCTTGCGGCTGAGGTTTCGGTCCCTGTGTGAGCGTATGTGACATGGAGATAGGGTCGCCGTCTCAACCTCGTGGGTTTCCTCCGGGCACTCCGGTTTCCTCCCACTGCTTAACACCCCTACGCGCAAGCGAATAATTGAAATAAAAATTGAAAACCATACGTTAGTCCCAAAATGACCTAGTTTGTGTTGAGTAGACGTTAATCCCCATTTCTCTCTCTCTCTCTGTCGTTTGAGATGCAGAGGGGCCATATTAGTAAATGTGGGGAGACGGACATCTGTAAGGCCGAATGGAAGCAACTAGAAGTTTTCGTAAAATTTTAGAACTATGACAAATCTAAACAAATGCGATATGAAACAAAATTCTAAACAATAAGTAACTATCAAATAGTATTTGTTGAAATGTGATTGTCGAAGTGTTACATTTCTTATCTGTGCTGTCAGGTAAATAACATGGTTTAATATATAAACCCAGGGAAATCATTTATAAAAACACAAGGCCTAGAGAAGCTAGGTGTAAAAGCTGAGCTGATAAGGTAATAGGAAAGCTGCCATTACAACATCATTGTATTGCAACAGCCTCCTATTGTGACGAACGTAAAGAAACAAAATATGAATAGGTATACAGTAAAGTGTAGGGCAGGGGGAATTATTATTTAGCAATATTATAGAATAAACATAGAAGTGGGATGGTGGTAGTGCGTCGAGAGGTGTCCACTGTCTGCCATTATCATACCAAATGGCAAACGAAACGTAGACACTCGTTTTCAAAAGATTTGAGTCTTACATGTAGCGCGATCATTGTGCGCAATTATTCATGACTACCTACGGACGTACCGTAGACGATGACAAATACATAGTTTCTAACGAAACCTAAAAGATAATTTATTGTGAAATAAAGCTCACATAATATTCCTGATCTATATTCTATTCGTTAGACTTACATCGAAAGAATCAGTAGTGACGATATGGGTATATCAATAACATAACAATAAAGTATCACAAATCAGAAGTAGAAAAGGAGTTTTCTCCCCTGTAGTACTCGATTACCGCTTATTCAGTCAGGCGAAACCAGTTGGACTATAGGCCTATTTATTGCACAACCGCTTGATATACCCCGTGATCATTTTACTGCATTATGCTGACGTGTGTTATTTGTTTTATCACTAAGCTAATTATGTACCACTACCTGACAACAGTTTGATAGTAACCGACATACTACCAGGTAAGTAGATTAAATGGGAGTATCTGAAGGGGTTTATTGATTTCTCCAGATATAGATATATGTAGAATTCAATCTGTATTAACCTCAAAAGAGCCCCTCGAATATTTCTCTGTGTTGTGAAATATGGATTTATTGCTAAGCCAGCACAATATGTTGATTAGCCACAGTGTATGTGCGTACTTATGTAGGTATATAAGGCTTCGTATCTCGAGCGATCGACATTGTTACATTCAAAGCTGTAGAGACACACAACGTCTTTGCAGTGTAGCAATCACTACGCTTACTTCGATGGATCAACTAACGAATGTTTTTAGAAAATGACGCTTACTTCGGAACTGAACCACTTTTTAGTGTGTTCAACCAAATTTACTATACACATGTATAACTAATTAACTCGGTCGAAGAGGAGATCTCCTCACAAGCGACCACGCTATCACACCTCGAGTGTGCTATGTGGTAGAGGGGTGAACCTCAAGGACCCCAATTTGTACAGGTTGTGAGGGTAGAGATATTTTATAACTCACTCTACACTTGTTCTTGATGGGGTTTTAATTTCAACATTGACTGGAGTGTGCTAAGTGGTAGAGGGGTGAACATCAGGAAACCAATTTGTACAGGTTGTTAGGGTAGAGATATTTTATAACTCATCCTACACTTGAACTTGATGGGGTTTAATTTCAACATTGACTGGAGTGTGCTATGTGGTAGAGGGGTGAACCTCAAGGACCCCAATTTGTACAGGTTGTGAGGGTAGAGATATTTTATAACTCATTCTACACTTGTACTTGATTGGGTTTTAATTTCAACATTTACTGGAGTGTGGTATATGGTAGAGGGTGAACCTCAAGGGCACCAATTTGTACAGGTTGTTAGGGTAGAGATATTTTATAACTCATCCTACAATTGTACTTGTTGGAGGTTTAATTTCAACATTGACTGGAAGTTCAAAATGGCTGTTGATATATTATGATTTGTGGAAGAAACAAAGCAGTAAAATCTTAGGCTTTTTTTATTTGAGATTTTGTGGTAATTATTTCTTATTTAATAGGAAGAGATCAGCATCCATTGTATGAAGCTACAATCCTTTTCGAAAAAAAGAGAAGCCCTGGACCCGGCAGTTCCGAAGGCTAGAAATTGTAAGGGGACAGGGCCGTACGTAGGATTTTCTTAAAGTGAGGGTGTAGCAGAGTGGTGGGCGCCAATATAGTGCCCAAGTTACTGATACTGATCATAATCAATTCTATTATTTTTATTTTTAAATCGTTGTCAAAAAAAAGTTGAGGGGTTGGGGGCGCCGGGTGGGGCGCCATTTCAAGGGACGCCTTACTTTTCTGGGGGTGCAATGTGCCCCCTGCATCCCCGCCTGATACGACCCTGTAAGGGGATTAGCCCCATATCTAGCCACCATATTTGTTTTGTAGATGCAACCGACAGCAGGTGTAATACGCCAATTGTTATCGCCACCGGATAAATTAAACAGTATTATTATATGGACCGAAGTAATTCTGAAAACACAATTCAGAAAAAGAGACTATACATTTTCTTTCTCTGTTTGATAAATCTGCAGTTTGTAGAGTCTCAGAAAAAATCTTTCAAACTCCTGTTTTCCGGACCCTTTTGCAGCCATGGGTAATGATTCTGTATTTATCTACAACGTCGTACTAATTCAACTGCACCAAAGATACATATACATTTCCTTAAGATTTAATGATTTATCAATGGTGTGTCTACATTTTTAGATCACCATGGTTAATTCGATCGACATAAATGAAGATCTTAAACAAAATGATGTGCATTTTGAAAAAATTTACACCAACCTTCAGGGGGTCCACTAGATTAAAGATGTCATACTCTTCGGTTTTATCGCGTGTCTGTCTGTCGCATGTAGGCTAGTCCTATAATTTATAAACTTGCCAATCTTCGTCCCTGTTTATGATGAACTGCAGGCAATATTAATTTCCATTATGCCCAAAACAGTAATCTATTTTTATATGTTAATAGACATGTGAAAAAGTACACATGAGGTATGAAACTGCATATTTGTTTTGTTGGTCTTTTTTTCATCACAGACGACGTCGGGTAGTCAAGCGAGGCCATTTGAAAACAATGCAAATTCCCCACACGCGGACTCAGCTTAGTAATAATTTTCCTATTAACTTCAATGTTAAATGGCTCTGAAATTGCAAATTTTAACCCTTTTCGCCTATTGTACACCAAAAAAAGTCAACCCAAAAATGCAGGAAGGGGGGGGGGATTATGGGGAAATTGTCTATTTTATAACTCGGTAGTCTTAGTCCATCCAGCTCCTCAATCGTAGGAGTTATCTCCCTCCAACTATGACAATAATAGATCGATGAGAACAGTGTTTGATTTTAGCATTATCGAATTTTCTGTTTTTGTCATACAAGGCACAGTCGATGTGGAGGAATAAGAGTTAATAGTACTTCAATGTATAGTACATTATAATGTAGGGTAAATGTTTCCTAGGCTTGTTTATGGTGGACATTTCTGTGTTAGGTAACATATTTTAAACTCAAAATTAAATGTTGTGTGTCATCGAGCATTACCGAATATAACATTCTCGGTAAATATTCTATAGCCCTGTTTACAGTAATGCTAAACTTACAATAATGGATGGTGATGCTAAGTCTACTCAATCGACATACATTTAATTCACCAAATTTAAAGATCGTTCGATGCATTTGGTTGTTACGTGCCGTTATGCACTATATAAGCTAGAGAAGATTCCTTTTGAAATATCACTTTGTCTCTATCGGTGGCATGACGAAAATCATAGAAAATTTAATACTCTACAGTATAACACATCCTGACAAAGAAATTGCTGCAGTTTTCTGTAATGATATTTACCTTAATAAAAATCTAAGGTACATGTGGTTCTGCAGAGCAATCAGATATATAAATCCCACAGCCATAACGTTCCAATACCAGGAACAGGGGTGGACTGGGTACCCTTTGGGGGCCCTGTGCATGGTAACTAAAGGGGCCCTTTAGAGTCAAACACCACGAACAACCGCAGAGGGGGAAGCCCGAAGCTCCGAGTGCCGAAGCCGCGATTTTTTTGACAGGGGTCGGGGGGGGGGTCTCTTCCCCAAAATTTTTTTTGAAATTCGCCAGCCGGAAACTCGTTTTCCAAGCATCTGGGGATCTATTTTGGAAAAAGTAAAACTCCATTTTGGCGAGGAATTTCTCTTGGATAGTATCGTTTTCCAAGCATCTGAGGATCAATTTTGGAAAAAGTAAATCTGCTGAATTTCAAAAACAAATACTTAAAAAATAAAATTACCCAATAAATAAACAAAATTACTTAATAAATTAACAAAATTACTTAATAAATTAATCAAATAACTTAATAAATTAACAAAATTACTTGATAAATTAATAAAATTACTTAATAAATTAATAAAATTACTCAAATATAATACTGTCGGCCAGTGCTAATAAACAAGACTTCGACATACATATCAACGTATGATTAATTATGGATAAAAGACTATTTATATTAAACTGGTAAAGTTGTTTCAAGCATAATAGAGGGCAGGGCCGAATAGAGGCCAACTTACCAATGACAAGTGGGCCCCTACTCTTGACTATGGGCCCCAAATTTTGACAAAAATAAATCACTATTTTTACTGAATTTTGATGTATTTTTTAGTTTTTAAGCCAAAATTGGGCCCCACTTGAGGAAAATGGGGGCCCAATGATCACCGAATAGAGACCCACTTACCAATGGCAAGTTGGCACCTACTATTGACTATGGGCCCCCAATTTTGATGTATTTTTGAGCAAAAATTGGGCCCCTCTTGAGGAAAATGGGGCCCCTTGGCCACATTTAGACTACTGACATGTATAGTGGGGCCCAGCCAACGTCAAATATGGGGCCCAAGTGGAGGGAAATTGTAGGGACAAAGCTAGCTGACATGGGGATGGGGGCCCCCAAGTTAAGGCAACTGGGGCCCCAAAGCCTTGTCACAGAAATCAGAGGGGGTGCTACCCCCCTTGACACTCTTTCAAACCCTTTATGTTCGATTTTACATTAAAATATTTTTTCATCTTGTTTTGGTTTTTTTTGGAACCCTCAAAAAGTATTACGGTTGTAGTTATTAAGGACTCTCGCATATTACTCGAAAGAAGTTCACGTGCAAAGACATAATCAACCCCAAAATGTCATACTACTGCGTTTGGGCGATGCAAACACTTTTTTGTGGTCCCTTGTTTTGAGCTTCAGTTTACGGTTTCTAAAAAGACTGACAAAATCGTTTTGTTTGAAAATGACACATGCCTTATACACAGGTATTTTCGTCAGGATATCGTGAACCAATTTTGACACGATTTCCGCTAATAATTTCATACATATATCTGATATTTGCATAGAAAATTACCTGGAATAAAATAAGGATTGACCCTTAGTATATATCTGGTTGAAGATTTTATCATAATCGTAAAAACCTTAGTTGTCCTACATATTAGTTCAGAGTAAATGGTTAGCAATACGTGGACTATCAATCTTTACGATAGCAGTATGGGAAATTTTATCACTGATAAGAATTTATTTAAAATTACTAATGACATCCGGCATAGCTTTTATTGTGTTATAGATGTTATATTGATTTATGCTATAAATAGTTGTTGTCGAAGAGATATTGATCAGGTACGTACAATAAACAATTATGACTTCATGAATTACCTGTAGCTGCTTTCAGGTAAACAAATCACTATTTAGCATCATTGAGCTTTCACTGGTACCACGAGGATTCATCTTTCAAGAGTACCTACGAACGCCTTGTTGAATAACATGTAGATTTGAAAACAAAAATGATTCAGGTATCCAGTTACAAACAATTTTATGTGCACATATAAATGACGGCAATTTGATGATGAGCTTAAACTATCCAAACGGGTACGTGTGACATTTCAGTCCACACGAGCGATATCCTAGAAGGATAACGCTGCGCGGAAATACCTTCGTGAAGGGATCTCGGAGGGTTTTCAAGGGACCGCTTTGTGTGAGCGGGGTGCTTGTGACAAGACAACGCCTAGTCCAGTGAAAGAATATTTGTAACGACGTGTTTGGTGGCCAGTCGACGCATTACCTTAATATGATTCAGCCTCAATAGATCACAGCCATGGCAGCAACGTGGGCCATACTGGCGGCTCTGATAAAGCTATAGGCTCTACGTCACTTTTACCCAGGAGCAACCTTGGAATTAATTAGAAATTATCGCCACATCTGATACAAATTTATAATAATTTAAGACTTTTTTTCAAGTATCAGCCATTACGAGACTCGAACATGCGCAGACCACATGTTTTCTTAATCGTAAAATTCTACACTATCTTTAAAAAGAAAATGAATCATGATTTAGTCTAGGTTGTCATGTACCGTTGCTTCGATAATAAACAATTTACACTACATATCCATATTCAACACTATTATCTTTCGTTAATAAGAAAATTAGTTGAATCATAATAATATATTCAATATATTCATTTTCCATTATCCATTTTTTAACTATTATAACACGAACGGCCAGCTCTTTATCTTGATCTAATACCTGCTTATCATTGTACATATACACACCCTCCTCTCCAACATCGATGAGAAGAAATACGAAATGTATATTTTTTATTTAGGATTTGCGAAATGTGGACTGTTTTATTGGCAACAGCTTGTATTATAGTTAAAGGTGGGTAACACTTACTATCTTGCCCAAGGGCGCCCATTTTCCGACAACTGCCGTTTACTAAATTTTCAATTTGAAATGGATTTTAAGTCACTTGAGATAATACAATGGTTATAATACTAGTGTTAATGGTTTTAGGATTGTTTATTGTATTGCAAGTTTGAAATCTCCGACTGATAATAGTTTATCTGCCACAAGTAAAACAAATTTCGAACTGGATCATCTAATTAGGCTATATTTATTTCAGTTAGTACAGATACTGATTCGGACCTTAAGAAATTACAACAAGATTTTTATGAATGGCGATTAAAAGATTCCCCAGAATATTCTTCGGACATTGGACAAGTCAAATACAATGACCTTGTCACAGACTTAAGTGTTGAACAGTTCGATAAAAGAAAGGTTAGTTTAAAAACGTACCAAAAGTTAAAAAAAAGATTTTGATATGTATTTGAATTCTGCATGTCCCATCATGATACTTGGCTTGTTTGCCTTTAGATGTTTATAGTAAAGGACTGGCTCACTTACCTTAAGGTTTTAGATGGTCGACCCCGGTGTTGGTAGAGTAAGAACCCCCGACATCAATCATTTTTGCCGGAGTGGTTTCCCTCACAAGTGATGTACACACCCTAAACATCCTTTTAAAGGTATATAGTAATGTGTTTCCTTCTATTTCTATTTCAGAAAATTGTTGAAGAATATATCACGAAATTAAATAAAATAGACAGAATTCGCCTGTCTAGAGATCAACAGTACAGTTATGATGTCTTCCTGGATACCATGCAGTCCTTCGTCGATAATTACAAATGGAGATTGTAAGTCTTTGTTGCGGCAAAATGAACACTGTGACACTTTTTCAGAAACAGTAGTTTTAAAGACATTATGTTTAACTTTTTAGTATCAAGTCTTCATATTTCCCTAAGTGTATGATCTTAATTTTTATATAGCTATGGAGCCCTGAATCCCATTACATCCTTAGAGGGGTTTCAGACAGATCCAGCCTTTTTTCTGAAGATAACACCATTTGATACGAAGGGAGATTTTGAAAATTACATAGCTCGTCTTATAGCATACCCGAAACAGGTACAGTATAAAACCTTTATCTAAATTGACAAGAATTATCAATTGGATCCATAGTTCAATATATGACCCTGTTTCAACTCTTAAAAGATGGCTTATCGAATACTGAAGCAAAAAGGCAGATGAGGAGGGTGTTTTTGTAAATTATGAAACTGTTGCGTAATACGGATTTAGTGTATATGACCTGGGACAAAAATCAAAATACAAGATCAAATCAAATTTGTTTCTATAAACCATTGTCATTACAGAATAAATTAGTTGTTTTAAAAATATGTATCTATAAATTTGCGTACCTGGTTTGGTATCGTCCTGAATTAGCACAATGAACCATACCTAAATCAAGTTGAGCATGACGCCTGATGTGAGATTATATTTTGTCACTTACAGATTGACCAGATTATTGAAAGATTTAATATGGCTATCAAGGTTTCAGCAACTTATCATAATGTGACCATCGTAAGTATTATTATGTGGCTGTTATAAGTTCAGCGGCTCTCTAAATGTCATGCAGTGGCGTATGATCTTTTTCCGAACAAACTGTGATATTATATTGATCTCTGTTACGTGTACCCCAATCGCATATGTGGCTATTTGGTGTGTTTGACCTGCTGTGTGTTGATTCCCAATGTGTTTAGTAGCACCAGATGCTGGTTTAGGGTTAAATGAGACTTGAAATCCCCCCTCCACCGCTCTCCGACCATAACAGTAGTGAAATACGCCACCCCCAACGGCCCAAACATAAAATGTGTAAAATCCAAGTTCATTCGGTCTACGTTTTATTGAATTTCAGGCTCATGTTCCAGATCAACTGGCAAAGTTAATAGTATCAGATCCTACTCAATCTATTTACTTCACACCATTTAATGATACTATTAAGAAACTGACTATACCAAAAGCTGAAATGTGAGTTTGATATATTTTGCCCCCATCACCGCCTCCCCGAAATCGGTATAATGTTCACCCAACAGCGTTTGAATTGTTTGAGTTATTCAGAATATCGTTTACCAATTTGAATATGCCCACATTTCACGTCCGTGTATATTGGTGTCTCTTCTCTCTGTATGTCAGTCAATTGGTAACTTCTTACAATTGGACCTTGTTAGATTTAGTGGTCTAACTCTAGTTTATCATTACGTCAAGCTGCGTGGTTTTGATCACAGGAGTATTGACTAGTCTCGTGAGTTTTCTCCTATTTCTTCAAGGTACGGAAGTACTAAACAAGAGAAATTATTGAAATAATTTGCTTCAATGGTTCGGCTAGTCTTAAGTTAAGGGCCTTCGGACTCGTGTAACTGTCTTTTGCCGGTACATGGATATCTAAAAACAGGGACCCAAACTAGCTAATGGGTGTTGTATATTCGTAGTACGGCGCCGCTGGGCTTAGAAACCTATAAGATTAATATTTTATAAATCAGAGAGTTATAATAGTCTTTTGTTTTACTAAAAGCATAATGAAGTACTGTATCGGTTAAAGATGCCTTCCCGGGTACAAACTTTGTGAATTGACGATATATGTGGACTAAAATAATATTTAAAGTAACCAATCTATCAAAAATTTGCTTCAATTTCCTTTCAAAACTTTGCTTTCGTCGTGGATACCCATAGCTTTAAGTAAGCTGTTGTTAGACGCAATGTCTGCCAACTAAACTTCATTGTGGGAGGGTCCATTTTTCAGAATGTATCCTTTATACTTACTGTACATTTACCATACTTACTGAGGCCTTGGTAAATTCTAAGTTATTTCTGTCTACTTCTTTTTAGACCTTTTAATCGCAGAGTCTTTTTTCTTTGACAACACTCAATGTCCCCCAAACCGCCTAACCATTTGAGCAAGAAATAACAACTGCTCCCCGACCTAATCTGGCAGACAATAAGCCAGCGAAACCTGTTGGGTTGCTAGTTAGGGATTCCCTGACAATGTTGCCCAGTGCTTGCCCCATGGGCGTTTTTCGCGTAATCCAGTATTTTTCTAGTGAGACTGGGTGTCTATGCTTTCCATATAATACCAAATTTGACATACTTTTATTGGATATAACCACCCGATAAATACTTTGCTGGGAACCCAACTTTAAGCTGTTGTTTTATTTAAATTATTTAGAGATGATATGGTAAACAGAGGAAAAGAAGCTACGGCTAATTTCATTAAATCTATAAAAGTATTAAAATCTTTCATAGAAACGGTAAGTACATGAAACAAATCCCAATAGATAGTGAATAGATACCGCGAATCTCACTATCAATGAATAATCATTCGTCACACTATCAATGAATATCCATTTATCTGGGGTGAATTACACTACCGACGAATAATCATCGGTCTATCGCGAATCACACTATCGACGAGTAATTGTTAGTCTGCATTGAATCACACTGTCAGTGAATAACCGAATATTGTCTCCGATAGGTGAAATCGATTTCTCAATGTATGATCTTAGTCAATTCAACTGATTTGTTGGGGTTTTGTTTATAATATAAACACAACCAGTACATTTTACAATACCAGTTTTCAAACCGAATTAAGACTTGCATTGGTCACTTGTTTGACATCAATATATTACTAAGTTTTTAGTTAAATATCAACTTTTCAAGATTTCTTTTTCTTTTTCTTATTTTAGACATATATGTCAAATACGAGAAAGTCGTATGGCGTTGATGGATGGAAAGACGGGCGGGAATATTACAAAGCGTGTTTAAAATTGCACTTGTCTATAGATATGTCACCAGAAGAAGTTCACCAAAAAGGCTTAGATGAAGTTAAAAGAATTAAAGAAGAAATTACAAAGGTGAAAAAACTCGTGCGTTTTGTCGTATTTCTTCGCACTAAGCGAATTGTTGTAATAATGTTATTTCAAAGTCAGGGGATAGACCTTGAATGATCTATTTAGTTGTAGTATGTCTTTCAGTTATAATTGACGAAGAGCCAATAAGACCATAAATCTGAACTGCTATAAAGAATTCAGGACATATCATCTGAGAAAAATGTTTGTATTTATATTTTCCAATCTGTTTCTTGTACAGGTAATGAGGGAAAATGAAGGTTTTCATGGAACGTTATCCCAGTTTTATCAAAATATTACAACTCGTCCATCGCTTCACATGTCAACCGGTGTAAGTATGAAACAGTCATTTCCATAACTGCATATCTCTTATGTAAACATGTATTTCTGTATTCCCTAATAGAAGATGCTTTATTGTTTCGCTGTAAATTATGATGCACGGCAAAGTTTAATTTGGATTGATGCAAAACAGTGGCATATATATCTAGTTTTTCTCATAACAAAATAATATATTGTTCTGATTAAAATTGTTCAGTAGCGGTTCTTACTATCAACATGACACCTATGGCCTTCTACACGACAGAAATAAGAAACACTACATCCAAGGAAAGCAATTTGAGATTTGAGCATTAACGTATAACGTTGTTTATTATTCCTCTTAACTTGTTTGCATGATGCGAATAAATTAGATCAAACTGCCAATATTTCAAAATGTATTTCATCTTGAAGGCAAATACGTACGTAAATACACAAATCAAAATCAATTTTAATCAACACCAGAAAAGAAAAGAACAAAATCTATAACGAAATCGCCATGCGCCAAATTTGATCGCCTAGCAGTAAATGGTGGGTTATTCGGAAATTTAAAAAGACGTTATGTGGAAATGACAAAAACATTAAAGATACATTACCCTGTACGAACCAGGTGATTTTGTGATATAATTGCACTAAAAACATACTCAAACTAATTAATCAATAACATTTTTGGTCTAAATCGCTCTCAAAACACTACTGTCCACAGGAAACATCAGAAACCGCAAACAATTATCTATTTTAAGAGTCCATGTTTGTGACGCGTTGAAGGGAAGCAACTCGAGGGAGAGTTCATTCAATATATAAAAGACGATGTATCGCTGCATACATACCTGGACGTTACATTGACCTCATACAACCCCCGCGCGCATCCCTTGACGTCACGCATGGGTTTCACTAATCGTCGGGTTGTCAGTTTGGGATACCCTGACACGTTTGCCAAGTGCTTGGCCCATGGGTTTTCTTCGGGGGATCCAGTATTTTTCCCGTATGATTTGATGTTTCTACTTTCCATATATACCAAAATTGCAATACTTGTATTGGAAATAGCCACCCGATAAATATTTATCTGGGAACCCATCTTTAAGTTCGAGTTATGTTCAGGTATATTTATTTCAGTAGCTGGACTTGTGTGCCGCAATTTAAAATGGTTATCGAATTACAATGTCGACAATAAAGAAGGGGTATTCAGGAAAATGTATTTGATTTGTCGTGGTCTCATTTTGGCCGTCACATCCAAGAGACACGTGGCTAGTTTTAGAAATAGGTTTATGACATTTTAGGCTAGGCTTTTGAACCCCTTAAAGATGCATTACAACTGATATATTTTTCAGGGAGAATTATTACAAGGATACAATGACATTATATTTAAAAGAATTTACCCTGCTCTACCAATGATGTTTAAGAATATACCTGATTTAAAAGTTGTGTAAGTTTAACAAATATCTAGTTCATTCACTGAAAATAAATCCTTGACGTATTTATCGTGAGACGTGGTAATGTGTATTGTTTTAAATTTTAATTTGAAATTCCAGGGTAGAAGAAGAACCTTATGATGGTCCTGCTGGTCAATATATTGTTGATACCGAAGACGGTTCAAGACCAGGAGTATTTCAAGTTAACCTATTAAAACCAGCAGAATCGTAAATTATTCAAACTATTTTTTATAATTGTTTTTCCATTATAACACTAGATACAAACCAGCAATCATTTGATCACTTGCAATAGATCTTCCAACCATAATACCTTTTAAGTGTAAACGAAATGGAATGGGATTCAACGTCATCCTGTTCTGCTCCGACTCGGCTAATGAAGACGGGCTAGAATCTAATTCACCAAGAAACAATCACCTTAAATTTAAGAAGTTACTGATTTAACTGCATTACGTTGGTGGTTTCCCAAGTTACATGATTTCATTGACTGGAGAAGACGATTTGTCTTTCTTGGCAACTGTATGTCTTACTGATCAATCAAGTGTTGATATATACATGTATCCGATTTCATTTTAGCAAACAGGCCGTCTTCCGTATGATCTTTCAAAGCAAATTGCAGATTAGTTCCAATCAGTAATTTATTTCTATCTAAATCAAAGATAATTTGCTTACACTGCGTTGTCTGATAACTATTTTTTTTTCAGACCAACATTTAATATGATGGCTTTAAGTCTACACGAAACTGTTCCAGGTCACCATTTACAGGTAAATATTAAGTTATTTTCTGAGATACAGATCGGGTATAAAAATAATGAAAACAAAATCATATGATTTAATTTAGCTGTATTTTATTCCTACGCATTTAGAGGAGTGTGTAAAGAAGTGATCCCGTGGGTTTGCTATCATATGCTATGAAGATAGCTCACGGTGCATGTTACCTGTTTAACACCGTGGGATTTTTCTCAGGTTCTCTTGCTGAACTGTCGATGACCTCTGCACCTAATCAAATTAGTGAGAAATATGCCATGTTTGCCCCGAAATATTTGTGTTTAATAGATGATGAACCCTGTCTTAGGTGGTTTATTGTCGTGTCGTGGGTTTTAATTTTTTTTACAAAACTCTTAGAAAAAAATTATCATTTAGGGAGTAAAAGACAACAAAATTTTACTTTGGTGGAATTGTTCAAGAAGAAATAGTTGTTTGTCATATTTTTATCAGATTCGGTTTTAAAATATTTATAGAACTAGAGTGTATATGAATCTAACACCCTTTCCACCATAAAAATTTAAAATTTTCCTAATTACTGACCATGCCACCACCTGGAAAGCAGAAATTGTGGTTTATATTATGCCTGTGAGGCGTCCAGCAAGGAATAATACACCAGGGGTCTATTAAAAAGGTATCGTTTTATTATGGCGTTCAGTTTTCACTTGAAATACTACTACTAATAACGAATAACGAATAGCGAGGTAGCTTGAAAAACGACCCAACTTCACACTGCCGCGGTTAACTAGTTTGATATTATCTTGCGAATTATAATAATGAATGAATGAAATGGGGTTTAACGTCCTACTGTTATGCACTTAACATGAGCTAATTGAAGACGGGCATACGCCATACAGTGTGCTATGAGGGAAATTTTTGCCCGAGCGGCGGCACTGCGGCCTACTCTTATATCGAATTCCAACTTCCAAGGGATCTTTTACGTGCACTCCAATGTGTACACGGGGCCTCGGTTTTTCGTCCCATCCGAACGACTAGGCAGCTGTCCTTGCCAGGCCCTCCTTCTGTATCACTGACAAGGGGAAATCACGTCGGAAAATCGAGATAAACTTTATCGGCCAATGCAGGGATCGAACACTCGACCTCCAGGCTAGCGAACCAGCGCCTTATCAACTTAGCCACCGTGATCCCCCGAATTATAATAAAGATAATACATGTATATTTAACAGGGTAGTGTCGCATTGAAGGCTGGTCTTCCAGGATTTCAGAAGAATATAGAATATGAACAATATTTCGCCATTCCTTACCAGTTTCCATTCTATACAGCATATACAGAGGTATAATATAACTTAATTATTTTTACGCGTCCAATATGACTAAATAGTTATTTTATGCAGAAAATCGGAAGAAAGTTCCATTTCAGAGGTATGTTTTTTTGAGCTTCACAAAAATGGGTGCAATTATATTACAGATTCGTTAACTGATCAGTGTGTTTTGCCCTTGTAAATGGTGCAGGAATAGATGCCCGATGGAGAGTCTAGTCATTTGGATAATACGAAAAACCGAGGTCCCAAGCAAGGGCCCCAATGGCAGCTGGAATTCTAAATTTTAATAAAAGTAGATTGGGCAAAAATTCCTTCATAGCACGCTGCATGACATATCTCCGACTTCATGAAGAAATGTAGGAAATTAAACACCCATTTCATTTCATTTTCTACTCTTTTTGCGATGGATATTTTCCGATAGATTTTGTATTTTATCTGACGATTATGATTTAACATTGTTTATTTTTTTCAAAAGGGCTGGGGTCTGTATGCCGAGTCATTGGGTGAGGATCTGGGATTATACAAGAATTACATGGAATTGTAAGTAATGACGTCATATAGTATTATAGAAGCAATGGTAATAGAACAGGGGCAATCAGGGGATCGAAATGACCCCCCCCCCCCGTGGTGTATAATTAAAGACCTTATGAGTATTAATAACAAAAATAGCATCCTCTTGTCGGTGATTTTTTTACACCGTTTTTGTCAAAATTTCAACTATAAGCTTACACAATTTGTTCAATGTTTTATGAAATCATTAAAATTTGGTGTATGACATGTATATATAATACATGCGTAAAACATATTTTCCTTGTCATCCCTATTTGCAATACTTCGACGCTGCTGACAAAATCCTCTCATTGGTAATCATTAGAACCCAGTCTGATAAAATCAGGATTATCCTAAACTTTTTTATGTACGTAATCGTTTCGGTTTGGATATGACATGCAAAATGTTCACATCTTTCCTTGTTAATTAGACATTAATTTAATCAAATCTCGGTGCTATCGCTAGTCTGTGGATTGGAATACATTTTTTTGTGAAGTAAATAAACGTTAAAAATACATTAGCTGGCATTTCTCGATATAATAGTTAAGAACTAGATAATGTAAAGGGAATTTGCTGAAAACTTTAGCCAAATTGACTGATCATCACTAAATTTGGTACGATAAAAACAAAATCTCGATTATCCCTTTTTAAACATAGATTATGCAAGAGCTAAGTCTGCCTATTGCATGTCTTTCTTTAGGCCCGAAATGTGATAATCGAGATTTTGTTTTTATCGCACCGACTTTAGTATTGGTCGAGTTTAGCCTAAAATTCAATCGCTTATATCTCAGTGGAGCAATTAGGCTAAAATTCAATCACTCATATCTTGGTTCAGAGTTGAGCAATTTGACTGAAATTTTCAGCATATTCTATTTACGTTATCTTTTTTTAACTATTATAGCGAGAACTGTATTCTCTTTATCTAATCTCCTACAATGTCCCTTTAAACGGCGATAATCGTGTTATTTGTTTAAATGTTTAAATGAAGCTATCCATTAGGCAACATATATATTAAAACATTATCAATATTACTTTGTTTCAGAATAGGACGATATGGTTTTGAAATATTTAGAGGTTGCCGTCTGGTTGTGGATACAGGTTTACATTATTTTAAGTAGGTATATAAATAATAAATACGATTGTGATTTTCGTTATTACAACCACAATATCTTAAAGTATGCTAATACCTGAATTGAATGTGAATTTTAACTACAACTTGACGGTATTTTGTTTGCTGTTTAAAATGAAATGAAAGACAGGCATACGCCGAATATCGAATTCCAGCTGTCAAGGGGTATTTTACGTGCACGCCAATGTGTACACGGGACCTTGAGTTTTTCGTCCCATCCGAACGACTAGGCAGTTGTCCTTGTCAGGCCCTTCGTTCTGCATCGCTGACAAGGTGAAACCACGCCGAAAACGTTTGAAGCGCGGAGTATGAAAATGAAACTTCTATACAGATTAATCAGGTTTCACCGGGCATATATACCATGGCGCCATGCAATTACATTTAGGACTCTCTTGATAACCAAGCATCCGAAGGCAACGCCGGTCAATCAGCACCTGTCCCAATCTACACCAGGGTCTTAATAATTAGGGATTGGGGTATGTTCTGCAATGTTTGGCCTAACCTGCAAATTTCCTACAGAAGAAGTTGCTGTGGACACGAACCTTAAGCCTTAGATACTATTGCTACTACTACTACCAGCGCCGTTTTTGACACGACTTGACCAATTTCCCCAAATTGGGACCTGCACCAACTTTAAGAAAAAACAATATAGGCCTAGTTAAATTTATTCATATCCTCCAATGTATTCATATTCTGTAATTTCGGTCCTCCCAAATTGGGCCCCGCATTTTCTACAACCGACCCTGACTACTACTACTACTAGAACTGGCCGATGGAAAGAACACACAGTAAATTGGGCTCTGTCCAGATTATCTTTATACAATAACCAATGTTATTATAATTATACTAATTATAAGGTGATCAATTATTATCGTATTTCTTTCAGATGGAGTAGAGAGCAAGCGGTACAATATATGGTTGATAATATACCTTTACCTCGTGCTGAAATAGAAACAGAGATCAACAGATATATAACATGGCCAGGACAGGCATGTGCTTATAAAATAGGTGAACTGAAAATAAGAGAGCTGAGAGAAAGAGCTAGGGCAGCACTAGGTAAAGAAATGCATCAAATAACGTTCGGGGATTTTCAATTTGAAAGAATAATTGTAATACCTATGTAGTATATTCCAAGGCCATATTTGTCCCATTCTAACATAAAAGGATCCCGGTCGATGGGGTTTAGAATGTAGAATATTCAACCATATGCCCAACGTATCATGTATAATGCTTTCTGATATTCGCGCGTGTGCATCAGGCCTACCTACCTAAGTGCTAAATATTTAATGCAATTAAACATGTTGTTAGTTTCGCAAACGATTTGATATGACAAATTGATTCCCTCGATTTTTTTTCAGTCTGACAGTTAAAACTCCGCAAGGGGCGAAATGTATTCTAGTCGTGTTTTCGTTTTCACTTTGATATTTAGTAATAAATAATGTTTGATTTGTCGTGTTGAAATTATACACATTGAGACAAACTTTAGACACATTGAGACAAACTTTTTTCGTGGGGGTGATGAGGCCTTTTTAATGAAGTTTGTGGTATGCTTCTATAGTCTGCTGAATATTGTTTCAGGTGGCAAGTTTGATATCAAAGATTTCCATTCGGTCATACTCACCCATGGACCCGTTCCACTAAATCTCCTGGAAACTATTGTCAACGATTGGATAAAGGAAACTGTTAACCATCATGCCGCCGGAATTATTGGTTGAGTTGCTATATGTATAATATACATGTACGAAATTATCTAATAAAATGAACATTGTTTGGATAATAGTTAAATTGTTTATTGTTTTAATTAGGGGTTTCTCACTTCGCCTCTAATTAGGAGAACGGGTCTTGGGTCCTGATGATCTCAGGACATGTCTATTGGACAATAACACCCCTCTGAATGCAAAACAGGAGTTATCAACATTGTAACATGCTATTGTTGACCAATCAAAACGCAAGATTCACCCTTAACCTTATCCTGCACCTACAATGCTGCCAACAATCTTATTTACATCACTGCGACCTTGTCAAAAATTGAGTATTCTACCGTACATATTATATTAAATTATAAGTGAGAAACTAAGTAATATTTATAATTATTTATAAAGTCTGTCTAGTCACCTGCAGTTACGTCTACTGTTCACACAATATCCAGAAGTAGGTCTAAATTTGGTATGTGTGTACAGGTGGGTGGAGGGGGGGGGACAAAATTAAACGAATTTTACTTCGATAATAATTGACTGTAAATTAAGATTTTAACATGATAATAATATTTAAATCCAAATGTCGCTGGTAACCATAAATTATTTTCACCTTTCCTCAACTTGGAAGTACATGTAGCATACAAGTAAATTTATAACTATGTAACTAAACCAGCCTCGCCTATCACACCCAACTGCCCAAAACTCTAAATTATGGATGAGTACATACCAAGCTCAGACGGAAAATGGTACTTCTGGACCAGAAAGTCAACAGAAAATGTCATACGGAATTGAGCATTTGATTTGTCAGTTATACCGTATTATTAACTGTAAGATAGCGTTTATATTTACATAATCTCTTCGTCTACCCTCGTTATCCCGTTTCCGGAACTCTCCTCCATTAATACCGATGGCATTACAGTCGTAATGATGTCAAACATAAAACCACAGGAATCTGACCTTCTATCCGTATATATATGCATACACCATGTCGTACCAGACAATATAGGCTTTTTTATTATTATCTATTATCTGTTACGACATGGTGTATGCATATATATACGGATGGAAGGTCAGATTCCTGTGATAAAACAAATAAATCTCTATAAGCACAATAAAAATCAACAATAAATTTTATTAGATCATGTCATCTATCTTAAGGAATTAGACGTATATCTCTAGAAAAAATCAATTTTATATTCAGCCACTTTTATTCTTGATCCAGTTGTCTATTAACATCTCCAGAACATGCAATGGAACTGGCCCGTTTTCTAAAACAATGGAATGAAACTCTCTAACATCAAAACTCGAACCTGCAAATAAAACCCCATTTAAACGTGAAAGTCAAGGTTTATCTATATATGAGCATGTAGATAAGATATGTTTTGTTTCAAAACACCATTCCCTGTATAGCCAATAAGATGTGTTTTTTAAAGGTTTGAAAATAGCCCAGAAAGTTGAAATATTCATTAATGTTTTGTTTCAATCAATACGAAACAATAGCAACATATCAAACTTACCAAATGCTTTTTGGGCCCTTTCTCTTAATTCCTTTATTTTCAGTTCACCTATTTTATAGGCACAAGCTTGACCTGGCCATGTCAGATATCTATCAACTTCATGTTCCAGATCAGTTCGGGAACTGGCGGTTCTCTCTAACATGTAATCCACAGCCTGATCACGTGTCCAACTGAAAATCAATTAAATTGTGCACTAATTTTAAGAGCCCAGATATAATCCCCTCTCTTTTGTTTTAGTCTTTTTCTCGTTTACTTTTTTCCGCTTAAGGGCTCAATGTCACTCTTGTTGTAACTGAATAATATGTCCCAATCTTTATTCTGGTCAACAAATTGCACTATTTTACAATATCCCAATTTATTGGTGATACAAATTTCATCTTATCACAAGCAATTTAACAAACCGAAAAAATTCAACTAACTGATTTGAAAATCCTAACGTAAACCTTTTTAAATGTGACTTGGATTAAATTTTCGAATGGGTTGTAATGGATAATTTACACAGCAGGTGGAACACACCTAGTAGTAAGGCTATTATTTATTTTCTGTAGCTGTCAAGCCAGCCAGAGTGTTAGTGTCCTTTAAAAAGGGAGGCGAGTTGTGTAGAATGGAGGTAAAGGGTTTGTATTTACATTTTCGGTCAGGTTTTGTTGAATGTTCATGATGAAAACGGTATTTAAATTCTAGAGATGGTTTTCGTGTTGGCAGCTTAAATGTTTAAGATAATCCTACGTTTCAGGCCCTACACTAAACGTACATGGGAGAAGAAAACATATTTATCACTCACTTGAACTGATGTAACCCTGTATCAACCACCAGACGACATGCACGGAACATTTCAGAACCATAACGACCCATTCTAGTAAAATGAAAAATTGAATAAACTATGTTGGAATAGCGTAAGTATATTCATATAAAAGTTCGATATAGTTATCAATTTGTTGATTTAGGTTTGGCGTTACATGTCATTTTATAATTATCTTGATCATAACTAAATGATAGAGAACTTACAAAATATAATCATTATCATACAGCCCCAATTCCTCTCCTAGATATTCGGCATATAAACCCCAACCCTGAAATAATATAGAACAACCAATCTGACACTAAAAATTATTATACGCGAAAATCAACAGTATTGTATCATTTATAGATAATACTATAACCATTTCAGTTTTCCACGTAAGGATTCAATATTGATCTTAGTAATTTCAAAATTTATTTGGTGAATACTGCGTTCAAATTCCAAATTACAACAATTGAATTTGCAAAGGTTTATACAATATTAGGAGTGAAGTTCATTTGATATTAAAATATGGCAAACACAAAATCGTCTAAATAATTCCAAATTTACCTCTAAATACGCTGTGTAGAACGGGAATTTCAGCGGTGGTTGGTAATAATTAGAATCTTCCTGGAACTTCCGGTAGTTTGGTAATGATGCAGACAGGGCATATATACTCTATAAATAAACATTGTATAGTATTTCAGTATTGATATAATTAAAATTCGGACCAATTCATGATCGTCACCCACTTAAGATGGCTGGACTCTTTGAAAACAACTATAAGATAAGTACGAATCTAAGTACTTCTTTATCTCTCTTCATGCATAAATTGGTAGTTTAATTGCCATAAATTATAGACATAATCTAAAACAGACATGACCAAGAATCTATTTAATATGTTTACCAGTTGGAAACGATTAGTACAATAATATTATCTATACCTGTAGATGATGACCGGGAACTGTTTCATGGAGAGCTAATGACATCATATCTATAGTTGCTCTGGAACAGATAGCATTGCAAGTTAAGGTAAGAAAGGACAAACTGTCCGTGTATCCACATATGCATAGAATTCATTTATAAGTTACAAACTGAGAACAAAATTAATGAAATGCATTACGGGATCTCATTACGATTCTAGACGTCAATATTAATCACAGTAAAACCTACGTATCTTCCGGTCTTCTTAGATTGACATAAAACACACCAGGTCTCGAACCATCAGCAGTACCAGATAAATATTCACCACCAGCTCCATCGTAAGGCATCATCCGTATACTGCACGTATAAAAAAATTAAAATGATATATGAAATGGGGTTTAACGCCCAACTGTTAGGAAAATAAAGACTGACACACGCCATACAGTGTACTATGGGGGTAATTTGTACACGGGACCTCAGCTTTTATTCCCACTCGACAGGCTATACGTTGTCCCTTGGCGTGCCCTCTGTCCTGCACGGTTGAGAAGGGGAGGGGGCACACCGGGAAATCCTGATAAAGTAGCTCGACCAAAGTGGAGATAAAACACGGGACCTCCAGACTACCGAGCCAACGTCTTACTCACTGAACCAACTTATAAAAAACAATAATAATCGGCCTACATTAGTTAATGTTATGCCTTAGGGTACTTTCCGTTGGTATAAGTTATACTTAGAATATTAACCTCGAATGAGTACAATCCATCAACGAAAGGAATGGGAAGTATCATCAACACTATACTGTATGCTAGGATTCCACTGTCGAACGATGCGTTACTATAGAATTGTCCCTATTGACTCCATGATCTGGTACGTGCAGATACGTTCAGATACGTTTCGATACGATTAATCCCATTGCTTCGACTTACTTCAATATATGATAAGACCTAACATTACCACTGAGATTACTCCACGATTATAACCACGATTTCAATTGTAGCACGAATCGTGATAGTGGTAACCTAGCATTAGTCAATTTCGTACTAATATTCGATTAATTTTGTTTCTAATGTCACGTGTGAAATGCTAGGAAGGAGAGGTTTACCGCCTATTTATCATCGAAGATCAACTTCAAAGGGGGCTATACGTTCACGTCAATATATCGTTCTATGCAAGAACTAGGCAACTCGTCCCCTGATCTTTTAGGTCAACGCCCCGCTTGAACCTTTGAATTTCTAGTCGAGCGGAAGGGTCATGTGATCGACTAGAAGCTCATCGTATCCCTTAAATTTTATGTTGAGACAGTCGACCAGATATACTACAGCCTGCTGATAGCCGTTTTCACAATGAGCCCAATACTGGTGGCAATTATTTCCGAATTCGTCGATTTTGAACATCTATATTTTGCAGCCAAAATATACGGCACAAGAATACACCTTGAATGGAGGCTTGTGCCTTAATACTTACGCTAATGGAAGATTTGGAATATCTTTGAATAACTCATCTAGTTTGGGAAAAGCCTGATTGTAAATAATGTCTTCATATTTTCTCAGAAGAACTTCCTACAGTACAATAAAAAAATATGTGTTTATTTACATGCATTGCCGTTCTTACAAGATTCCTTGGGTTCGCCATGTCTACCAAAAATTTGATAAATCTTCTTAGAACAAAGTCTCATTTTACTAATTTATCCACAATTCGAAAAATTCTGAAAATGATTGCTTATATGATACAGTTTCGAAAAATATTCTGAAATAGATTTCTTAATTTCTTAACTTACAGCAGAATGAATATGAAATTTGGGCTCATCTCTAATCATTTTAAAAAATTCGGGAATCGATCCACTAAAGCCAATAGCCTTCATTGTCTGTAAAATGTAATAAAAAGGATTAAGTGGCATTACACAAAACAAACAAATGGGAGTATGAAGAGTAGAATTATAATCAGATGTCATATTCCTCCATCACGAGTTCACAAAGCATTCTCAGACTTAAGTTGAGAATTTACTCAAATTTGTTCACCTTATTCTAACTAAAATATAGCCCTTTATAAAACATTTGTTGTACTAATGTATCACATACACCAAAAAGAAACTATGTACGAAGTTTTATGTTTCTGGATCAAAGATATTTCTTATAAACAGTGATTGAAAGTTGAGCAATTTCTCAACTTAAGTCTGGGAATGTTTTGTGAACTCGGGGTTGGGTTTATTTTACATCTTGATCTCTACGGGTGAAAGCATTGCTTTTGGCTAAATTGAAGTCATAACGTTCAATACGTAATGGGTTTGGGTGGTCGAGTGATCTAACGCATGCGGTTGGTACCATAAGATTTGTAATTGAATCAGGTGATATGGTTTAGACCCCAAGATTTTCCGTGATAAGGAATAAGATCGTTTGTCCAACCTAGTGGGTTTGCTCCGGGGTGCTCTTACTCTTACATACATTGTATATCTAATTATTGAAATAAATTTGAACAATAGTTCGTCCCGAATTGAACTGGTTTGTGTCGAGTGGACGCTAAACCTTACTTACTTTGTTCATACTCTTTCCAATTCGTTCAACTTCTTGTAGACCTTTATCATGAACTTCTTTTGGTGACATTTCTAAAGACAGATGCCATTTTAAACAAGCCTCATAATCCCCTTTACCATCTTGCCAACCATCTACACCCCAAGTTGTTCTTGCATTGGGCATGTAATCCTGTAAATAGTTTTATACCAGATAAATAAAACAAAATGTTCTCGCATGTAATCCTGCAATAGTTCTATACGCGAAAATGTAATAAGAAGCTCAGAAAGGTGATCGCCAGAGATTTGTGGACGGTGTTGGGTGAGTTTGATTATAGCTTTAGTTTGACTAATTGCACATACCTTTTGAATAAAAGATTTCATGTCCCTGTATGCTACCATTATTCCTTCGATGGCTTTTTGGGCTCGCTCACGAATGCCTGGTCTGAAAGAAACAGCACACAATGTCAATTTATGTGCATCAAGGAATATTTCTTCTGGATATGACGTTTATCAAATACAATTATAATTTTCTACTGAAGTGTATAATTATGATAAATGTGGATTGGTGATTCTAGATCAAACATACGTCGTGTAGTCAACTAAATCCACCAAATATCTTGGATTTGAACAAACATGTGTCAATTTAAGAGGATTTATTTTGCTGATTTACTTTGTCAAATAGCTTACAATGTGTATTTAACAATTTATGTTCAAATGATGAAATAAAATCAACTTATTAAAAGGACAATAACACTCTTGCTGGCCTGACAGGTTCCGAAAAAAAAATTAGCCTTAATCTAACTACTAGATGTTTACAACCTATCTTACTTGTACAGAGGGTTCGAAAATATGTTTAAATCCAAGTTGCATTTGAAAGTGCTTACGTAAGGCTTTTCAAACCATGTTAAGGCATGTAGTTGAATTTTTTCAATTTTTAAAATTAGGTGTGTTAAGATGAAATTTGTATCATTTATTAATTGGAATAGTGTAAAATAGTATAAATTTATGACCAGAATAAAGATTGGGATATATTATTCAGTTACAACAAGAGTGGTATTGGGGCTTTAACCCGAAAACGAAATTAAGATCAGTAAATAAACTGAAACTAATTGCTAGCCTTTTTAAAAAACACTTTACTGTAGTTTCTCAAATCTAGATATGCTCAATATATACTGGGTGTTGTGATTTTTTTCCAGTACTGAGCCATTCTCTGCTAGTCACTTTCTGGAAACGATGGCGAGACATCACATCGTTATCTACTTCGACTCCTTAGATCTACAGCAAAGAATTAGACTATACACAAATACAAAAAGTCTTACTTAACATTGTCTGGTACTGAAGATTCATCAAGAAAAGTTGTAAAAGGGGTGTAATATACTGAGTTGGTGACGTCATCAACAAGGCGTTCATCTATTTGTCCTGGAACGGCGTTCTAGAAAATAAATTTGCATTAAATGATAGAGAATTTAATACATTGGTGGTGGTAACATGGCTTTTTGACCTGACCAGCTCGGTATTATACTCTATAGAATGCGACGTGTATATATTATTTTGTTACTAATAAAGCTATGTCTTAGAATTAGTTTCCCAAAACAGGTGTGACGGTTGAAAAAACAAAACCATGATCCACAATAGCACAAATCACTAACGTTCTTTGTCAATGAATTATGTCTTATGTTTGTGGGACAGGTTATATTTGGGAGATCAGAAATTGTAACAATATTTTTAGTATTTCCGACTAACGCCTTATTTCTACATGCATTATATTTATAATATACATACTTACAATTGAAACATTGTTATACGTATTGCCTTGCTTAATAGCCTCTTTCATCAAGTCTTTAAACTGTGAAAACTGAGAAAAAAATATGATATAACGAAATTATAAATTTAGTCTCCTCGGCAAAGAATTTGGGAACAAAGTAGACGAACACATATGAATAGCGGACATGGCGTGAAAATGAAAAATACATGGGATCTAAAGAACTGTATAGTGAATGTATTCGCTTTCGTGTAACACTTGTGTAACGCTTAATGAAATCAAATGAATGGAGGTTTAATGTCCCACTTCCTCGTGCGGATATACAAACCGGGATAATGAAGTTACATTTTCTGAATTCATGTCAATATGGGAGATAGAAACATAGCGGATTTAAAGAATGGTGTCAGAGACATTAAATCCCACGATATCGAAGAATAGGTATCTGAACTTCGCCATCTGAAATGAAGCGTGCCCCCCCCCCCTCCCCGATCTATTCACGTAAGTTTGATATCATTTGTAGTAATATTGGGGGTAGGGATTTGTGCCATAGAACAAATATATATAAAATATTACATGTATTAAAGTATAGGCTTATTCTGAAACGTATATTAACTGTTTATGAAATATCATTATATTCTAGATTGTTTTAATTGGGTTCTTATCTAAACAAAGTTAGGGATGTTTTGCTGGTTGTTTTGATACATTAATTACGCATTAGAATTAATTCTGGGTGTCTGAAATGATTCATAAATTGAACTAAGGGGTAATTAACACATCTATCATATGCCATATTAATGGAATGTTGTTCCAGACCAAATTTGGTATTGGTATGCAAGGACTGTTAAACCACTTAGGTCCACAACACGTGATGGGCTATTTGACCAATTAAATAATTAAGAGCGTAAACCTAGGGGTATACAAGTAACTTGGTTTGCGCGTTTCGGGAGACATCCATTTGGTTCTTGAAGCGAGAACATGTAGTTCTCCATCGACAAACAGCCGAGTCTGGCTGGATCAGAGAATGACTTTAAAAAAATGCTTGTAACCATGTAACCTAAATGTAGCAGTGCTCGTTATATAAAACAGTAGAACCGAAATGTGGTATTTGTTGTTCCTGTATTGAAAAGCAATGTGAAGTCCTATAATTATAAGAAGAAAGACACACCAGTAGCAGCCAGTCTAGAACCAACCAACCCCAACATTAGACGATCGGGCCAATAACAAAGATGTGTAGTCGGGTAGTACTACACATTCTGTTGTTCACTTTTTGTAATATCAGTGTAATTTGTGTATTGTCTGCCGGTCTGTCTTATCGGTGTTCTTTGCGTATAGCGAGAGAAATGAAATGGGGTTTAACGTGCTATTGTGCTATGGGGGAAATTTTTCCCGGACAACGGTAATGGCATACTCTTATATCGAATACCAACTGTCAAGGGATCTTTTATGGGCACGCCAATGTGTACACGGGACCTCGGTTTTTCGACCCATCCGAACGGCTAGGTATAGCGAGAGCCTCCTGTAATTACTAGTATAATAAATTTGCTAGAATCTTGGAACCAAGATCACCAACAGAATCGCCTCCCTGTATAGTTAAAATGACAAGTAGCTTTAGTGTAACACTATGGTGTCAGAGTAGACTATCCTGGTTACGGACTCGAAATAAGCAATGTGACACTCTGGGTGTCATATTATCGTCTAGGACTTCTGGTACTTCACGTTGTTAAAGATCAACGACGTCAATATTCAATTAACTGACTCTGGAACCCTTTTTACGTTGACTTAGTTTAATATCTTTATAACATCCATAATTTACATATAAGCTACATATTAAGTTCTCGTTCCCCAGTCTGTGTTTTGCGGGGTGTTTCCTCGTTTCCTAGACGAGAAGGCTGCAGTGTTCGCCTGGGAAGCCTCTCCGTGGTATCTACTTCCCAGTCTCAATGAATATCTAAAGGAAATTCAACCGCGCACTTTCTTATAAAGGGGTTACGTGCGTGAGTCAGTATTGAGCCCCGGGAGATTGACCTACTAATGACCAGGTGCGACCTTTACCGGATCGTTCAGTTGCACAGATTCTACCATAAGTTTCAACGTGGTCCACTTATATGGGCATCTAAGAAGATGGCTAAACATGTTTCTAAAGCATGGGATTATCAGACTATGATGTCATTGCCCGACTTTAAACTTACAGACATAATCTTGTTACCCTAGATCTTGTTGTCACAGGTACTAGCTAACAATTTCAATATATTAAACAGAGCCCCTTACAGAACTTCTAACTTCTACAGTATATATGGCATATAGTGTTATATCAGGTGTTATAGAAAAAGTAGGCCAACGCTGCCGCGTGCACGGCATCGATTAGGTCCCCATTTGAACTAAACATTGTTCACATAACTAATAATTGGCGATGTAGAAAATAAAATTCACAAAATTGTTACCTGTTTAGGTATTTTTTGAAGTCTTTCAATAAAGTTTTCAAAATCACCTCTCGAAACAAATGGAGTGGTACTAACAAAATGATCAGGATTAGCCGTTAACCCTTCCAGGAAATTTACTGGGTTGAGGGTATTGTGGCTGAAAATAGTCAAATATAATTAATTAAACCCATGAACGTCTAACTAAATAATAATGCTCAATTGGTTTATTTGGAGAATTGAATCCCGTCAAATTAGCTAAGTCACTTTTATTGCTGTTTTAAAACTAAAGACATACAGTCACGCGTTTAAAAGCAACTGTGTACAGATAACCACCTAATGTTCAATTAATATGGATATTCAGGTAATGGACTACTCTCTTAAATAATTCATCATACAAAATCCTTTACCCACATAATTGTACTTCATTTCTTTACATTTTGCTATACAAAAAAAAAACACGAGCGTACTAAATGGGCCGAGAAAAAGACCATGACGTCATACTTGAATTGACGAAGCCTTAAAGCCATTTTTTACGAAAATCGTCGCCTGTAAAAACAGCAACAACAAAATGTATAGCGCTAAGCGGATGATTTTTGGTTCAGATGGCGTGGAACATAATTACAATACACGGTCAAGGGAATCAGACAGAACTTGTTTTTCTCGATTGACAACTAATAGGGCTAATTGTTGGTTGAAGTATTTTAATCTTTTAAGGTTATATATCATATCACAAGTGTCAAAGATTTCCATACGTAAACCTTAGGAATCAATTTATGGTGGAATCACTTTATATTATTTTAATTAAATTATGTCATCTTCTGATAGTTTCCAGAACAATCTTGTATACTTACAGTCGCCATCTATATCCATCAACGTATGTTTGTAAACTATCTTTAAATATCAGATAATCAGCTAGTTGCTTTTGGTTGAAATCGTTGGAATCGATGGCATTTACCCTTTTAAGGAAACCTTCCACTTTATCCTGAATAAAACGTAGAATGAAATAAAACATTCTTTACACGTATACAAAAAAAAAGAAAGAAATAATAATGTTCTTTAGTTATTTATCTAAAAGTTCATTCTTTTTATATGCATATAAACGGTGCGATGAATTATTATACTATGTATTTGCACTCAATTAATGTCATGCTATTACAGTCTTCCCATATACGAAAACCATTCAAATTCCACTAGATGCAGCATAGCCCTAATTTAACTTACATTTCGTGGTTTAAAAAGATCAACACCGAACTGGCGTAGTCGATCATTGCGACTAAAATCCCCTGTAAGTGTGGCAAATTCGGGGGAATCATCTAATCTCCATTCCCAAAACTCATTTTCTATCGATATTAAGTCATCCACTGCACTGCCTTAAAATATAAAATGAAAGTTTGCCAGACATCTAAAATACGTCCACTAAAAGCTTTGTCACCAAAGTGTTTTTTTTTATTTTCAAAATAGTTTGATCACCATTTAATGTTTTAAGAAACAATTTGCCTTCACGACCATAAAACAATTACAGGCTGTTTATTTCAATACCCATAACAGGCTACAACTTTCTTTTACCTTACAGCTAAAGTGATCGAAAGTAATCGAAAGTTCTGTTATTTGTGTAGTATCTATACTAGAGGCTTTATATGAAATGAAATGGGGTTTAACGTCCTACTGTTCTTCTTCGACTGAAATAATGAAGACGGGCATACGCCATACAGTGTGCAGAGAAATTGTGCGCGGGCAGCGGCACTAAGACCTACTCTTATATCGAATTTCAACTGCCAAAGGATCGTTTATGTGCACGCCAATGTGGTTTTTCTTTCCATCCGAACGACTATACACCCTTGTCAGGCCCCTGCCATGCACCACTGACAATCCCGATGAACTTTCATTGTCGACCCTCTGTCCGGCACCACTGATAATCCCGATGAAATTTCGCGGCCAATGCAGAGATCGAACATGCTACCTCCAGGCTAACAAGCCAGCGTCTCACCCACTAGGCCACCGTGGCCCCCGATGCATATTTAAGATATATATCGTACCCCCAATATACTGACAACATAATATTATTGGGATGCTAATATTATTGAGATGCATTACAAATAATTCTTACTGGGACTTGTGGGGTTTCGCAGCTACGTATACTGCGGTTGACGTATAAAAGTGTGCTAAATATTTTAAGGTAAGAGTTACGAAATCTGGTGTATATGCAGTATGTCTCGATAGTATCATTAAGAAGGTTCACCCTCTGTTACTTCAATACCAAAGAATACCGAATGCAGTGGAGTAGTGACCTACTTGAGTAACTACTACACTGCTGTAAAGGAGGCATTGCGTAAGTTAAGTAAAGAAACGTTATATCAGTTTACATAAAAATGCGATTTCTGCATAATACATGTAGTGACCAATGATCTGCGGTTTTAATTTCACTCACTGATATTAATGCAAATATCGGTCCTCACTTACCTCGCTCATCCGCCATTATGTAAAAGCCGAGTGTACGCTTTCAGTGGCCAATACTGATAACATAAAGGCTAGAGAGTCTATTATAACTCTCACCACTAGTAATGGCTCACACTGTTCTTTAGAGTAGTTATAAATTTACAACTGACTTGTTCAACACTTGAATTGCTATTCAGCTTAAATTAGAGTCATATATACAATACCAACGATTAGTATTCCTAAAGTGAAAATATTGGGGAACGCTAGATCGGAGATGCTCCTGTCCTGTAAATAACAGTTTAAAGAACAGATATGCGCCACAAATCACCACTGACACCCCGATTTTTTCAAAAAAAATTCTCGAGGGACCCCCACGCCCCCCCCCCCAACAAGATTTCCTGGGTCCGCCTCTGCCTGCACATGTTAGCACATACAACGTCATAATATGTGGATTGTAGGTTAGGGTTAGGACCTGCAGATTTCTTAAACCCTTGGCCAAGCCCTACGCTAACATACAATCCACATATGACGTCATATGTGCAGGACCGTCTCGAATCTAGCGTTCTCCGAAAATATTTCCATGTATAACTACAACACGCTACAGGAAGTAGATCTGTATATTGTTAAATGATACCGAAACACCCATTAGTGCGCGTAGGGGTTTTTAGCAATGAAAGGAAACCGGGGGACCCCGATACAAGAGGTTATATTTACATTGGGTCTGTAAGTAAGTAAATACTTAATAGTTTATTTTATCAACCCAATTTGTACATATAGAAAACACTACATCAAATGAGAGTCTCGGGAGTTTCTTCGATTGTTGATGAAAATATTTTTTAATGTTCATAATTTGACTGCACAATATGCGAATCGCGAACAGTGATGAAATCCCAATTTACGGGTTGTTTAAATTGATAGTGTTTTTCAAATAGCATAAATAATATTCTTGGACATAATTTCGGTAAGTCTTAGATAAGGTTATGTTAATTTTTGTTAGTATATTTATTTTTCACGTGAGAGTGATAACACGTCTTTAAAACCACATACAATTTTTGAATCAAATTCTTCTAATTTAAAGGATAAAATATCCCTTAGAAGTTGAAATTCGATATAAGAGTAGGCCGTAGCGCCACTGTCCGAGCAAAATTGTCCTCATAGCACACTGTATGGTGTGTAACCGCATTCATTAGTTCAGCCAGAGTAGAACAGAAGGAAGTTAACCCCATTTCATTTCTTTGAACATATCACATCTTTCAGTAGGATTGAACATACACTGGCTTATGTACGACATATATCGCACTACGGCAATTCTATCGTTTGACAGTACACTGTATCTGTTACATTTTCAAAGGGAGCGGTAAATATAATGTGCTGTCACTTAAGCACGCATTATGCAAGATCTAAATCTCCCTATTGCGTGTCTTTATTTAAAAATTTAATACAAATTAATAATTAAGCATTACTAAACTTAATAAGACTATAATCAACTCGCGATGTCATCCGATAGTCTGGTTTTTCAATAGATTCTAACACGTTTTGCGGTTGATGAGGTTATCGTTAAATGGATAATCGAGACATTGTTTATTATCGTATCAACGTTAGAAATGCCAGCTCTTGCCTAATCTTACCTAATTTAAGCGGTGGACACACTAGCCGAATGATTCGGCCGAATCGTTCGGCCGAATCAATCGGCGTCGAAATTCGCCTAGTGTGTCCACTGTCATTCGGCCGAATTTCTAATCGGCCGAATGATTCGCCCGAATCAAACATGTTTGATATATTCGGCCGAATATTTATTCGCCCGAATTATATTCGCCTGGTGTGTCCACTTCGCCGAAGCATTCGGCCGAATGTAGAATTCATTAGCCAATCAGCACTCATATCGAGAAGTCATGTGATTGTTTGAAGACATAGACGCCGCCGTTTTTAATCATGTGACGTGGAAAGTGATGCAATCGACTGGTGAATCGGCCGAAACATTTGGCTGGTGTGTCCACCCATTCGGCCGAACGATTCGGCCGAATCATTCGGCTAGTGTGTCCACCGCTTAATGCCGCTTTAAGTATACATAATAATAAATTCAAGGGAAATTGGTTCATGTGTATAGTCATGAGTGACACAATTTTTCCTATTACACGAAACTCATCACCCACGTATTCCGAAAATAAAGCCTAAAATAAAATACCCCATATAGATGAAAAGACAATTTCAATTATATAATATTTTAATATTTCTGAAATTATAATGAACTCACATATGGAAATACATGTTTAAAGCTTTAAGAATTTTATCTTACCGAGTGTTTTTGGTAATAAACCTGACAGGAAAACTAACAATAAATTGACATGAAACATTTAGCTGTCTACAGTTTTCTCCTGAAACAAGAAAAAAGAAACAGATATAAATACACCAGATCGAAATGGAATTGCTGTAATTGTGCATACTTAACTGCGTTTAAACGCTACTTGAATGTTTTATACGCTCATTCGTATATTTGTCTTACGCCCAATATTGCCATTGTAGATAAACATTTTATTTTTTTAGTAATATTTAGTAACTATTATAACCTGCATCCATTGCGAATAAAACTGGATAAAATAGTTGCAGTTTTCGATTATTACAAATAGTTTTATCAGTTAAAGGCAGCGTAATTAGTGATGCAAATGTACACCGTATCGATATTGCCAATCTATAGAGGAGGAAAACATCATATAACTCATTTTTAGTATTAGGATGCTTTAACGTTGCGTTTAGTTGACGTGTTACTTTATTAATGTCGGTAAGACAATCCTGAGAAACATATGGGTCTATATTAACGGGCATGTCAGTGAAATCCGGGTGATATGGGGGGTTGGGATGGCCTAGTGGTCTAGAGTGCCACGCTTCTACCTCTAGCTGGCCTGCCACCTCTGGCTCGCGGCTGTAGTTTCGAGCCCTGGTGTGACCGTATATGGCATGGAGATAGGGGCGCCTTCTCAACCTCGTGGGTTCCCTCCGGGCACTCCGGTTTCCCCCCACTGCTAAAGACCCCTACGCGCAAGCGAATTATTGAAATAAAATTACACCATATGTTAGTCCCGAAATGACCTAGTTGTGTTGGGTGGACTTGAGTGGACGTTAAACCCAATTTCTTTCTCTTTACGGGTTATATACGTGTATCACGTTTTTAAAACACAAGTCATCGCAACCAATATTTTTCTATGTGAATTGTGTTCGATTTCTAATTTATAAAACAAGACAACCTGCAGACGACAGACAGAATTAAATGAAAAGCTTAGGTAGCCAATATCCTTGGTGTCTTAGGGTTATATCTTGGTGGTATTCAACTTTTAAAAGTCGTGATGGAAATAGGAAAGCCTTGCTGGCGTAAAATTGTTTGTGCGGCAAATTTAGTAATTTTCAGTTGAGAAATTTATTGGTGATAGTCCTGTGGTCGTTTACGAAATAACAGGGGGGCTCCAATTTTTCGAGATAAATTTTTTTCTCGAAGGTTTTATATGGAATCAGACCCGCTGAATCCATTTTTCGCTACTGGATCAAATAACTAATTAAAATCACATTCTTTTAAAATGACACCTACATGTCGAAATACTCGGCTGTTTGTAATGTTTTTACATAGAATAGGTTCCCTGATTCTTTTTTTGATAATAGTTCACTATCAGTCAGATTTTATTTTGAATCCGTTTACGAAATACATGTAATAGGTGACCCAAATTTTTCGAGATAAGTTTATTTTTCGACGGTTTTATTTAGAACCGGACCTGCTGAATCCATTTTTCGCTTCATGATCACTGTCTGTCTGAGGGAGGGTAAGCGAGTCGCTAATTACTAATTAAATAATTAAAGTTGTAGTTAACCCCAATGATTTACCCGGGGGGGGGGGGGCTAATGGTCTAGAATACCGCTTCTTCGACTTCTAGCTGGCCGGCCACATCTGGCTTGCTGCTGTGGTTTCGAGCCCTGGTGTGAGCGTATGTTGCAAGGAGATAGGGGCGCCTTCTGAACCTCGTGGGTTTCCTTCGGGCACTCCGGTTTCCTCCCACTGCTAAAGACCCCTACGCGCAAGCGAATTATTGAAATAAAATTAAAACCATGTTAGTCCCGAAATGACCTAGTGGTGTAACTTGTGTTGAGTGGACGTTAAAGGGCTTATCCCGATATATTTTTTGGGAATAAAACTGCTTAATTTTGTGTTAAAATCCCTTAAAATATTTGAGTCAAGGGCTGAGCAACTACTTCAGTATTTATGATACGTTTTCAAACGACTTAAATCCGTCAGTCTTCATCTGGAATTTGAGACCGGTGCCCCAAGGTGTATTTTGTGATATCTGGATAAAACCAAACATTTTTTTTAATAAAAATAATGTGTAGTTGAAATTTGCCTGTCTTTATCAAGTACAGCACATGGGGTATTAACTGCATAATCCGCTCAAGTAACCGTAATCGGTTATAAGGTCCCCCAACAAAACAATTGACCCGAAATCTTAGGGGTTACGTGTCCGGATAAGCAGTTTTGGCGTTCACGTCCAAACGACTCAATACTTTGAGTTGAAATTTTGAGATAAGGTAAATACACCATTTCCCTATATTTTGGCGTTTTATTTTTAACATTCTCAGACTCCTATTTTGGAGCCTCTGTTTAATTCGGGATTGTCCCTTTAAACCACATTTCTCTCTCTCTCTCTCTCTCTCTCTCCAATTATTTCCCATCCCCTTTTGCAATTAACATAGGGATAATTCAGTGCAAGTAATAAACATTGTGGAAATGCGCCACTGATGTCACCTACGGAGATTGATCACACGAAGAGGGTGTGTCCACTAATTTGTGGGTGTGTCAGTCCAGAGAGCTTGGAGTCCAGTCTCCTACTGATGGGACTATACTAGCGGTGACCGGGGAAAACATAAGTGTCTTTTCCCATTTACGTTCGAAAAAGATCTATAATGATTGAATTATCGAAAGATGTGCCCAGGATGATATTATTAATCTATGTAAGTGCATGCTGCAGAGTGTACCATATCAATCGACCGAGAGTATAAAAAACGAAACGAAATATAGATCTGTATTTTAAACAGATTGACATTATTTAGCTTATCGAGACCATAATCAAATCTTGCATTCGTCGCTAGCCTACGATATTTACTAGATTTGAATCCGATTTGCTGCTCAACGCGCAATGGTTATTTAATTACAAATATGGATAATCGAGACTATGTTTTTTATCATACCGAATTTAGTAATGATGATCGAAGCTAGGCCTAAAATTCTTCAAAATCCAATATCTTGTTTTAGAGTGGATTAATTTGACTCAAATATTTAGCAAGTTCCCTTTATATTATCTAAGTTTAAAATTGTATACTGAGAACTGCCAGCTCCCATAATTCCACTTTAAGGAACATGAAATAATCTGATATTTTTTTATTGTCAGAAGTTTCCCGTATTTGTCGGTATGCGATAACTTCACGCCTCATCTGAACTCACCGTTATATTATGGATTTTTCAAGATATTAGCCGTGTCAATGTAGCATGAATACTAACGTATTAGTCACCTTCTGCATGCCAAACTGCTCTTTATCAGATTAACTACAGATAAGTCATGTTTTATTCATGTATTAAATGTCCTGTTCGTCTGATTCTGACAAGCCGCCTAACTACAATTGTCTAATCTAAAAACAAAAAACAAACGGAAGTTCTTTTGAGACAATTATCGGGCGTATCTGGTAAGATACATACATACAGCACTTAAGCCACCACAACGATATCCTCTGCAGACTCCGCAGACTCACGGAGTGGTTTTCATACTTTTTGGGACAACACGCCATACTTGTTTCCAAGTCTGTCAAATTCGACTTCCTAACTGACCCATGACATGTTTTACCCCCCCCCCCTTAAAACAAAAAAAACCAAAAACAAATACCCTTTTCACAAGGGCATTGTAGGCAACGCTCAGAGATTGATTTATACTGTTCATTTCGATGTACCCCTCGTGGGTCTTTGTATATTGCTTAATTCTCTTAACTGAAATTCGTTTCCATTATAAAGTCGATGATTCTGATAACCACTAACGTATATTTTATTGTCCTATATTTATAACTGTTGAGTTTATGTTATACTAATATCAAATGTTTGCAATTTGTTTTTTTACCAAAAAGTACACTGCTGTAATAGTTGATACATTATGTCACACTGATCAGCAGTGAATTTTCGCTAGGCCGCCACAATCACTGATAAAGATGATCTATGCGACTTAATGAGCCAGAAATTTTAACTTGTTTCCTGCGACAAATGAATTCTAAAATATTTTTTTTATGTATTGGAAAAAAAAGTAAAGGTTTGTGACGTATTTGTAGGTAAACATTATTTCCTATGTCCTTGTAATTCGGTATTAAAACGAGTATAAGGCATCATTTTACCCGAACTAGTAACGTCTAATGTAAACAATTCACGAGCCTATCCAGCTAATGATTGACGCCGCGTGCTGTGACAGCACGTGTTAAAGACAGTCGCCTTTAAACGATATATTACTAGACTCGTTATTCTCTGTGAAACAGATTGACACATTCGGCAAACCTCGACAGATTCTACGCATCTTAATCTCGACTGTATGTCCATTTCCGCCATATTTGATAAATTGTAATGGTTCGGAATGAAAAAAATGGCTGCCCCCATGGAGACTTCTGTAGAGAGCGTATTATATCAACAAACGTCACGTTTGGCATTAGGTTTGTGGAAATACCAAGGAATTTTATCAAGCCAGCAGCCTTGAGACATTATCTCTGCTTATTTAGGTATACACACTCTACAGAAGGCGCGATTTGGGACATTTTTGTAAAAGCGACACGTTTTCCTGTTTAAAGTAAATCGGTAGCCGCATCGCAAATGTATGGGCGTAGGTACATAGCACTTACTGTCATACATCCGAGTCTAGATGTAGGGTACCCGAATCTGTCGAGATTTGCCGAGTGAGATTGACATTATGTAAATATGTATGTAGAAACAGTAATGTATAGTATACAGTAATTTTTTGGGGGGATCAACATATTACCAAGAGCCTCAGCGGATGTTGGCCGTGTGGGAACGGGTGGGGTGGGAATTTTTCTATACCCTTGATTGATATGAGTCCCCAGCCCATAATGCAACCCACTTTACTAGGATAAACTTACCACCAGCCCCCAACTAACCATTATAAATTATATTGTTATTGTTTATGTGCACTTTTATTAGTTCGTTGAGTCAGACTCGGACTCCGGGAGCTCGGTCGATTAAATTAATTGCAAAATAAACAATATAATTTTCACATGTTGAATAAGCAGATGCGGAAACGTGTCGAAGCGCAACTAATTTTTAGGATTCATATCATTTAGGCTTATAGCATGTCTTTATTAGCCCAGTCAGTGAAGAACAGTAGGACGTTAAGTACCATTTGATATTCATTTTTTTAGAAGTGTACCTTTAAAAGGCAGTAGGGTAATAATGTGAACAAGTCACGGAGTGGTTTTCATACTTTTTTGGAAAATATGCTATTACCAGTTCATGTTTATTAAAGCTGAACTCCGGCTACAAAAATACCGAAATAATTAAATCAAAAATGTTAACGCCCCCAGCAGCTATACTTGTTTCCAAGTTTGAAATAAATATGGCTGACATGGAGGCTTATGACGTGGAAAGGCAAACCGCTCTCCCATCCTGTTTGTTTGTTGCCAGCCAGCTGTACACATCCGGTTTATTCTTACACATGTACGCTTCACTGATTGCTCTATTTTCCCCAACAACAGTGTACGAAATTATTGAAGATTGCAAAATGTCGGATCAGGGAAGTCTGTAAATAATTATATGAACTACGTCTACTACAATATAGTCTAATCTTTACTCTAAAACAAAAGATGCAAAAACTTACCCGAAACTGAAATTTAAAGCAAAACAAATCACCATCAGAAACTATTGTCTTCTTCATATTATTATTCCCAAGTCTTCTTGTAAATATTTTATACATATTTTATGTAAATCACCCAAAAAATTATCTCCAGTGTAATTATAACTAATACTATGCAATAAACAGATAAGATTAGATTTTCACATTATGTCACCATGCTCGATTGTATTTGGCCGCCCCAAAAGATGTAGTTATGTACCTTGGTCGTTTTCGTAAACAAACATCAAACATGGCTTCTTGTGAAAATCTAATCTGAACTACAAGAAAATCTAATCTAAACTACCTGTTTATTGCATTAGTTATAATTACACTGGACATTATGCTGCGATAACTTGTTTGGTGAATTACATATATGTGTAAGATATTCACAAGAAAACGTGACAATAATAATATGAAGAAAACAGGTAAGCCATATCGTTTTGCATATTTTGTTCTAGAGTAAAGCTTGGGCTATATTGTAGTAGACGAAGTTCATATAATTATTTACAGGCTAACCTGATCAAACATTTTGCAATCTTCAATAATTTGGTATACTGATTGTTGGGAAAAACAGAGCAATCAGTCAAGCGTGTGTAGAGAATAAGGCCGGGTGTGTAGAGCTGTCTGACAAGAAACAGACTGATAATGAGATCGGCTAACCTTTCCCGGTCATACACCTACATGTCAGCCATATTTATTTCATAAATTGGAAACACGTATGGCGGCTTGGAGGTTGGGGGGCTTAACTTTTTTCTTTCTTTTTTTTTAATTATTTCGGTATGTTTGTAACCGGAGTTCAGCTTTAAAGGTTACAAAAAGAAATGGTATAACACGTTTTTGAGCCAGATGCAAATCTTTATTTGAGGGATTCTACAATAACAGAAATATTAGTCCAAAAAGGTTCCGACCCGTTCAGTATTTACAAAGATAAGAGATAATTGAAAATTTCGCAAACATTTGATTTGACATCCGTTGTTGACAATAAAACAAGCCAGCTCCTCTTATAATGTTTGGTAAAACCGTTTGATGACCCCCACCCCATCCCCTTTAATTTGTTGGAATTCATGCCGAGTGTAACTTCGGTTTACGTTTTCTTAAGAACCTCTAAAAATAATTAAATTATCAGTTTAGCATGGTATAAATCGTAAAAAAAACAATGGATTTAAGTAATGAAACGAACAAATTTTAGTGAAGAAAGATATACCAATAATGGAATTAATATCGTTAACAATTAATATTGTTTTACTTTTGCTTTGGTGAAAAAAATTAAAATCAATTCTGGAAATATCCATTTTGTTATTCTTCACATTCTAGTGAACATGAATTTAGCCGTAACCCAGTTTTTAACGATATAATAAAAGAAGTTAATGTATATAAATCTTTCATAGGTCATCCGACATAAGTGGCTTTAATAAATAGAATATTTGATAGTTTTCTTGAACAAAATCATCGCCGTGTAGATAGTACCAGACATTCGTCACGATAGCTGTAAGAGGATATTAATTTGCGGTTAGCCATTATATTAGCGCGATGTCTTCTACGCTTAGTTTTTCGGTTACTAAAAATAGACCACTTGGTGCGTTTAGTGCATACTTGAAAATCAATGGCCATACACAAAATAATAGGCAGTGTGAAGTTAGCTCAATTTTCGTTTTTCGTTATTCAACATTGGTGAATATCGAAAAACGAGCTACTCGTTTTCGATATTGGCGAATAACGAAAAACAACTAGCTCGTTTTTAGATATTGGCGAATGTCGAAAAACAAGCTACTCGTTTTTCGTTATTCAAACTTGAATATCAAAAAAGCAGATTTGGTGGATGTATATCTACATAATGTCTCCAAAACACATTTGATCAAATCAGTTATCTAAAATGAACTACAAAATGTCTCCAAAACACATTTGATTAAATCAGTTATCAAATATGAACTAAAGATATCATAAATGAGGATGCCTGAGCAGTGGATTCACACAAAAACTGTTCTTTCTCGTTGTTTTTGATATTGGCGAATCTCGAAAAACAAGCTACTCGTTTTTCGTTATTCAAAATATCAAAAAGCAGATTTGATGGATGTATATCTGCAGAATGTCTCCAAAACACATGTTATTCAATCAGTTTTGTAAAACGAACTAAATATGTCATAAATGGGGATGCCTGAGTAGTGGATTAAAATAAAAACTGCTACTTCTCGTAGTTTTTTTATATTGACGAATCTCGAAAAACGAGCTACTCGTTTTTCGTTAAATTCAAACTTGAATATCAAAAAAGCAGATTTGATGGATGTATATCTACACAATGCCTCCAAAACACATTTTATTAAATCAGTTTTGTAAAACAAACTAAAGATATCCTAAATGAGGATATCAAAAAACAACGAGAAGTAACAGTTTTTATGTAAATCCGCGGCTCAGGCATCCTCATTTATCACATATTTTGTTTGTTTTACAAAACTGATTGAATAAAATGTGTTTTGGAGACATTATGCAGATATACATCCATCAAATCTGCTTTGTTGATACTCAAGTTGATACGAGTAGCTCGTTTTTCGAGATTCACCAATATCAAAAAACAATGAGAAAGAACAGTTTTTATGTGAATGCACAGCTCAGGCATTATCATTTTTGACATTTTAAGTTCGTTTTACAAAACTGATTTAATAAAATGTGTATTGGAAACATTCTGCAGATATACATCCATCAAATCTGGGTTTTTTTCTATTCAAGTCTGAATAACCAAAAACGAGTAGCTTGTTTTTCGAGATTCGCCAATATCAAAAACAACGAGAAAGAACAGTTTTTATGTGAATCCACTGCTCAGACATCCTCATTTATGATATCTTTAGTTCATTTTAGGTAACTGATTTGATCAAATGTGTTTTGGAGACATTATGTAGATATACATCTTCAATACTAAGCCTATAGTGTTTAAATACTACAATAGTCATATTGTATTAGTAGTGGTAATACCGGCTATCCTGTCGTATACGTGTATGATTTTATGTTGGGATTCTTTTGGATGGGATGGGTAGGGGTAATTTATTACCCCCCCACACACACACACACACACCCACACACATACACACACACACACACACCTTTCATGTTCCCTTGATCATATGGTCCATGGAAAATTCAGCACTGGGAATAATTCTGCACGCAGGCCCAACTAATCAATAAAAAGAATTCAAGCGAGCATTAAATGATTACCGGCATAAAAAGAAAAAGGATCGCATTTGAAAAGTTCAAAAATGAAATATTTATTTATGAATTTCTGAAATGAACAAGATCAATAAAACACTGAGAAGTACCATGTGTTAATGTCTTATCTACAGTAACTTATCAGTTTATCTGTTATATGTATATAATATATAGGGTGGTGGAAACAGTGGTGGATTTTTGTTTGAGGGCGTTGAGATGGGGGTTGTGGTGAAGTACTCCCGCCAAATAAAATATCCACTACAACAACACACCCATTTAGGCTATCTGAAAATATGACTGAATTTAAATCTAATGATGTACCATTCATTCCACCGATATTTAGTTTTTAAACGATTTAACTAGGCGTTTTCTGATCGGACTCGAGCATCCACAACGGCAAATGTCATATTGCATAACGGTTGTCATTCAATATAGTCGGTGTGTCGATACTAAAAGAACAATTTTAGGAACAGTAAGCTACGACGTTTCCGAAAACAAGACAATTTAACTCCAAGCAAATTTAGGAGCAGTAAGCTACTGGGTTCACGAAGGCGAGAACATTTATTTGAAATATTTTTTTTATCACCAGTTAGACAATTATATGTTTTATTTAATACATATTATCTTGATTATTTCAACAACCTAATCACGTAAGATGTCAAAGCAGTAGAAAATGGTTATGCGTACATGTATATAAATAGTTTGTCGTAAATGAAGTTCGTACAGTCGCAAATGACGATATTAACTGACATTTCGATTACAGTGGAATGAGAAACATACGCACACGAAAATAAGCAAGAAAGCAAATCTCCCTTCGCTTCACACAACAGTGACATTTTCAATATCCTAGTGCATTATTGACATGGCATCAATGCCTAATGTCAGCATACATACATGTACTAAAATACACACGAAACTTAGAAGTTGATTCAAAAATTGTAATTACAAATACAACATGAGCAAGGTTAACAAAAAGCTTTAACAAAATTCTCGTTTCTCTTAACAATCTCTTAATATTTGAATATAGACACATGCATGACACGCACCCAAAACAATTATAAGACAATCTCAACACGTAAAATTACTAGGTAGTATTAGAGTCGAAAAGTATCACGACATGTAAAGTGCCGATTGTGACATTCAGTTGTGTGTTAGCCTCATCACTGACAAAATTCACCCAAATAACTATTCCCAATGCAGTATTTTTGTAGGTGATATTACACACAAAGTGAAGTAATGAATTGTGGCTCCAAAAAGCATTAAGTAATATGGAACAAACAAGAAAAGTCAAAAATGGTGACAAACCTCCCTATATATAAGGTAAATCCAAATCAAACCGAACCGAACCCTACAGACTGTAATCTCTTAAATATATGTTCTCTTTTCTGTTCCTTATCAATCATTAAGCTTTTCACTGAGCTAATTGCTGCCTTCAGTTACCGTACTTGAATAAAAGAAATATCGAGACGAACTTTACAGTCAACTGCTTGCTGATAGTGTTTCTGTCAAATCGCTGTAACGTGCTGGGTTATTTCCCTGGGGATTATTAACTCGGTTCAAGTCGGCCAATTCTATCAGACATTTGTTTACTTATCGAAGAATTGGAGATGAAGGGAATTTGTTTAATGACCCCGGATCTCTTTTTAATATATTTCTGCCAGTTACATTTAGTACGGCATTAAACAGTCTGATATATCGGTCTAGGACTTTCGAAGTCTTTATTGTAATACCCACATTACACCGTCATTCGGATCAGCTTGATATATTATACTTAAACATACATAATGTCGTCCACTTCCTTCTCGATTTGAATTTAAACTGTCTGTTTCACTTGTTGTGTATATGTTTCAATTTTGAGTTAATTTTGGTTGGTTTTTTTAAATTTAAGATATATTATGCAAGAGCTAAGTCTTCCTATTGCAGGTCTTTTTTATGTAGCTTTAAATGTTATAAAACATATTATTTAGACATATATTCACTTGGGAACCTCATAATCAGTTATCTAGAACATCGGAGGCCGATATATTGAATGGATTAGAACCTCTTTGTACTGTTAATAATCTGTTGTCGTCACTATTTTGAAGGAAATATTACTTACGAAAATGATTTTTAATTCAAAAAGTAATTGAACTCTTTTACTGGCTTATAAATGTTATAAACGGAATTGCCAACTAATTAGCATTCACCTTTGATATAGACCAATATTTTGTTTCAGACAGGATCTATCTACCACCGAAACATTACTTCTGTCGGACCGCACATAAACCTGATAACACACACAATCTGGAAGTACGAAGTAATGGCGCCAAAGAAGAATTACGAGGTCGTTTGGTTATTTCTATTTATCATGATATGCTGGCCCTGATTATGGGGGTGCTGATTGGACTGCTGCCATGGTCCCCCAAATTAGTGATTGCTTGTGTGTGTGTTTGACGAGAATATGGCAAAAGCCCGGTGACATTTTCAGCCAGGGGCTTAATCCGTATTGGCTGCCATAATACACGAAACCCTATGTCAAACGCATACATTTATAGTTTCTCCGTTGGTCACCCAGAGTTGATTTAAACACTCTTGAGACTACAGCTGATAGACAATAATTTTGATGTTTCTGTAGATTGTCTAGCGTTATTCACAGAGAAAGTTTATCAATGACAAAGATTTCTGACCTGAATTTTCTGGGTTATTCTCCTAATTGTTATAACTTACAGTATTGGGCGCGGGGGACGGGTTAAAATTGCTTAAAAACAAAACTCACAGTGTTCTGAGGGAATCATTAGTATGATGATTGAAAGATTTAAATGGAGTAGTATTTAACGTCAACACAACACAACACATCCGTTTGTTTGAGACTAACCTGTAGTAACGTTTTATTCTTCTGTTACATGCACGTAAAAATATTTAAACACGTGTTTCTTTGTCTTATCGTCAGTTACAATTTTGCGATCAGCCCCACAAGTGAAGACCGAGTTTGGAAATCATTCTGAATGCTCTTCTCAACCCACCATGGTGCCTTTAAGAAGGTAAAGGCTACAAAGTCATATTGTAGATGTAAATTGGGTTAGGGCTCGTGATTGTTAACGAAATTGTGGGTTAGGGTTAGGTGATGTATTTCTTTTCATTTTGCTCATCAAAGTATTGCTTTTAATGGGATTAAATGCCGATGCTATACTGAAAACGTAGATCAATATTTGTATGCTAAAAAAATTAAATCTCCAATATACCAGAATATATCAGAATAAAGATTAAATATATTATTTAAGACCACAAACAGTAAAATGCAATTTCGATTAAAATGATAGAATGGTCGAAAACGTGTTCAAATCGATCAATTTGAATTTACATTGAATTCTATTAGTTTCAACCGGCCATTTTTTATGTCTTGATTTTTTTTTTAACTTCCGTGTGCTTAATAACGTAGTAACAACATTCTTTGCTTTAAAACCATACCGTCTCCATTAGTCCATTGGGAATAGAACAGAAGAACGTTAAAAACCCGTTTAATTGTGCATATTTTTTTACTTTTGGGTTATACATGAATGATCTAATATGCTCACATTGAAGAACACTTTAGATATTATACTATATCAAACTTTTTCTTCGACATCCCAAGTCGTATTTCTTTCCGGCCCCGAGTTCACAAAGCATTCTAAGACCTAAGTTGAGAATTTACTCAAAATTGTTCGCCTTGTTTTAACTAAAATAAAGCCCTTTATAATTTTTTTGTTGTTTTAATATATAAAATACACCAATATGTGCAAAGTTTTGTGTTACTGGTTCAAAGGTATTTTTCATAAACAGTGATTGAAAGTTGAGTATATTCTTAACTTAAGTCAGAGAATGGTTTGTGGTCTTATTATCGAGTAAAGTTAAGTTTGATAATTGTGCATAAAGAAATTAGAAGTGGTATAGTTTGCTCATCTGATTTATTTACGTTTGCCTGTATAATATACTAGTTAGGGTAAAACTTAGAAACTGATCGCTTAACCTCGAAGGCTATAGTGGTCTTTCAGTTGCGTAGTAACGGAAGCCCCCCCCCCCCCCCACACACACACATACTTCCCAAAACACACATACACATCGTCACTACCTCCCAAGCCCTAGTCTGTTTGTATGTCCAGTTTTATCAGCTCTTCGATGGCAGACATCCCTTTCCAAATACTATAGTATTTCGAAATATCATTACTCAGTTTACTGTTCCTTTTGTTACATCGTGACTCTGCCAACATTAGGTAAATAATTTTCGTATTTGTTTTTAACCGGACCGTTAAAATACCGCAATATCTGTGATGGCGAGAAGAATTTGTCACTTTGAAATTTTGAGCCTTCAACGACACCATGTTTCTCAACGTGTTACTTGTAAGTTTAACTGTGTTTGTAACAGACGCGGCTATCAAGGACGATCTTTTGAATTTATATCATCATAAATTTAATGGGGATGTAAGTATATATTACATATTAAAGCGTTGATTGATATTCCTTTGTGGCGAGTGTTTGGGTAGTTTTTCTTTTTTCATTTGCTGTGCAATGAATCAACACCATATTACACACCAGAAATGGGGGTCCTTTGCCACCTGAATTTTTTTAAGGTACTAGTGGGAAACACCTTCAAGCAGCATGTGTGTCACGTGACCTCGAGGAATTCCCCATACGTTGGTATGTAATAATGTATCAGCTATCTGTTGCTAAACAGAAATGTACCTACAGGCAAATATCTAACAGATCTGACTCCATGAGTCCTTATGCGGCGTGGAACATATATGTACCGTCAGCCGTCAAAGGGATTAAAATACAACTGAATAAACGAACAGAAAAGTTAAAAACAGCATTTGCATATTGGGTAAATTGCCCAGTCCCTGTCCATGGACTTAGATGAACTTAAGTTGATGGGGGAGGGTGAAGTTCTATAAAAGTTGAACATCAACAAATTTGGACACATTTTCACTTGAGTAAATATTGTTTTGTGGTCGACAATCCCCCCCCCCCCAATCTCAAACAAAATACAACAAATAAATAAGCGAGCATTCGGAACTAAAAATAGGCGTGTTGAGCTTGGGCCGTCAATAATCGATATAACATTTCAGGTCAACCAAATACAACACTAGCTGGTTTGTTGCCTTTGAAGTTACGTTTATTAGCCATAATACTTTTAAACGGAACACTTTATAGAATACGATTACAAATCAATATTGTTCACTAAATTATACAACACGGATAAAGACAATTCAAATGTGGGCAAAAAAAAACAAATCATCCAATCCTGATTTGAGTTCTGTCATTTTCTTAAATGCCAATTTCCCAAATGCAAATCAAACTTATTATTTACAGGCTTAGCTATATGAGATTAGAATTCATTCCTGATTTAAACTGACTCGGCAGGGAATAAATAGTTGCGTGACTGGAAATAAGATTATTAACTCGGCGGATTCGCTTTCAAACAAAGATAATCAGATAAGAAATGAGCTTTCTGTGTTCACCGGACAACTTCTGTGGAATAAATGCACGAATCAATATTTTGTTGCCAGAAAATTAGCTTTTGTCTTTATTCTTGTTCGTGAAATCCGGGTAGATTCATTTTCTATTGTCAAAAGTTTTATATGCAATTTGAATAATATGAGATTGTTGCTACCATAAGATTCCCGCTAAATATTGTTATTGTATAAATGGTTACCATCGATTCGAAATAAAATGAATTTAAGACGAATTTTCAGATCGTGAGACGATACTAGAATTGGTCAAATGATAAGAGAGTTTATTATTTGTTAGTTTTGCAAAGGCTAATTTTCCAAATTTTGTGACACAAAATTGTTTTGACTTTTAAACTCTAAATGACATTATTCGCCCTCATGAAAGCGGCGGATAATTCATTACTAGTATTTAGTATAATCATTATCATCACAAGAACACACACGTGTCCTATTTCAGGGAACTTACTATGGACCAGATGATACCGTCACGTGTCAGTATAATCCACCAAGTCGTCCACCAGCAGCACTTCATCCTACTATAAAACATTTTGTAGCTCTTAATAAACCACAGTTCCTGGGTTCTTATTCTTGTGGCATGTGTTTTAAGGTAAATATAATTTTGTTAAACGCCTCTTGTTTACAAATAAGAAAAGAAATATTTAAAGCAACCTGGAGTCACGATGGGGAATGCTCAATCGCTAGGGGATCCCGGTGTGGTGTTGGCCACGACAGCTCATCAGGCTTTTCCAGCGTTGATGTGCGGGTAAAATAGCTACTAACAGCTGTAATTCGATGGCGGGTAGGCCAAACTTCGTGGCATATTATTCCGGTTTGTGCAGCAAAGTAGGACGGTAAACCCTATTTCATTTAGAAACAACATATATAGGTTATATAAGTAAGTGAAACTCAAAGGACCAATCCTAACACAGATACGTGCTAATATGGTCACCACTTTTTGAGATGACGCCCCTTCCTTTTCCTCAGTAAAAAAGTGAGCTGTGGAATTTAAGCGTGACAAAGAGGGCCTTCGGGAAGACCCGCGCCCCGGAAGGCCATCAACAGCAATAATTCAAGAAAACATTACCCCGGTTGCATGAAACGGTGATGGCCACTCGACATATTGCCAGCCTTGTGGGCATCTCTCATGAAAAGAAGGGGCACAGTATCGCCAACGAATTAAGAATGATAAAAGCTTCTCCATGATGGGTGCAAAAGCTCTTGATCAGAAACAGGCCAGATTTCTGACGTCCAGTGCCAGTCTGATAATGTTTTTGCCCGAATTGTTTCCAAAAATGAAAACAAAAATGTACTAGTAATGATGACGTCTTGTCGCTTTCTACCATTTTTAGGGTGACTGAATTTAATTTCTTCCTGATCAGCATCCAGGCCTTGCAATATCGTTGGCAGCAGTGTGTACATCTCAAAGTTGACTGTGTAGAAAATAAATGGAAACCATGGACTTTCTATCACAAATAGGCTTAGAGCGTTTCAGTCAAAAGTACGAAATAAACGCGAGATGCTGTATCTGCAGTCGACAAGTGAACATAGTAGACCAACGAAAACATAATTTATATCAAGTGTAGCAATGGTTAGTGGGTTGAAAATGCTCGTTACCATTGCTTTAGAATATGATTTTAAATGATATAACAATCGAGTATTTATTTGTCTATTCACAAAGTGACTCTTTGACATGAGAAAGAAAATAACGTCAATAGTTCAAGGGAATCCGATGTAACTGGCGTCTCAGGAGAACTAATATCATGTATTTCATTAACTTGGAGTAAGGCGGGCGATCATAAGTCTCTACAGAGATAATATTTTTCTATATTATTTAGACGTTTCTATATACGTGATAATGGGTATTGAACAAGAAGAATGGTAAAAATAAGTGGAAATATTTTATTGTCTTTATTCAAAGACTAATCAACGACACAATGAAACCTAATGGAACTCAGTCATTTTATCATTTCAGATTTTAATAATGGATAAAATTTTCGTAAAATAACGTATATTTTTAAACCTTGTAATAATATGCTTCCTATGAAGAGATATGTATACCTAAGTCAATTTTTGTTATGCTTTGGTATTATTTACAATGATATTGTATTGACTTTTTTGATAAGTCGACCAATAAGTTTATACGTTAAAATTTAATGTATTACCGAGTGGCATTTCGTGGTGACATTGGAGCGAATGTAAACGGTATAACAATTTGTGAACAAGAATACACATTTTTGTTAAAGTAATCGGCAAAAACGAACTTGAATCCTTAATTATGAGAATATACCCCACATTATGTAGACGACATTAGAGTGACATCAGCAGTTTCATGAACTATCTAATTATTTTATTTTTCACAAATCTTTCTAGGTTCATGCAGAGGGACAGGGATTAGGTACTGATCCTATTAAAGGAGATTTTGTTGTATTTGCTAATAATCTGTGTCCAGAGTGTGCTTCAGGTAAACATTGATTATAATTAATATTAATACCATATCACATTGACTAATTAATATACTTACCATATCACATATATACAATCGATCGGATGAGTTTAAAGGTAATCAAGTTCATATTACTCGTTCTTGGTTATCAGGAATAATACTATCTCCCCAATGACTTCATGAATTTATTGGCCTGTAATGATAGTGTCTTTGATATTCCAACCAACTTACTCTGTGGGGTTGGCCATCTTTATTTGTACCTTCCTCAGACGGTCAATGACATCGATAGTCCGTGACGTGATTTGCATGGCTGACTTCCCTAATTCAGCTCTGTTTAGTTCATGGATATTGACAAAACTTCGTGAAACCGGGGTAAACAATTATGGCTGTTGTACGTCCACCAGTCAAACATTATTATAATATTTGATATCAATGCCAGTATCTTAAAGTCCCTGATAGGCATATTCAAACTACGAGATCGTCAAACTTGGATCTCGAATCGCTGACAATGGGCTCCGTGAACAAGTTTCCTATTATTTATCATTGTACAGTAGACGATAGCACATTATTTACAATGCGAGAATTGCGTACAGTAAGCAGTCGAAAAGGGTCATTATATACCCACGAGACAACATACAATTATGTCGTTATTGATAGCTAGTTGGTCCAACCAAGGCAAGACCATTAATCACACTATTAGCGCATGCATAATATTCAAAATGAGACAGCCATGGTTGTTGTTTGTAAACATAAGAATTATGTATCAATGAAACATAGTCGTCATCAGCATATTAATCATAACAAAATGTTCTATGTGAAGAGCATAACATTATGTGAATTCAGATTTAAGTTAAGATGGTGTCATTAAAAAGATTCTAAAATATGCTTCGAATTTTTGACAAGTGAATATATATTATCTTAACTGCAAGGACCAATAGTCACCGTTGACCAAATCATTTTCAGACCCGAGAAGATTTCAGATTTATACTAGAGTATTTCATAAGTGTATAAATAGTGTTATATGGTTTCTGAAGAAAACATAATGCCCTTATTAGCACGTTACATCCGTGGATCTCAATTGTTAAAGTAAACTATTTTATAAATGGATGCATTTTCAGGATCTCTGGATTTTGCTGAGAATGGTGATGGACGATGGGATATTCAGATACAAGCAGTACAATGTCCTGTGGGGAATACAAAGCTAGAATATAAACTACAAGGCAGCAATCCGTATTATATCAAACTTCAGATCAGAAACGGGAGGTGAAGAATTACTTAACGCATTCTGGCATGAAATAGTTAATATTGAGTAGCATTTAATAATGGTTAATCATATACAGTTATAAGACATGGCAGAATGGTAATAGTTTATGTGTCAAGATACAAAATACTTGACCATTTGATTCAAACATAGATGTTTTGTTTCATTTTGTCTAAACGCAAGATCCAGCTGCTTTTAGTTTCCTCGAAGACAAATTTCAAACTGTATTCGATGATCCAACAATTTTGATTGCAAGGACCCTGTATCACGCCGGGTAGGTTTGAGCTAGTATTTAAGGATAGTTATAAGGTGATTATTGATATAAGGTCTTGTGTTATCTTCGAATTTATCTTTCTATTATTTACTTTTTTTTAACGTACTTGAATCATAGAAATGGATATTGATATGACTTAGTATTACTGTTAATTAACAGCAGACCTGGGCTATCAACATGTCTGGCTCGATTGTCAAAGTTAAAGCAAAAATGAGAACACCGCATAAAACTATATAGTTTTAATAACACAACACACAACTCTTCACTAACAGAGCTTTGCTCATTCCAAAACTTTAAAAAACCCAATACATTAACATTATTCTTTATTACAACTGACGGCATTGTTTTCCATTTAAATATATAGAATCCCCGCAGCTGAATTAAAAATTATGCAATCTGGTACATGGGTAGAGATGACACATACAGCTGATGGTTTCTGGGTTTTATCTAACGGTAAACCAGTTGATACAGCTAATATTAATGTAAAGATAACAGCTGCTAATGGCGAGGTTGTACAAGATGTTATCCCTAAATTAGGTATGTATGTATTTTAACAGTTTGATATAATATGGAACATGCACGATAGTTTGACATAGGTGGCATAATTCTTATTGGAAGATGTTTGGTATATGTCCTTATATATGCAGACAATAATTGTACTAGAGCAGCAATGCCGTCATTGTGTACATGGAACCAGGATAAACCAAAAAACATGCAACTGTTATTATGATCTCATATGATAAGGAGGGGGATCCTCGCCAAAACTCTCAATTTGTGAAAATACATTTGTCGATTTGTGAAAGTACATTTGTTTATTTGTCAAAATACAAAGTACATTTGTCGATTTGTGAAAGTACATTGGTCGATTTGTGAAAGTACATTTGTTAATTTGTCAAAATGCAAAATACATTTGTCGAACCTACAAAGTACAAATTTTGAAATAACACAGCTTAACTTTATAGTTTCAAGATATGTAATTTCAACATTTGTATTTTCAAGAGATGTAATTTCAACATTTGCAGTTTTAACATTTGTTGTTTCAACAATTGTATTAACGACAATTGCATTAACGAGCCTTGCATTAGCAAGCCATGCATTAGCGAACTATGACCATATTTTATTATGATCTCATATGATAAGGAGGGGGATCCTCGCCAAAACTCTCAATTTGTGAAAATACATTTGTCGATTTGTGAAAGTACATTTGTTTATTTGTCAAAATACAAAGTACATTTGTCGATTTGTGAAAGTACATTGGTCGATTTGTGAAAGTACATTTGTTAATTTGTCAAAATGCAAAATACATTTGTCGAACCTACAAAGTACAAATTTTGAAATAACACAGCTTAACTTTATAGTTTCAAGATATGTAATTTCAACATTTGTATTTTCAAGGATGTAATTTCAACATTTGCAGTTTCAACATTTGTTGTTTCAACAATTGTATTAACGACAATTGCATTAACGAGCCTTGCATTAGCAAGCCATGCATTAGCGAACTATGACCATATTTGGGTTATTGTATGGTATGGAAGCCTATTGCGGAATTTATCTTGAGATATCTTCCCTTTTCCGTTGTGTAGATGGAGGACGGGGGGTCTGGCAATGGATAACGTGTAGTCGTGCGGATGGGAAAAAATAACGGGGCCCCGTGTAAACATTGGTTACGATTCACCGCTTGAACGTGACAATGATTAGGGTCGTCTGTCCAACCGAGGGGGTGAACCACTCTCTCTCTCTCTCTCTCTCTCTCTCTCTTTCTCTTTTTCGCATACATTGACGTCCACGTACAAGAACCCTTTACCGTGGGAATTCGAAATAAGAGTAGGCCCTCGTAGCACACTGCATGACGTACATTATTAGCTTTCGTTAGCTCAGTTGGAGAAGAATGGTTAACGCGTTCGCAATTGATAATAAGGACTGTCAGTAAATCAATTGGCGCGGTATCGATTCGCCGCTTGTACGTGACAAGGGATAGATCGACTGTCGTGGGTTTTCTCTTAGTCCTTCAGTTTCCCCCTACTGTTAAAGACCCTTTACCTTTAGGTGTGTTTTTGTATGTAGCCTATGTATGTTTGTATGTATGTTCGCCCATCACGCTGATATCTATAACGGAAGTTGCTGAAAATCAATAGGAGTCTTTGTTTTACTAATTTAAATGATGCATATACATTTCATACGAGAGAGAGAGAGAGAGGGGGAGAGAGGGAGAGAGAGAGAAATGGGGTTTAACGTCCACTCAACATAACTAGGTTATTTCGGTTTAATTGTATTTCAATAATTCGCTTGCGCGTAGGGGTCTTTAGCAGTGAGAGGAAACCGGAGTGTCCGTAGGAAACCCACGAGGATGAGAAGGCTCCGCTATTTCCATGTCACATACGCTCACACTAGGGCTCGAAACCACTAGGTCATCCCAACCCCCAACATTTCATACGGAGCGTCCACAAGATGCAACAACGTGAAACAATGGCCATAACTCCAGAAGAAATTAACGGAAGTTATTGAAATTAAAAAGGCTTCTTCATCTCACTAATATAAGCATCATATTTCAATTTAAAAACAATCAAATGATAAATGTAGTCTGTGGAGTGTTCACAAGAAATTGCGGACGACGGGTGGACTGATTAACAGACGGGCGGACGGACGGGGTCGAGGGCAATATACGACCGCATTCCCATGTTGGCGTATACAAAACACGACCCCGTGAATGTTTTAGACTGTCAAATCTGGGCCACAGGCGAATTTATGCCCGCGGCGAGAAGTCGAGATTCTGAAATGGCCGCAATAGGCTTCCATACCATACATCAACCCAAATATGGTCATAGTTCGCTAATGCATGGCTTGCTAACGCAAGGCTCGTTAATGCAAGTGTCATTAATACAACTGTTGAAACTACAAATCTTGTAGTCTCTATCATCCAAACAAATATTCTACGAATATTAGTCTGGATGGGTCCTCAGAATTTGACGGAAAGTCGGTCATTGTCTGGATTATCCAGTCTTTTAAGTTACCACGTACTGAATCTATCAAAACAACTCGCTTGTCAACAATGACAATCTTAACAATTTTGTTTGTAAAGGTTTTAATTGAAATAGTAATTTCCTCTCATCACGAATCTGACGTATGGCTTCTCATAATTATAATTTTTCATCGCAATTCATGCTACTTCCGACGTATCTATTTTGTTTCTAATAATAGATGCGCCCAGTGAATTGTGGGATACATTCCAACCTCGCTTTATAAAATCTAGCAAAATCGGCCCGGCTTCACAAGATCTAGCACTAACCTAGATTTTAGCCAATAGAATATAGCAAAATCGGCCCGGCTTCATAAGATCTATAACTTACCGAGACTTTAACCAATAGGTTCCATTGCCCATGCGTGACCGGGAGTTTGGTTTTTTATGGGGTAGATTATCCAGTAAACTTCGTCAACAATTGAGAACCGACCCAGACACTCCGTACGTTGAAGACTAGGGGGTTCTGGGTGACCGAGACTACAAATCTTGAAACTGCAAATGTTGAAATTTCATCTCTTGAAACTATAAAGTTGAGCTGTGTTATTTCAAAATTTGTACTTTGTAGGTTCAACAAATGTATTTTGCATTTTGACAAATAAACAAATGTACTTTCACAAATCGACAAATGTACTTTGTATTTTGACAAATTAACAAATGTACTTTCACAAATCGACAAATGTATTTTCACAAATTTAGAGTTTTGGCGAGGATCCCCCTCCATAATATGATACGCCTAAGACTAACAAGTCAGGTGGGCAGAGCATTTCTAAAACAATACATCCATGGGAAGTATGAAAATAATATATATTATGTGTTACCTTGGCAATATTGAATAAGCAACAGTATCATCGGAAGTGTCAACATTTTGGATCAATACGCAGCCTAAAAAAGATATCTATGGTTCGATATAGAGTTGAAACTGATCACACCTATGGCAATCTAGATCATGACATATCCCATTCTAATGGCATTCCTAATGAATAATTAATGACTGGAAAGGTTTCATCGGTCTATATCTTATAACTTAAATAATGTTTTCAGTTAATGATCAAGTTTTACATGGAGCAAAAGCAGTCCAGTTTGCCTTAGATAAAAGTCTTCCCACTGCCTAGATTGTATTATTATTTTTATGATCGATTAAAAGTTATTATCCTGACCAGTGTTGTCATATGATGCTATTCCCATATGATCGACGTTTGCGATCAAAATCTTAACTGTAAAGAATAATTGTGGTCATAGAAATATATTAATTCTAGGGTTGTGACAATAGGACTTCCTCGTTTAACGCGGTAGTTTCCGGAGTAAGGGGGCGAGGATTTGTTTTTAACAAGCCTAGTGTGATAAGATCAACTCCCGGGCATACCATTATACGTGCATAACATAATTTGTTGAAAACTTGATTATTTCCATTACTACCATACAGTTTTCTTGAACTTCGTTCCATACCACACCATCTTTTATATTAAAGACACGGGGTTTTGGCTGAGATATTTCCTTGGGATTTTCCAGTGCCGTTTCAATTTTTAATTGGATGGGGACGGAGGTCATGGAAGGGAAATGCATCACGTGTTAAAGATCCCCCGAAGCCTTAAGTGATCGAAATAAGAATAGGCCGTAGCGGACCTATCCGAGGAAAAGGTTTGCCATAGCACACTGCATGTCGCCCGTCAATCGCCATTACTTTGATTGGTGCGAACAAAATACAGAGATAAATAAAGAAATGTGTTTTAACGTTCATTCGGCACAAACTGGTTTCTTTTGGGACTAAGACATGATTCAATTTTGTTTAAAATATAATTCGCTTGCGCGTAGGAGTCTTTAGCAGTGGGGGGGGGGGGGCAAGAGAAACCCCACGAGGCTGGACAGCCGATCCTATTCCTTGTCACGTACAACCGGAAAATCGAAACCACGTCAGTTGACTCAATGAGAGACCTTGTGATAAAGCGCACACGTGGTAACCATTCGGTCATCCAACACATATCGGTAAAACACAACATTAAACCCCGTGGTAAAGACGAGCATACAATCTGATGAAGACATGCTCACTAAAACTGTAGGCTACTATGGTCAGTTTTTCCGCGTCACCTGGCAATAGTACATCCGGGAAAATATAGTTCTTAAAATAGAATTAATCGTTTAGAACTACTGTTATTTTAATTACCAAAATGGCTAGAGGTTGCGCTTTTGTAAATCAAGGGAGGATACTCCAGATTTTACCGGGCAGAATACAGATGCAGCAAATATGGCCGATCCCCGTCGAATAAGAAACGGCCCTGCAAAGGTCATCTCACATGGTGTATAAAATCCCGGTTACCACCCGTTTGTGAAAGAAAATGGATGCCATACATTTCATTTCCACAATATTGGATTCTAAAAAAAAACTAGTATTACATTATTGTGAAACGTATCCAAACTTTCCGAAAAATGACAGCCATCATGGAATATAGATGGAAAATGGCCGACAGCTATAGAAAAATAGTACTCGATCAAAACAATCGAAAATGGACATAACTTTCCAGATGAATTCAAATGAGAAACAGGTTATTCAGGAAAATATTTGATGGTAATAATAGTTGATGGACTTTGGAGAACTGGTTGTGTGGTAAGTCTACATGTAATACCACGGAATTCCATGCTCCGTTCGTGCCCCACATATTCGGGGACATTCCATGTGTTGAGTGGACGTTAAACCCCATTTCTCTCTATCTCTCTCTCTTTCCCCCTCCCCCCCCCCTCGACCAAAATAATCTATAGCGCCACTCCTCGGCTGTGTTAATTACAAAGGGCTAATAACAAATTGGTTACAACGTCGTAAAGTAAGATAGCAGGACCAATTTTAGAGCACAATAAGTGAGGGGATGTGGGGTAGCGACAGGAAAATGTTTGGTTTCGTGGCTTAAATATTTTTGATGGAAGTGGATTGGATGTAGACGCGATTGTCTACCCAACGAAAATTAGTAAGTATTGTCACTGGTTGACGGAACTTTGATCCCAATTATTTAATACCAAACCGCTGCTCACCTTTGTATTATTATATCTACTGAAAGAAAATCGGTGTCAGCTGAGTTATTTCCCCCAGAGTTAAAAAATTATAATCAGATCATATACATAGACATGTTTGATGATATGTTTGAAATAAATTCCACATTACAGGCGCCTGTGAATCAAACTAGTTTAAAGAATTCTTCTCCGCGATTGGGGTTGAACAAAACCATGCAGTTGGTCGAGGCCTAGAGTTTATCAGTCCACACTGGCAAATTTAATACGGAACTAAATGATTGCAAACCAGCCACGATTAATCGATCACCTTCATTGTTTCTTGTCACTCTAAATCTGAATTTGGTTGCTACAAGGGCAATGGTTACGAGGACACAATGTTATCATGGTGGCAATGGGAAAATGATGACATTGCTGAGGACTAAATTTGAGGGTAATTTTTCAAAAGAGAAGGTACGTTTTCGGAATAAGGGGGGTGGGGATGGGGCGGGGAATAGCCACACACTTCCCTATATCGTGGTAGGGAATCTGAACGAATTCAATCATTACAATAGTCTCTTGTTTTTGCATTTATTAGGGCAGGGTAGCCTAGCCAACCTGCATACCCGACCAGCACGCTTCTGTCGTAAAGTGAACTTACTTCAACGGGGCAATTGCAGGGATCTGCGCATATAGCTGTACATTGTGCTAAACTATCTTAAAATTGAAACGTGATGTACGGTGCTATCAGCGTGAAATGGTGACATTTGCAATTAGTCCTTCTACTGAGATGGTATCATTGAGATCTAAGACGAAGACGTACAAACGCAATCTGAACCCATAGCTTCTATAATCGCTGTTGTAAAAATGTGTTTCGTTGAAAAACTTTTAATGTACTCACATCACGGTTTAATAAGATACCCTCTCGATTGAACAGTGGTTGTTTCGATAGACCACCTTTAAAGAATCAGGAGCTACGTAACATTTAGGACTGAAGATTCAATGGTACAGTGAGTGGTTCAACATTTGGCTACAGGGCTTTTCTCACATTATATCCAGGTGAAAATTGTGTATCTTTACAAATTTACAGGGCATGGTGATAATTGCAAATACAGAATAAATCTTCATAACGAAATTAAAAATAAAATAAAATGAAATGGTGTTAAACGTCTTGCTGTTTTTCTCCAAACTGGGCTTACGAAGACGGTTATACGCTATACAGTGTGCTATAAGGGAAATTTTGCACTACGGTCTACTCTTATATCGAATTCCAACTGTTATGGATCTTTTACGTGCACGCTAATGTGTCTTTCGTCCCATCCAAACGACTAGATAGCTTTCCTTGTTATGTCCCCCGTTCTGCATCACTGGCAAGAGGGACCGCGCCCAAAAATCTGGATGAACTTTCTTTCTCGGCCAATGCTGGGATTGAATAGAACAATCTTTGAAATTATCCTACAATGAATAAGGTGCAGCAATGTATAAAGTTGTTATAAAGATGATGATCATCGAAATATTATAGCAAAGCTATGTCCACAAAATGTCGTCGAATTAACAATGAAGCCAATGGGGTTGGGGAGGATGGGAGAGGGAGGATTTCTCGTCCTACTAATTGATACAGATCATTGATTTCTCCGGTTAATTATTGTCTCTTTGACCTAATCTTTGTTGGACTTAAGCCTCGTCGCTACTCATTTGTATTATTAAGACGGAAAATGTCTACTTCATTGTCGCTTTACATGTTAATCATGAACGTTGAACAAATTTAGAATTTTGATACTTCTACCTGGCAACCATCATTGGCATCGTAAGGTGTCGCCACTGTGCACTCAATTTGGCGATTAAGCACTGAGTGGGATCATTATGTTAACACAAACGACTTGCTCTTCGTCAGATTGAATTGTTTGGCAGAGTGTAAAAATTGAAAACAACATCAAACATGATATGGTTTGCAAATACTGTTTCAAATATAAGCTAAACAGCATTTGTTCATTTTTTTAAAGACAACTGCAGGATTCAGAGAATTTTATTTTATTTTTATTTTACAGTTAAGTCAATTAATATTTATATACTGTTGATCTATAAATTATTCTTTTAATGCTCTGAAAATGTCTCTTTACACAACCTAAACGACTAGCAACTGCCCGTGCCATACCCTCGTCCTGTATCAATAACAAGGGAGGGATAACCACGCCGGAGTATATCGGTTATATCATACTCCTTGCAATGTTCCGTTTGTTGTTTTATAATATTTCTGACATTATAAGTTCCGTCCCAGTGATTTGCGGAGTTTGCCGTTACAGTAGGAATATACATTCGTACAGTGTCTAGTCGTTCGGGTCGGACGAAAACAATTGGCAGCTTTTAATTGTAATACAAGTAGACCGTGGCGCCGCTATCCGGGCTAAATTTCACCTATGACACACTGTAAGTTCATCTTCATTATCCTTGATGTTGTAGAAAAGTAGGACGATAAACCGCTATCTATACAAAATATTAGTCCCGAAATGACCTAGTTGTGTTGAGTGGACGTTAAACCCTATTTCTCTCTCTGAATAAAATATACTTGGAAAAAAACTTACATAAAGTTAGTCAGGTCGGTGTAATGAAGGAATCAGAAATAACAACTGAATCGCTTTCCACATGAACAGATTATCCCAGTCTCCTTATTGTAGCTTCAAACCTACAATATGGGATTTCTAAATTTTTATCTTTGAACCATATCAAGAACAAGTTTATCAGTTTTGTTAGAGTAGTAATAGAATACAGATTAACAGTAAATACATATTATTGATGGCTTAACTGTATTTTTTTTAAATCTCCAAATCCTTCAAATCATTGGTTTTAACAAATGCTGTTTGGCTTTTATTTGAAGTAGTATTTACCAACCATTTCACGTTCGATGTTGTTTTCAAATTAACCATCGATCCTCTGTTTGTAGGCCTACGTGACAGGGAGTAGGGTCGCCTGTCCAACCACGCGGGGTTTCTCCGGGTCCTGCCACTGCTAAAGCCCCGTACGCGCAAACTAGTTTCCCTCTCTCTCTCACACACACACATAACTCCGCCCACCCATCAACCAGGCGAAGAACGAGTCGTTTATATCAACATAATGTCCCCAATCATGAGCACGCAGTGTCGACACCAAACGACTTCATAATTATGGTTGCTAGGTGTCAAGGCAAGCATCAACGAAGAAGACGTTTTTCGTCTATATAATAGAAATACCATGAAATAGAATTAAAATTTACACTGAAAAATAAAGAAGTTGGATTATACATGTACATTGTCTTAATTTAAAAATAACACGAATAGAAATTATAAATTACGTGAATAGAAGTTAGAAAGTAGAAATTAACAGTTACATGAACAGAAATTAGACGATAGCATGTTCGAATTTGTAATCTAATATACCGCCATAAATATCGGCCCTTTCTTGATCCTGATGTTAGCTAACACTTGATTATATTTTTGTTATAATCCTATTATATTATGCATTGCAAAGCATGCTTCACCTAGTTTTCGTAGATGTGTGGTCATATACGGAGTCGTGATGTTTGCAAGTACATGTATTCTTTATTTCGTTGGTTTAGTACTATTACTATTATTTTGATGAATTATTTAGACTTTGGTAAACTAATCTTTGTGAAGTTCATCACAGCGGTTCCCTGTACGTTAAGTGTAGTTATCCCCCTTTAATCATTCTTGTAATAATTCTTGTCATTTCTCTGTTCCATTCGGCAAACCTCGACAGATTCCGGTACCCTCCGTAACCCTACTTCTAGAATCGGTTGTATGACAGTAATTGATATGTACCTACGACCATACATTTGCGATGCGGCTAGTCGACTACCGATTTACTTTAACAAGAAAACGTGCCGCTTTTACAAAAAAGTCCCTAAATGGCGTCTTTTCTATATATTCTCTGTGAGGGCAGCAATTTTTTAGTTTGTTAATATAATCTCCATTGGGACAGCAATTTATTATCCGGGTCCTTTAAAATAGTTCCAAAATGGCGGAATTCGTCATACAGCCGAGTCGAGATGTAGGGTACCGAAATATGTCGAGATTTGCCGAGTGTTCTCTGTTTAATCATGGACCAATACATAATGAGGTCCATGGTTTAATTCGTTGTATTATTATTGTATATTTCAGCTAATCGTTCCAATCAGAAATTTCGTTGTTTGTTTTTTTATTTGAAAGGGCGCATCAATAGCCACCCCACCTAAACCCGCCTTTCGTGGAAACTTGGCAGTCGTACCCTACCTGTCACATACAACAAGGGAATCGAAATCATGCCAGTTGACTCAATGATATACAATACAACGCACACGCGCTAACCATTCGGCCATTGGCCCCCTCTGATTTGTATGCATCGTAAATAAACAGGTATAGGGCCTACACTGGTTATATTCAGGTTGTTGACCCGCTTCCCAATTTGCTGAATAAACAACAATATGACGTGCAAAATAATGTATTGATACCTATTATAGACGAATTGGTAACATTTTTTTGTGTGATAAAGGGCCTGTGACAAACTTGTGTCTCTCTCTCTCGTGTGCGTCCATTTTCATTCACTCATTTAACTTCTTGGGGATCACGGTGGCTAAGTGGATAAGGCGCTGGTTAGCCTGGAGGTCGAGTGTTCGATCCCTGCATTGGCCGAGAAAGTTCATCACGATTTTCCGGCGTGATTTCCCCTTGTCAGTGATGCAGAAGGGGGCCTGACAAGGACAGCGGCCTAGTCGTTCGGATGGGACGAAAAACCGAGGTCCCGTGTATAAATTGGAGTGCACGTAAAAGATCCCTTGGCAGTTGGAATTCGATATAAGAGTAGGCCGTAGCGCCGCTGCCCGGGCAAAATTTCCCTCATAGCACACTGTATGGCGTATGCCCGTCTTCAATTTGCCCAGGTTAGGTGCTTAAGCGTAGGACGTTAAACCCCATTCCATTCATTCATTCATTTAACTTCTTACGCAAACAAAGCATCCAGTAGACGTGGTACAAGGGTTAATCAGCGAACTGGGTGTATGAGATGTGTTGTTGACGTTTAGGAAAGTAGGACGAGGGGAAATGTGTAGGGAGTGAAGTGCTGTAAAGGGATAGTTAGATGTATTATGAAAGGTTAGAGTGGCTGTGGTGTTACGGTGAAATACTATGCCACCACCGTAACACCACAGCTTTATGATATGTTAGACAGGAGTGATATCCACTGTTTGGGGGGGGGGGGTATCTTGTAAAATGCATAATAGGCATATACATTACATATTAACAGTGTATTTGACACAATTTCAATACATTCCATATATAGTTGTATTGTCTAAGACAAAAATTAGTATATCCAGGCTAAAAATATTTTACAATATTAAAACCACTGTTTAAAGTTATTTTTAGTTGTTGATTAGGCTATGTGTACAAATATAAAATGTAAAATAAGTTATGTACAGTAGACGACATGTCTACGCCCCAAGGCACATGGTCTTGAAAGAAACGTGCAGTTGGCTTTTTTTAGATTTGTATTCCTTTCGATCACGGGAATGCCGAGAGTTCAAACGATGATTTGACAACTTACGTGAGGTGGTAAACGTTATTGAAAATGTATTTGTGATTTTTAAATTTTCTTGTGATCTTCGTCTTATGGTTTTGTGTGTTGCGATCTTCACACACATGGAAATTTATAATTTTATGGATTTTATTACAATAAAGGTAAGATCCTCCATAAATAGAGTTGTAACTAAAACCGAAACTTAAAGCGTTTTTTCATATTTAGCAGAATGTAACACTGCTAAGTGAGACATTAATTTTGACCGGACATAAAATTACGAATGCAAAACGATAAAAGGGCTATGAGTTACGGGTTGCGCAGTACTCATTTCAACTCGCATAACAATAAACTGACAATGATTTACCGCTTACGTGGTACTCATTTCAACACGCAAAACAATAAACTACGGTAAATTTAGCTTATCGCTATATACCCGGATACATTCAAATTGGGGTCTGACTGCTGCATATAATTATAAATGACAACATTGTTTTCTCCTTTTTTTACGACAGATTACGGTCCATATTTATATTTTAATAATACATGTACGGTGTCTTATGTTCATCAACAAATACAAAAGACGCATAGAAGAAACGGCCCGCACAACTTTCACATATATAAAGACATGTCCTTATACAAAGTCCATTTAACACTCACGCGTAAGATAAAGCCTGTCGGTCCTTGATTATGCCCGTTTGGTTAAGATATAACAACTATCGAGAAAACACACCAATTAAACAATACACAGCAGGTCATTCGTTTTTAACCGGGGTATTCGTTTTTAACCCGTCGGTTAATTAACATACCCGGTACAGAAAACTACCGTCCCGGAGTTTTTCACCCATAGCGATAATAAACTCACCTTGTTAATTAAAACACCTTATCTAGAGTTAAATATAATCAGAATTTGATTTTTTTTTATCAAGATACGTAGGTATTTATTCTTTTACTTGTTTCTTATAAGGCAAACGTAGGTGATGAGAAAATAAACCCATGGTTTGTTTATTAGCAAATTGAGCGTGAATCAACTCAGTTTGTACCGAACAATTTTTGACTGACATGTATCAACTTTCTTCACACATTCGGTTTAAAATTAGCGATTCACAGGTACAGTGGCAAAAATGTTCTACTTCACAGACTGTTAGCTCCGAACTACCTCCGCACGAAATCCCAGATTCGGGCACTTGTAAAAGAAAAAGAAATAGTATCTGTGCGCGTGCCAATAAAAGAAAACTAAGAGTTCGCGCATAAAAATGCCCGAACGTACCAGGCGCCAGGTCATCCAGTGTGTAAGTGCGTTATCGACCTTCGACAAGTTAGATGAACACCGGAGCTCGCGCAATTGAAGCTTGCACTACCTAGGGTGTTCATCTAACTTGAACCCCTCTGTCTCAGTCGATAACCCTTGCATATAACACAGGTATGTCAGCATACACTTGATTACATTTGTTATAATCATATTATATTATGCAATATCACACAGGTATGTTGATCTACTTATTTATATATGACTGCGTGCATCTTGTTTGGTAGCCGATTTATGCAGGCCATGAAGATATCTTTCGTGGTTCTGTGAATAAAATAGTGTTGTAAAAATCAAATATCTAGAATATCTATAAACAAACTTGTGTCCTAAAAATTGATATAGGCAAAATACTGTAATCAGGCAAATAGTGTAATCAGCATATGGACTTTTCACCGTGTACACAATACACGACAAACAGTGGGGTCATTCCGTGTCAAGTAGACCAAATTCCAGAATGTTGGGAACATGACCGCCTCCAAATAAATTATAAAAAATATATGTTACGGTACATGTACTTTTTTCGGATGCTTAAAACTCTTATTTCTAATAGAAGTAGAACTCCCTTTTTTTATAATATAAGACAACTTTTGGTGTAGATTATGAATTTAGCATCACACAATGTGCGATTCAAATGCACAGTTCGTGCCCCAGGTGGAGATATCTGGAACAAATGAACTATTCACTTTCTTTTTCAGGATTTCCGCAGCCACTGGCAAAGTAACTATTGCATACACAATCTCTAATTAATGTCAGTTAACCTTTTATCAATTGACAATAAAATCTGAGTCAATGTATACTTTTCCAAATATTCAGTCTCAAAATTCAATGCACACTGAAAACGTACAAAGTATACCTATTTTCACCTTCAATTTTGGACATGTGGGACAGAGGTAACGATTCTGAAAAAGTTTGAGAATGAAACTTCAATTACCCTACTACAACACACATTAAAGTACATCTTTGATGTCTTATATTTTTAATTGGCACTTGAAATCTGTGCGGTCATGAAGTTTAATGGCTGTTATCCAAATTGTTGAAGTTTCACGTTGCTATTAAAAAAACGTCTAAATGACCTATACTCCTCAAACGTTTCTATTTAGAGTTACCCTTTTGCGTAAATTACAAAAAAGTAATCAATTTGGATTTATATTGTAAATTTCTAATTTTTATTTGGCATCCAAAATGGGAAAAAATGGTGATTCCGCTTTACAAATTGTAATATTGGTCTTTGACTGTCAGATTAAAATTACTTCTGAAAGACTAAAGTCCCTTATTTTTGCCATTTTAGAGCAACGTTTATTGTAGAATAAGAATACATGTAACTAGTAGACTCATTTGGCTACAGGGTGTATCGTTTCAATTTAATTTTGCTTTCCCACACAGGGGGAAACTTGTATTGTCTGCTTAGAAAGTTGAGGCACAGTAATGTTGTTACACTATCACTGAATACGTGAAAGCTCCAGGCCGCAAAAATTATTAACGCATGGTTTTAAAACTGCATACATATTCCTTATACCCTAAAGGCCCAGTCTCACGTTGCGACTTTTAGTAACTACTTGTATTATCTACATGTAGTATCTACGTCACATCCCCCCCCCCGCTAATCTTCGACAGTGCCATTTTTTACTTCTGAAAGTGCCTTTTTTACTTCTGGGAGTGTCTTTTTTACTTCTGGGAGTGCCTTTTTTACTTCTGAAAGTGTCTTTTCTCAGACCCAAATATATCCGAAAATATCAGCCAAATAGCTCTTGGAAATGCTACAGATGCAAGGAACAGGGATATAGCCACGACAGGCGGCACTATTTTTTGCCGACAAGCACAAAGAAAAACTCGAAAAAAGTCGCCCAGTCGTATTTAAACCCTATCGACTTTTTCCTTCTCTGTACACATACTCAGCGCCCGAAATTTACCATGGCAAACGGCACAGCCATGATAAAAGCCAACAAAAAGCATGTCTGCCACGGCATTGTTTATTTTTGTGTGCCGTAGTAGACCTTATCATCCAAATTTACGGCACTCCAATGTAAAAGGTTTAGATGTCGTTAATGGTGTCGTACGTTTGGTTTTACGATCAATTTTTAAGGTACGTAATCTACGGTTAATCCTAGCCTATCCACAATGTCAATGTTTCTTATTTTATTTCTTGCTTGTGTTGATCGTGGATTTGCTACGGCCCGGGAGTAGGGCTAGGAGGACGATGAGAGCTATCTCAACTTCTGTCTGACCTAATTCTCATTCCAATAAGAATATAATTTGTGAGACACAAGTCAAATAAAACAACGTGTTTTAATTATCAATATCTATCTGTTGTCACAATTCGTTGTACTCAAATAAAACACAAACACCGTTTTGAGAATAGGCCTATATAAATTTGAATTGATTTGCACTGAAGCAAATAAGACAGCAAATGCTCTAAAAATACACCAATACGGGATGAAGTTTCATAAAAGACCACGTCCCCCTCCCCAAAAATTGTTTGGATCGCTACGCTCGCACAAGATTGTTTCCAACGCTCGCCTCAGCGGCGTGCCCTCATTTTGCTGCGTCCCCCCTTTTCGAAATTCCTAGATCCGCCCCTTGTGTACATTACAAAATCGAATATAAATGAGTTTATACGACTTGGAATCCCGCGATAATCTCGTTTTGTCTTAACATAATGGCGTCATCAAGCGATAAAGAGACACTGGCTATTATTGCCGTACATTTGATAAATAAGAACAAAGAGAAAAAGAGAAAACACAAACCCGTCTGGGTTAGACATTGGTTACTGCGTAGATCCACTGTCGGCGCGTATAGTTGCCTTTCACGTAAGCTTAAAGAAAAGGTCCCCCTCAAAGGGAGAGAGCTCGTGTTTGTACTAATACTCGACGTCTCTGATTGGTCAATTTCATACGATCTGTTGACTGAAATAGGGAAGTTTTTATTTCGCACAACTCGCTTTCAACTGGTTTGAAGCTTGTAAAAGTTGGTACGACTAGGGTTTTCTCACGCTGCATCTCGGGAAGATACTACAAGTAGTTACTACAAGTCGCACCGTGAGAATGGGCCTTTAGGATGTTTCCTGTTTTGGTGCTTGCCCAGCCCAGGTCAGAAATGAAATGAAATGGAGTTTAACGTCCTACTGTTCTTTGTGTGTGTGTGTGCTTTTTGCCCTACAGACCGCATTTCTAATAGATTGTCTTAAAAATATTCTTATATATTCCATATACACAATAGATGACTGGTGTTACTTTTGGTGCATGCCCGCCTGACCCCCAGGGGCAGAGCGACGCCAGATTTTAGTGTTATGGTCCACAGGTTGCAATTCTGAGCTTTTGGTGCATGCCCGACCCCTGTCACGCTCCAGAAGGATCCATTCAGATTGTTGCCCCTAGGCGATATGGACGGTGCTATGCGCCTGGGGATAGGGCATGCACCAAAAATTATAGCGGTCATCCTAAAGGTATAAGGATTGAGTATAAAAAGTTTTCAAGATGATCAAACTACACTGACGCACAAAGAAATTAATATGCGTGACTCTGCCCCTGTGGGGTGGTCACAAGTAAAACAATAGCGACTATTCTTGGGGCATAAGGAATAAGAATGCACAACTTCAAGACAATCCATAAGGACTCTGACCCATGCAAAAATTGAGCGTGGCTCTCTGCCCCGGGGGTCTGGCACGACAATTTGGGGTATAAGGAAAAACTAGTATACATAGTTTCAAGACTGTTCTCCAACTTTCTGTGTAGGATAAAGCACGAGACTGGGCTTATGCTGGGGGGGAAAGACTTAAGAAAATATCCCGAGGCCGAGATTTTTCTTTCTTCCCCAGCATAAACAAAGTCGATGACTCTATCTTGCTTATAAACCGCATATGTTTAGATGTACGTAAAATGAGAATATCCCAGAATTTCTTATGGGAAAAAAAACCTACTCTGGATGAATAACCCGATAAAGGTTTAAAGAGAAACTTTCAAAAGATAACCCCAAACTCCTCTCTATATATTCAGACAGCAGGTTATTCCGGGTATAGAATATACCCCAAAGATCAAATAGATTTACCGTTACAGGGTTATAAAAGCAGACAAAACACGTTTTCACCCGTTTTTAAAGCAAAACTATAATGAAACCTTCTCCATTGATCCCAAAAGAGTCTTTATTCTTATCACATGTTACGAGTTGGTCTAAAATGACAAATATGAGGAGTCAAAGTCTTTCAGAAATATTTCAATCTGATCGTCAAAACCCATTATTTTATTTCGTGAAGGGTTTTAACTATTTTTGTTCTCATTTTGGAGGCAAAATGAAATTAGAACAATACAATGTTCGACTATGAATCTTTTGTAAATTGATATAGGCCAGACTGACATTAACTATGCCAATTTTCGAGTTTGTGTATGCGATACGATAGTGTCTTTTTTGCCAGACATGGTTGAGGAGTATAGGTCATTTAGAAGTTATTTTACAATCAACGTGAAAAATCAACAATTTAGATAACAGCTATTTAAACTTCATCACCGCACATATTTCAAGTACCAATTAAAAATATAAGCCATCAAATACACACAACATGAACTTTGATGTATGTTATAGTAGGGTACTTGAAGTTTTATTATCAAACCATGTCAGAATTTTAACCTCTGTCCCACTTTTTCAGAATGGCAAAAATTGAAGGTGAACATGGGAATAATTTGTACTTTTTCAGTGTGCATTGAATTTCGAGAAAGAATAATATTTGGAAAAGTATGTATCCACTCAATTTAGAATGTGTGGCTGTGGAGGTTCCTGAAAATAAAAGTGAATAGTTCATTTGTTCCACATTTGGCCACCTGGTGGCGCGAACAGTATGCATTGGACATTGCGTGTGATGCTAAATTTATAATCTACACCAATAGTTGGCTTAGATTATGAAGTAAGAGAGTTTTACTCCTATAAGAAATGTGAGTTTAAAGCATCTAATCTGAGAATCTGATATAATTTACTGAATGCATGATCCGTTTTAGTACCTTAATTTCAAACGGCTATATCTCAGCGAGTTTCCAACCTATAGAGAGGTAAAATTTCGGATTTCTTAGTTTAAGGCCATGATATACTATACCATAAAATAAGCGTGATTGACCAATGGACCGGTTGTGTTCCAAAAACAAACGGTATAGGCAGAAACTACACTGTACGCTCATAATCCAGAGGCAAATTAATGAATTACACCAACCATATATCAATCGTTGATACACCGTCTTCTTACTCATATATATATTCTATTTTTACACCTTTGACCGAGTTAAGGAGCTTAAAGCTCTGACTATTCATTTTATTCGTGCAAACCAGTGACGTGTTACGATAGAAATAGGTGTTAATACAGCCGCCATAATGCTCGGTCCCCACTATCACGATTCGCGCCAGGAAACGCGTTTGCGGCTGTCAAATTCACCTCTCGCAGACGACCGGGTATTCCAGGTTTTGCCCCCATCCCAATCCCATTCATCGAGCCCGTACGCCTATGGCTTTGCCATAAGTAAAAATGTTATTGTCCCCCGCTTTTCGATGAAAGGAGGAGGCTTTTAAAATGTCTGACAACTTAAGCTCTAATGAAATGAGAGTATGCAACTTTTTCATTACATAAATTTCTGTCTAGGGTAAGCAGAGCGATTAATAATTTGATTGGTCGAAACTTCGAAACGCAATACGTCTCCTTTATATTAATGTAAACTTTCCAAACTTGGTGTAGGCGTTCATTAGGTCAATGCCTTGAGTTTGAAGATACTAGTCAGCATTTTCTGCTTAAGGTAAACAGAGATAAGCAATCTGATTGGTTGGTTCTTTGGGACGCCATAACTCTAGGTATAATGAATTGGGAGCGATAACATTCTTAATATAGATTCATTTTATTTACCATGATCAAGTTCGATGGTAAGAATTTTCTGCTTAGGCTAAAGAGTGACAGGCAATTTCGATTGGAACATAATAACTTTGCTTCGAATTGAGGTTGAATGGTTAACCTTGATGTAGATGTTCATTAGGTGAATGTCTTGACTGAGTTTAATGAATAACATTTCGAGCTAAAGCGAAGGTCCCGTGTACACATTGGCGTGCACGTAAATTGGCAGTTGAAATGCAGTTGCTGCCCGGGTAACATTTCCCTCATAGCATACTGTATGCCCGTCTTCAATTAGCCAAGGTTAGGTGCATAAGCGTAGGACGTTGAACCCCATTTCATTCATTCATTCATTCGAGCTAAGCTAGGCAGAGCTAAGCAATTTCATTGGTCGATGCTTTGGGGCAAGATAACATTGATTCTGTCTGATAGAGAGTGATAAAACTTAGTGTATAGTTTGATAGCTCGATACTTTCTTTAAAAAAATGTGCGATTATTTAATATGTGTCATCTACTTATTTTGGGATTTCGGAGGGGGACATCAGCCTAACTGCTGGCTTGTTGGTTATGTTGTATATGCTTGTGTCAAATAAATCTATCAATGCACCATACTGTCATCCGAGTTGGTTATGTTGTTCGAGATTAGGGGGGTTGGGATGACCTAGTGGTATAAAGTGCTGCGCTTCGACCTCTAGCTGGCCGGCCACATCTGGCTTGCGGCTATGGTTTCGAGCCCTGGCGCAAGCTTATGTGGCATGGAGATAGGGGCGCCTTCTCAATCTCGTGGGTTTCCTCCGTGCACTCCAGTTTCCTCCCACTGCTAAAGGCCCCTACGCGCAAGCGAATAATGGAAATACAATTAAAAACCATATATTAGTCCCGAAATGACCTAGTTGTGTTGAGTGGACGTTAAACCCACCCCTCTCTCTCTTTCTCCCCCTCTCTCTCTCTCTCTCTCTCTCCGTGTTCGAGATTCACTGTTGGTGTCAGGGCCTCAAGCGAATTATTGAAATAAAATTAAAAACCATATGTTAGTCCCGAAATGACCTAGTTGTGTTGGCTGGACGTTAAACCCCATTCCTCTCTCTCTCTCTCTCTCTCTCTCTCTCCCCCCCCCCTCTCTATGTTCGAGATTCACTGTTGATGTCGGGGCCTTAGTGACATTTTCAGAAAGGGGTTCCTTACAAGCTTAATCCGATCCTGATAGCTGGCCCATTTGTCTTATTTAGACAGAGTTTCTAACCATTATGAATTATAGAAGTTAATAGCTGCATTGACACAAAGTTAGTTGTAATTTGGCTTATCGCTAATTGCTGAATTTACCACTTAAGACAGAGAATGCTTACTCATTCTTGAAGCAGCCGCTTATTTGAGAATTTCGTCGACGCTAAAATGTGTACATTAGAAAACCAAACCAAAATATCAACGGTATATAATCGGTATGTCCCTTTTAACGCAGTGCCGGATCTAGGGGAGGCAAAGTGGGACAAATGTCTCTCCCCCCCCCTCATTTAGGGTCCCCCACAATTCTGGGTCATAATAATATTTTATCCCGGACGGAGCTGAGGGGGTGAGGAGTGGGGCCCTGGGCAGTAAGGGATATTGGGGGGACCCGAAACTGGTAGGTAGGATTTTCGGGGGCCAGAGATTAGTTACTTAGAGGTTCTACCAATCAATAGTTCCGCGATGTGCTTTCAGGGGCCCAACCAGTTCCGGGAAATTAACGTAATCATATTTTAGTAGTTCAGACAACGGAATTTAATGTTTTATGTCACCTAAATAATGATTTCTGGGGCCCAACCGGTCCCGGGAAATTAACGTAATCATAGTATATAGTAGTTCAGACAACGGAGTTTAATGTTTTATGTCACCTAAAATAATTTCACTAAAATAAAGTAAATGAAAACATCATGAGAGAAAGGGTCTGTTTAAAATACTCAAATTGTCAACGAATTCTTAAAGTCAATGAAATCGCTGCCTAAATTGTCTCAAGTGCGCCGAAATTAATCCTAATGTAAAAAAAAATAATCAAGGAGGAAAACACTTAAGACAGTCAAGTGGGCGGAGTACGTACACACTAGTACTATCCGCGGTCAGTACAAACAATTTGAACAAACAACAATGGTGCCCCCGTACAGTTGGTATGTCCCGGGCCCCCCACAAGGTTAATCCGACGCTGTTTTAAGTGTTAACGGCTCGGAAATTAAGACGATACAATTACAAGAGGCAGACGGATCGATCTGCACACAGACAGGCGTACGAGCGGACACACTGATTTGTGTATGCACAGGAATCAATACTTTGTTTCAGCCACTGACACCACTTCCCCGCTGTGTTTCCCACTGGCCCTTATCATTTAATGACACGTCGATCAGTCAAGGGATACGAGGATGTTTGACCCTGTTACTATATCTGGTTTCATTGGTTACAAACTCGTGAGATGAACTTTAACGTTAACAAGGTAATAGCACAACTCAATGCATACTGGCAGTGTGCTAAACTGAATAACGATGAACAGACAAACAGTGCCTTGTTTCTTTACCGTCCTCGTTCTTGTTTTTAGCTATGATCTACCACAACTTAACAGGGATATAGAGGAAACCTTTAAGTGCCACGATAATCCTGGATTATCTGTTGCCATTGTCAAAGATGGACAGACTATATTTACGAAGGGGTATGGAGTAAGAGATTTTAACAGTAAAGAAAAAGTAACAAATGAAACATTATTTGTTGTAGCATCGCTATCCAAGGCATTTGCAGCAACTCTTGTAGTAAAATTACTACAAAAATCACAGTGAGTAAAACGAATGTACATCTGGTTTTATACGCCATGTATTGCTACATTTATTATCTGATCATTTTGAAATTTATGAATGTTGTTTACTTCTAGAGTTATGGCCATTGTTTCACTTTGTTAAATCTTGTGAAAGCTCTATCGACAAAAGTAAAACGAAAAAGTCTATGAATTTCACAATTTCCGTTAACAACTTCTCAGTTAAGACGGCGATTATTTCACTCTGTTAAACATTGTTAACGCTATAACGAGAAAGATTATCATTCGATCTGAATGAAATTTATATCAGTTTTATAAATGTTCCTATTACGTAAAACAAAATATAATAATATACGTCGATTTTGCTGCTGAGTGCATATGTTACGTTGTCTGGCAACCTATCTTTAAAATATCTTAATGTCTTAGCATGGACCTTATATGGCCCATGGTCTTAGTAAATGGAAACAATTACAGTTGATTTTAATCTCTGAAAGTCCTTTAGCAACTGGATAGAAAAGTGGGGGTCACGTGGCTAAGTGGGTAAGGCGCTGTCTCGCTAGCCTGGAGGTCGAGTGTTCGGTCCCTGCATTGTTTAAGAAGGTGTATTTTCAGGCCTGGTTTCCCATTGTCAGTGATGTAGAACGGATGGCCTGACAAGGACAGCTGTCTGGTTGTTCGGATGGTACGAAAAACCAAGGCCCCGTGTAAACATTGGCATGCACGTAAAAGAAAGATCCCTTGGCAGTTGGAATTCGATATAAGAGTAGGCCGTAGCGCCACTGCCCGGGCAAAAATTTCCCTCATAGCGCACTGTATGGCGTATGCCCGTCTTCCATAAGCCCATGTTAGATGTATAAAAGTAGGACGTTAACCCCCATTACATTTCATTTCATAAGTATGTGTTATAGTTTAATTACAGTTTTATTCACAAATGTATTATATATATAACGTCCGGGTGTCCAGTTTTATAGTCGCAACAATTTGTATAGAAAAAAAAGCCTTATCTTCATATTATGACAATCTAAAATAAACATAGCGATAACAGACATGGGTATGCAGTTTATTGTACAAAACATCTGTCGTTGCCTACACGAGATGACCTATTTGATTTGGTAATATAAATCACATGTCTATAATATGATAAAACTGCTTTGAAATGGCTGATTTCAAACGTCCACAATGAAAAGTAATACCGAAATTTATCAAAGTGGTATACTCTTTACTCATTCTCCTGATATATCCTCGTGGGTTTTCTTCGGGCACTCCGGTTTCCTCCCACTGCTTAAGACCCCTACGCGAAAGCGAATTATTGAAATAAAAATTAAAAAACCGTAATATGTTAGTCCCGAAATGACCTATAGTTGTGTTGAGTGAACGTTAAACCCCATCTCTCTCTCTCTCTCTCTCTCTCTCTCTCTCTCTCTCTCTCTCTCTCTCAATCTCCTAAAATGTTCATTTAACTGCATATTGGTTCGCTATATCAAGTTGATTCAAAGTTTAATTTTGGCCCAAGTCATAATAGTGTGTTGATCTTTACGTAAAACGCAAAGTTTCGAATGGGACGAATGGGCGACCTCGTGTGCATCTTGGCATGCACGTAAAAACTATGAAACATGTGCGCAAACGCCACACTGCCATCTTTATTAGCGTTAAACCGCACTCCATTTCCGGGGGTTGGATGGTCGAATGGTTAGCACGTGCGTGCTATATCATAAAGCCTGTCATTGAGTCAACTGGCGTGGTTTCGAATCCCCGGCCGTCCTCTCACTGTTAAAGACCCCCGTCGCGCAAGAGAATTATTGAAATAAAATAAAACTATATGTTAGTCTCGAAATATGGCGAAATGACCTAGTTTATGTCGAGTGGACGTTAATCCCCATCTCTCTCTCTCTCTCTCGCTCTCTCTCTCTCTTTCTCTCTCTCTATGCACTCTATTTCATTTCACATTGTTCATGCTCAATTGAAATGTATTTATGGCAAAGCGTGATCATGTTTTAAAGTTTTTATATTAGTATTATGAATCCGAGAATAGCACGCTGATGATAGAAAGTAGAACCCCACATTATATAATACGATATGTTGTACAGTATGGCGGTATATTAGTGCCAAAATTCTAACAGGCTATCGTCTAACTTCTAACGTGCTATCGTCTAACTTCTAACGTCTATTCGTGTAACTTCTTATCTAAGACAATGTATATTCTAATTTCTTCATTTGTTCCTCGTAAATGGGGCCTTCTAATCTTGCATTTTTTATTTTATTTCGTGTTATTTCTATCATTGTAAGGACAAATTTTCATTTCAACAACGCTTAACATGTTTAGAATGAACATTGAACAAATTAAGAATTTGATACGACCACCTTAGCAACCGTCATTATGACGTCGTTTGGTGTCGCCACTGTATGTACAGCTATCTGTAGGGGAGACCGGAGTTGGTTGTAACAATATTTAGTTTTTATATATTTATGAACCATTTTTGTTGGATAATTGTAACAACAATACTCAAAGTAGGACTGTCACTATTGGCATTTACAAATATATATCCTACATACTGACATCTCCTTTCGAGCCCTAGTGTGAGTGTACGTGGCATGGAGATATGGGGCGCCTTCTCAACCTCATGGGTTTCCTCCGGGCACTCCGGTTTCCTCACACTGCTAAAGACCCCTACGCGCAAGCGAATTATTGAAATAAAATTAAGCCATATGTTAGTCCTGAAATGACCTAGTTGTGTTGAGTGGACGTTATACCCCATCCCGCTCTCTATCTCTCTCTTTCTCTCTCTCTTTACTGATATCTGAGAGAGAAGGCAATAAGCCTAATCCAACCATTTTGTTGTAACAACCTACCCACTGCTGGGGAAGGTTGTTACAACGTCCGGGGCTGATTGTAACAAACGTAGAAGTGACACTGTTTTAGAAAAAGCAAATTTATTGAACATGAAATTAAAATGAAAAATATGTCACATAAAATCTTTTCTTCAAATCATATCTTAGATCTGACTCCTGTGCCAAGTAATGTTTCTGTGAAAAGCGGGAGTGGGGGTGGGATGGCCTAGTGGTCTAGAGTGCCGCGCTTCGACCTCAAGTTGGCCGGCCACCTCTGGCTTGCGGCTGTGGTTTCGAGTCCTGGCGTATGTTGCATGGAGATAGGGGCGCCTTCTGAGCCTCCGGACACTCCGGTTTCCTCCCACTGCTAAAGACCCCTACGCGCAGGCGAATTATTAAAATAAAATTAAACCATATATTAGTCCCGAAATTACCTAGTTGAGTTGTGTTAAACCCCATTTCTCTCTCTGTCTCTCTGTGAAAAACGCGTGAATCAAGTAATTCATAAATGTAAATCCATGATAGGGGACAGATAGGCCGATAAACCCATAACTATATTAAGTCAATTGCAGAGTGTCAGTATACATGGTCAGTCACTGTTCTTACACAGAAAGCGTTGTCGAAATGAAAATTTGTCCTTACAATAATAGAAATAACATGAAATAGATTAAAAATATCAAGATTAGAAGGCCCCATTTACGAGGAACAAATGAAGAAATTAGAATAAGAAGTTACACGAATAGACGTTAGAAGTTAAACGATAGCACGTTGAAGCTAGACGGTAGCATGTTAGAATTTTGGCACTAATATACCGCCATAGTACAGGGGCACGATAAATTTACATTGATGACATTCCACATGATTGTGAAATAGTAATGCACTATTAATTAGCACATGGTAACACAACATAAAGTGACAACAACATAGATAACTTTTCAGTAATTACCATCATTTTTCTCCTACCACATTTTATAAGCCGAGCCATATTCTTTTTTTAAACTTGCTGGGATTGTTCTGCCTATTTTTGTTGTGCAGATCTAAGTTTTCAACAAGTTTATCCAAACATGCTATAATTGTTTTGGTGTCAAAGCTAGGTAAAAGGAAACGGTGTAGTAATTTTAAGATTTATTATGTAATATTGAAAACAGGAGCTGGCAGTTAATATAATTGAATCAGTTAAATTACCCCATTATGAGAGTGACTACGTACAGTCGTTTGAAGAACAGTGTAGTCTCGATTATCCAGTTTATACGACCGCATTACCCACTTAGCCACGTGATCCCCTCAACTGGATAGAGTAATAAACTTACAAGTAGGCCCTACCTGTTTTTATATACCCACATTGAAATGTGGCCGTATATTGTCGTCACCCCCCCCCCCCGTCCGTCCGTCCGTTTGAACGCCCCCCCCCCTCCTTATTCCGGCAAGGTGTAAAACAAATTTGTACCGATCTATTCCTTATGATTTAGCAGACAAAAAAACACTGAAAATAGGGTGGGAGTTGTGTTTAATATTTGAAGACAGATGCAAGGAAATCGCATATATTGAGTATTATCTTTTAAAAAATGCTAGGGAGTTACTTAATTAGTCACTACCGAGGCTAGATGGCCTAACCAAATTTGACCGATCATGGGTATACATTACTTCACATAACTGTACCTGTCATCCAGTAGACGTGGTACAAGGGTTATCAGCGAACTGGATGTATGAGATGTGTTGTTGACGTAGGGCGAGGGGAAATGTTTAGAGAGTGAAGTGCTGTAAAGGGATAGTTAGATGTATTATGAATGGTTAGAGTGGCTGTGGTGTTACGGTGAAATACTATGCCGCCACCGTAACACCACAGCTTTATGATTTGTTAGACAGGAGTGATGTAATGGGTGTCAACAACTGGGTATGCTGGTACCGTCGCAACGTAGCCGTGAAATATATTTTGTGGGAGGAAGGGCGAAAACGGAGAAATATACAATGTTGACAGTATGTGCCAGTCATGAGGCTGCGCAGACCGAGCGCCAGCTCGTTATGGAGAGTGTGGAAGGGTCGCCCTCATAAAGTTTTTTTTAAAATTCATTTCAGTTTCTGTTTGCAGTGAAAACACTATCTCGGCTTTGTTTGCGGGGTTTAAACCTAAAAATCACATTAATACACCTATTGCACGATATTGTGATTGGACTTATCTTAGGTTAATAAAAATATGTATTAAAATAAGGTGTCATTCCACTTTAAACTTCAATCAAGATATAATTACACAAAAGTACATAGTATGTACATATACGAATACTATAATTCATAGTTTAAAGTCAAAACGCCGCACGTCAATGAAGCAGCACCTATCACCCACAAACAGTGTTTATAGTGTGTTACAGTTAAATTACAAAATGTCATTTCTAGAAGTATTAGTAACTTCATGTGTTTCAAATCATGTTTATTACTTAGTGGATATATTGTGTCATAAAACTAAGCCTTAGTTTATATTACAAGTTTTTAAAATTTAACACAATAAGTAGCTGACGAGATTTCTGCTGTCTGCGTGACCCCGTGTCCCAGTTCTTAAAATCTAAGTCAGCTATACAAGCCTTTACTGACTGTTACTACTCAGTGACAAGCCTGCGCCGCAAAAAGAGGTCTAGTCTTTCATTATAAGTATAATAACTTACTCATGTGAGGCAGGTTAGTTTTCTTTCAAAACACACTGTTTTCCGATCAAAAAATTACAAAAATAATTTTCTACCAGATGACCATGGTTCTCTTCATCGAGACTAGATAATTTCTCTCGGTGTAAGGATATAGGTATGGATAAGTTCATAGAAGGTCAATACATCCGCGAGAAAATATACCCATGGGTTTGTTCAGTAGCAAATCGGGTGTCAATCAACTCGGTTTGTACTGAACAATTTTTCAGTGATATGTATTAACTGTCTGCACACATTCGGTTTATAATTAGCGATACACAGGTACAGTGGAAATGTTCTACTTCACAGACTGTTACCTCCGAACTACCTCCGCACGAAATCCCAGATTTGGGGACTTGTAAAAGAACAAGAAATAGTACCTGTGCGCGTGCCAGTAAACGAAAACTAAGAATTCGCGCATAAAAATTCCCGAACGTAACGGGCGCCAGGTCATCTAGCTGTGGTAAGCTAAGTGAGCCCTTTGAATGCATACCAAGAGTGAGGTAACGAGGCCTGTCATGGAGTCAATTACCCTGATTTGGTCACTTCCTTTGCCTTTGACAGCCCCCCTCGTGCTAGCAAATTGTTTAAATAAAACTAGGATTATAACGTCCAGGGGTTCCATTTCTTAAAGCTATCTGGAAGACTAAGCGGGAAATAAACCATATACGGCAAATTTCGGCCATTTCCCATATTCCCGAAGCAGTGGCCTTGGTATTTGCTGAAGCTAGGATTTTGACGGGTTGTGAATTATTTTATCGCGCAATGATAAGTAGCTAGATTCTATCCAGATTCTACACAGTTTGTTGAACCTCTGATATACGTAATATAACAGGCCAACTTTTATATCTAGAGCCTTCAATAAAACGTCTGACAGTAGACTCGATGTATCAAAGATAGTGAAAATATTGTCCATCTGCTGAGTTGTCCAGCATAATTAACAGATTCTACATCGTGTTTACACTTTTACCGTTTTGTATAGCCTCGTTTGTCACACAATTTATCTTTTGTAATATTCTACTCCGAGCAGGTTAATCGCTGACAGAAATCGGCGAGGTCATAAAGTGTATGCCCGTTCTTCAAATGTTGTTCAGATTTTGAAAATAATATTTTTTTAAACATATATTTAGAGCTCTGGTCAATATCATATCATTTGATTGGTTGCGGTGTAAAGAATCGGTTGTTGAATCGGCTGTTAATCAGTCAAAATTTGGAACGGGAATCATCTGTCCAAATTTTGGGACAGGAATCATTAGTTAATCCAACAGTTTTAACATAGGATGACATTTTGATTACTATTATTTTATATGCATATTTGTTTTGGTTATTTAATGTCTTCTTTGTCTACACGATTTATATCATGTTTGCTAAAATACTAAAGAACATGTTATAGTAAAACGTTACTGTTAGTAAGTTCAAATATTTTTTTTAATTTATTTTTATCTCTGTTACTTACATGTATTTATTTATTATCTTCGATGTAGATGTTTTTACATGCTTGTTGTGTCTCGTAGACCTTAAAGGCCGGACATTGTACACTTATTGTTTGTTCTCTTAAATTATGTTTTATTGCTATTGTACGATGTGTGACGCATTAATAAAACAATTCTTCTTCTTCTTCTTCTTCTAATTAAAAGAAACACTGCGATGGACATGGTCATTGAGGATAAATTATCCTTCTTTTCGGTTCCAGGTTCTTTGAAACGAACCGAAGAAACCAGATCGCTGTCTATTCATAGGTTGAATCTGTTTTTCAAGGCTATTGTCTGATCTTTTGTTCCGCTTTGCTCGGTCATTATGACATAAGTGAGATCTATTTTAAACGGTTATCTCTTTATCTTCAAAGTGTTAAGATGTGTGAGTCATACGGTTTGGGCTTCTTTTTTTATTATTTACATATTTTTTTAAAAATAGGTGATATGTTAAGTTTGTGTCATTTTGTTTCATTGAAAACTATTAAATGAGGCTATCCTTTGATAACGATAATATCTGCGCCCGATTCAAATTCGTACGAAAATCAGGTTTTAATTTCAGAAATTTATAAATTTATTTAGAAAACATAGCAGTTCGAAGTTAAAGATTTTTTTTTTTAGAAAACATAGCAATTCGAAGTTAAAGATTTTTTTTTTTTTAAATATCTTGTGAACGCTCTAGAGGCTAAAGTTAATATATACATAGTGTTAAAGGTCATGAGACGAAGAAGCATATTGATTTTCAGTGAAATCCGATAATGACTGTCAGAGTTGTGGACCTTGATCATTTAAAAAAAAACTTGTGAACGCTCCAGAGGTTAAAGTAAATATTCGATTGACTTCAAATTTATACACAGTGTTTAAGGTCATGAGATGAAGCTTATTGATTTTCAGCGATTTTCGATGATAACTGCCAGAGTTATGGCTCCTGATCACTTTAAATCCTGTGAACGCTCTAGAGGCTAAAGCTAATATCTGATTGACTTTAAATTTCTATACAGTGTTTGAGGTCATGAGACAAAGATTTCTATTGATTTTCAGCAATTTCCGCTAATTACTGCCAGAGTTATGGCCCTTGATCACTTCAAAAATGAATTTTAATAACTAGAGCAACTAAATCCATGATACTTAATGTTTTGTATATTAAACGTTAGTATGGAATAGAACTTAATAAAAGCCAAACAAATTCTAATGATTTTCTGATAAATTATTACTAAATGAATTCTTACAATCAGATTTTAGTGTATTATAAATGTTTCATTACCGAAAAAAAATTAAAATATGTGACAACTCTTGTTGACTGGCCGGACGATTTAGCTGCTGTGGGCGTATGTTTCGTTTCCTGGCAACCTATCTTTAATTTTGCGATATCTCTTACGCTTCTGACTCTCATACGCTTACAAAGTATGTCATATGCATTAAAAAATATGTTAGTAATTTGGAAAGCGTTTCATGTTATAAAGGTGCTATCCAATTGACTTTAAATTGATACACAGTCTTGAAGTTCATGAGACGAACAAGTATATTGAGTTTCAATGAATTTGTATAACTTGAACAGATCAATCCAGAATATTAAATGTTTCGTATACTTAACGTTAGCATAGAGGAAAACTTTATTAAACGTTGGTATGGAATAGAACTTAATAAAAGCCAAACAAATTCTAATGATTTTCTGATAAATTATTACTAAATGAATTCTTACAATCAGATTTTAGTGTATTATAAATGTTTCATTTCCGAAAAAAAGTTAAAATATGTGACAACTCTTGTTGACTGACCGGACGATTTAGCTGCTGTGGGCGTATGTTTCGTTTCCTGGCAACCTATCTTTAATTTTGCGATAACTTTGACGCTTCTGACTCTCATACGCTTACAAAGTATGTCATATGCATTAAAAAAAATATGTTAGTAATTTGGAGAGCGTTTCATTTTATAAAGGTGTTATCCATGTTTAAAACCTTACATTGACGTGATATATTGATATAATCATTGATACAGTATATTTGGAAATATTTACACTAAATTATGTTTTATTCTGAAAATGTGTATGTGCTCAGCCGAATTTGCTACTTTCATTTTATTCGGAAATAATGTATTGGACAATTTTTATTGTAATTATATAATTATGTTTATTGCATTCCAAATTTCATTGCAATCATTATCAGTGTATTTTGTCATTTATGAATAAGCTACTTAAATGGCCATTTTTAGTTCATTCACTGTGCTGTTGTATATGCTTTGATCAAACTGAGCAAGATCCTCTAACTATGACGATCAACGATCGACATCTGCATCTATTATAAACGATGACGTTACAGTACATACCATGTGCTGTTGTACCTGAAAAAGTGTGTACAAGGTGAAGTTTGCTAAATAATTAAATTCCTAAGTTTTTCTGACATCTATGAAATGAATAGATCAATGGGGAAGCGTGGGAGGTAATTTAATAGAGTTTGTAGTGTTCATGTTTTAATTCAATTTGTCTTTTTAATCTAATTACACTGGGTGCCACGTTTGCCTAATGAATAGGGCACTAGCTCACTTACCAGGTAGTCCAGAGATTTCCCAACGTGGTTTCCACTAATCGGTGGTGCAGGGCGGAGAGCCGAGCAAAGAGCAACTTCCAGTTGTTCGGATGGGGCGAAGAACCAAGGTACATGTACCGTAAACATGTTGGCGTGGCGTCGCCGTAAAATACTTTTTAACTGTTGAAGCACTTATATTATTTTCCAAATGGCGCCATTAATTCGTCATGAAAGAATGGTGCCAACAGATCCTCGATTGTCTGACATGGTTTCTTTTAGAATAAATAACATGGTGTAGTGAAATGTAAATCCTCCAGTAAAAATACCTAGCAGTAAGATAAATAATGCTAGTTCGTTGTTAACAAATAACACAGGTGTCTCTGATTACTAGTTTGATATTATAAATATAACCAGAACTAACTGAAAATTGTTTACTCTGCATCAGCCATACCATAATAAAAAAACACCGACATGATGTGATAAAGTGAAATCTAATTACAACGTACATAAAAAAAAATTGTAAACAAGTGTATTTTTATACGCCCAAATTGAAATTTGGTCGTACATTGTCGTCGCCCCCGTCCGTCCGTCCGTATGTCCATCGGTCCGACGGTCCGGCGTCCACAATTGCTTGTGGACGCTCTAGAGGCTAAAGTTAATAACCGATTGATTTTAAATTTATACACAGTGTTTAAAGTCAAGAAACGAAGAAGCCTATAATGATATTCAGCGGTTTCCGATAATTACTTTCGGAGTTATGGCCCTTGATCACCTCAATAAATCTTGTGGACGCTCTAGAGGCTAAAGTTAATATCCAATTGACTTTAAATTGATACACAGCCTTGAAGTTCATGAGACGAACAAGTATATTGAGTTTCAATGAATTTTTATAACTTGAACAGATCAATCCAGAATATTAAATGTTTCGTATACTTAACGTTAGCATAGAGGAAAACTTTATTAAAGCCAAACAAATTCGAATGATTTTCTGATAATTACATAATGAGTTGTTACTTTTAATCAGATTTTAGTGTATTATAAATGTTTCATTACCGAAAAAAGTAAAAATATGCGATAACTCATGTTGACCGCCCGGACGATTTAGCTGGTGTGGGTGTATGTTTCGTTGCCTGGCAACCTATCTTTAATCTTTTAGGACCATTTGCCAACTGGATAGAATTGAAATGAAATGGGGTTTAATGTCCCACTGTTCTGCGCCTAACCTGGACTAATAAAGACGGGCATACGCCATTCAGTGTGTTATCAATTGTAGGAAATACCACTTTCTGTTGAGCTTGTTCTCTATCCATCTAAGTTTTATAGTCGAAATGATTTGATTTTAAAAAGGCGTTTTACGACAAAAGTTATCATCCGATCTGTACGAAACCTAAATGCATCTTTTAACTCATCCTCGGTCACCCAGTCTACTCATTCCGTTCTACTCCACTATACCCACTCGGCAAATCTCGACAGATTCCGGTACCCTACATCTAGACTCGGCTGTATGATGAATTCCGCCATTTTGGAACTATTTTGAAGGACCCGGATAAACAAATGGCTGCCCCCATAGAGATTATATCAACAAACTAAGAAATGGCTGCCTCCAAACAAATTATATTTAGAAATGACGCCATTTTGGGACTTTTTTTTGTAAAAGCGGCACGATTTTCTGTTAAAGTAAATCGGCAGTTGACTAGCCGCATCGCAAATGTATGGTCGTAGGTACATATCACTTACTATCATACATCCGAGTCTAGATGTAGGTTACGGAGGATACCGGAATCTGTCGAGGTTTGCCGAATGCCTCTATACCCTAGGTTAATCTATGGGGGATATACGTTTTCAAGTTATCCACTATTGATGATTCTGCTATTTTTATCGACCAATCCCATAAACTGTTATTTGAAAGGAAATAGCCCAAAGATAAGTTACTCTCTTCTGACAGTGTTAGGAGTTGGCCTATTCTAAAAGCGTAATTATATGTTTTATTATTGAAGACCACACGTTCACATAATCATGTAGAGTCATTAGTTTTATTGAGAATTGTGTGTTCGCTCCGCGAATTTTAAGTATACGTGACATCGTAGATAAGTAATTGGGAATTAAATTAACGAGCATACGTTCATTAATAATAAACATAACAAAACGACGTATTATTATTATTATTTCAAACAAAGAATGAATAGTAATAATTATAACAAAAGTGAAACATATAGATGTTATACATATTTGAAATCAACAACACATACTACAGATTGTGATAATACAATTGAATATAAATGAATTGTTAATATATACATTACTTACATAAATCAATCAGTAAATGGACATGGATATGGTTATCTACCCTTATAAAAACGAAGGCGAAATGATTGGTTTGTAAACTGTTTTTTGATTGGCTCGTACGGTATAGCTACATTCTAGCAATTTGAAATCGTGGAAGCCCTATAGATTAGCCCATGGTATAGTGGAGTAGAACGAAATGAATGCACTGGGTAACCGAGAATGCATTTAACTTAGTGCAAAACGAAGAATCATTTGGAGTTTAGCAATTTTTGTTAATTATGTCTAGAGTGATGACCCTTACAGCTGGAGTATATTTCGTACCCTGGAAACGTATCTTTTAAATAAATAAGACTTGTGTCCAGATATTGATTGACAAATTATGATTGACAGAAATTGACTGACAGGAAAATTCCACTTTATCATCCCTATAAATTTGTGAAAATTTCTCTCAAAACAAAATGTTTTTTCCCTCGAACCAGATTATGTGTTTATATATCAAAATAATTTGCATAGTCGCTGTTATCACGTGTAAAAGGTTGATCTATAATTAGTAAGTCGGGTAGTCGTAAATATATTTATCTGACATTAATAGTCCAAATATTAATGAATGTTTAGGCTGGTCCAATACGTGTACGCAACGCCGGATTAACCATGGTGGGGCCCTGGGGCCTTGAACACGTGTGGGGGGGGGCTAATTACCGACCGCGAGCGCCGTAGTCAGGAAGCCTTACAAGGGGGGTCGGAGGGGGGGGGGTCACCCCCTTATAATTTTCAGAAATTGGAGTCTATCTGCAAACGTGATTTCCTGGTTTTCATGCACTATTGTGGAGCCATTTAGAAGTACCCCTCCCCCCAGATAAAAATAGAATTCTGCAACAAAATGAGCGCATTCTGGCGTTATTTCAGTGGACTAAACCATGCGAGTGCTATGAAATAATGGCATTTCTAGGGGAGGGGGTTGGACGCAACTGAGATTTTTGTTGGGGGGGTCTAATATTGGGGGCCCTGGGCCCTGGGTCCCATGGTTAATCCGGCCCTGCGTCAACGGGAGTACATTAGCCTCATAATATGGCATCATATGATCAAAATACAAATAGTCGATATACTGTATATTACGGTAGGTGAAAGGAAAGCTACGCCCTTTAAAAGTGATTTCATTTTGTGTTTTAGGTACACTTTACAAACTACAATTAAGGAAATCCTTGGACCAGACTTTAAATTTGCAGATGATCTCAGAACCGATTATGCAACATTGGAAGATTTACTCAGCCATAGAACGGGAATCCCGCCTAATAACTTCATCCGCTATGATAACAACTTAACCAGAAATAATCTGATAGAGTAAGTGGTGAGATAATAACATTCCTTATGATGTTTACACGATCTAGCCGTGTAATTAGGATAGTCTGGGTGTGAAAGTTAGATCTTTCATATAAACATTTAGCTGTAAAACAGTCAATTTGGTTTGTCGAATGATGTCCTCGGTGTATAAATTTTATAAGGTACTGAAAACAGGCCAGAAGGTGTTTTTTTTAGGGGGTGGGCAAGACATTGCTAAGCCCATTATTGCATTTTTGCAATAACATAGATTTGATTTGGTTGATTAACTAAACCAATTTCGTTGTATTGACAGAATCTCGTACATACAGAAGCGTATAGGATAGGGGTCTATAGCGAGACACATGGGGGGATATTTTAAATAGTGTTATATGTTTGGATTAAATGGTCGACAGCGAGATATGGTGGGTGAAGGAGCGTTCAAGAGTTATCGGGGTGCAAAGGTCACCAGAAGTGAAAGGAGGCTGGCTTATGAATTTAGCCACTTCTGATGCTGTCTGTCGCAGATTTCTTGTTGGAACGCGGCTGAATAGTGACGAAGGGTAATTTTTGTCCCCTTCCGGATATCCCCCCCCCCTTCTCCTATAACCTCTGGTGACCTTTTAACCTCGAGAACTCCTGAACGCCCCCTCACCTGACTGATAACCCACCATTTTTGGATTCCTGAGAAAAAATGCTTCTAGAAGATCAACTCCGGATACTTTGCCCACAATTCGGATAATACCCCCCTTCAACCTCTGGTCTATATAAGACAACTTAAATTACACTCGCACGTGCTTTGCAATGAAATACATCACGCGGGTATAAATAATTTGGCACATTGCCCGTACCATTTTTTGAAATAATGGTACGCCAACATTAAAATATGCCATCACATCTGTTAACTGTGATCGTTGGGATGATTTTTTAGCCCTGAAAAGATAATTTCATTGAATAACCCGCTATGTTGTATGCCATCATTCTGTTTTAAATGCACACGTCGTCATATTTCATGACTATGTTTCACGAGCATGTCGGCATATTCTATACGGCGAAATATGTCGACCAAGCTTCAGAATAGCAATATCTTAACGCAATGTGCACATTTAAAGCCAAATGTGGACATATAACACAACGAGTTGACTCAATTAACTGGGCAAAAATTGTAATTTTAGAAATAAAATCATATGTTGACATATTACCAACTTGATATTGTGGTATAATTATCGCAATATTGACCCTATACGCGTCCATATTTAAGCCCCGAATCTACGTGCTATGATGTATGCCGTTGTTGTTTTTTCTTTTAAATGACCACATTTGCGTTATGAAACTTTCACATTTAAAAAGAAATAACCATCAGTATATAATAGTGCGTTGATTCAATTAACTGGGCAAAACTATTCACCGAGGAGTAAATTATCTCAGCGATCACAATAATATATTGACATATATTGACATATTACCTTATTAATATCTCGATACAATTGACTCCTATAATACTGTCAGGTTATTGACTCCTATAATACTGTCAGGTTATTGACTCCTATACGCCCTTCTGTTTCAAATATATCAACACAGCTTAATACGGTAAACAAAATATTCAAGAATTTCCCTTTATCGTCGAGTGTTTATAATATACTGATATTAAAAGAGACGAGTATAATATTTATTTTATGAAACATAAACCACTACAAAATACAACTGAAGTGGCGGGCAAGAAATAAACTACACGTATTAAAATATGATATGCCTTGGTACCTGGTGGCAGGAAAACTATACAGGTTGTCTTTACCCCTATTTATCTATGGGAAAAGATTGTATACATAACATAGGGAATCTAAAATATAAAATACAGTTTTTGGTGAGCTAGCAGGTGATTCGAGTGACGGAAAACTATTAACAGAAGTTACTGATGGTTGACGAATACCCGCTGGTTTTATTTGAATGTCCAAATATGTTCGATCGATCATGGAATCTCTCTGGCAAAACTTCAAACCCTGTGCTACATCATAATAGTGAAATATGCCTACATCACTATAGTGAAATATACCTACATTATAAATGTAAATAACAGAACATTTCTTTCAAAACCCTAAACGTCTTGGTCGTCTCCCCGTCCACCACCCCGTCATCTACAATTGCTTGCGAACGCTAGAGTAAATATCCAATTAAGGTCATGGGATGATTTCCAATACTTTCTGCCAGAGTTATTACCCATGAACCATCTACAGACTAGAACTCTTATCCGATTGACTTTAAATCGGTGTATACGGTCGAAAGAGGTGAATTCCTATCTTCAACGATTTTCGACAAGGGTTATCATACCCTTTGCAAATAGAGTTTCGACAAATTTCTTTAGTTATTGTCATAGTTATGGATTTTAATCATTTTGAAAATTCCTGTGAGTTCTCTGAAGTTAACAGCCCAACAGTAATAAGTATTGGTTAGGGTCTGCTTTGTACTTTTCCATGCATTATTTTTGACATTTTAATAAATCCAGTTTTGTTTTATTTCAGACGTGTTAGATACATGACAGGAAGTAAATCTTTCCGTGGCAGTTTTATGTATAACAATGTGATGTATGGACTTTTAACAACGATTGCTGAAAAACTTGGTGGCAAGAAATGGGAACAGCTGGTTAAAGAGGAGATATTCGATCCACTTGAAATGACGACATCTACTTTTACTACCACAATTGATTATAACAACTCAAACGTAGCTCGAGGATATATGAAGGATTCGGATGAACTCACACTCGTATCAACAGAATTCTTACGGTATTTAATATATCTTGAAACTTTTGAAATTAAAATCTAAAACTGCACAGGAGACGTGTTTTGGAAACATGTATTATTTATGACCCTTAAATTAATACGATTGTCTATATTTATTATTATGCGACCACTGTGGAATGCGGTCGTATATGTTCCCCGCCCACACCCATTTGTCGGAGGGATCACGGTGGCTAAGTGGATAAGGCGCTGGTTCGCTAGCCTGGAGGTCGAGTGTTCGATCCCTGCATTGGCCGAGAAAGTTCATCTCGATTTTCCGACGTGATTCCCCCTTGTCAGTGATACAGAAGGAGGGCCTGACAAGGACAGCTGCCTAGTCGTTCGGATGGGACGAAAAACCGAGGTCCCGTGTATACATTGGAGTGCACGTAAAAGATCCCTTGGCAGTTGGAATTCGATATAAGAGTAGGCCGTAGTGCCGCTGCCCGGGCAAAAATTTCCCCTCATAGCACACTGTATGGCATATGCCCGTCTTCAGTTAGCCCAGGTACGGTGCTTAAGCGTAGGACGTTAAACCCCATTTCATTCATTTCATTCATTCATTCCCATTTGTCGGTCTGCCCGTCGGTCGGGCGTCCACAATTGCTTGTTGGTGCGCTAGAGCTAAAATTAATATCCGATTGACTTTAAATTTATACACCGTGCTCAGGGTCACAAGACATGAAATGAAACTACGCAAGAATTTCTTGCTGAGCTTTCTCGGCCAATGTAGGTATCGAACACCCGACCTCCAGGCTAGCGAGCTAGCGTCTTACCCACTTAGGGCCTGGTTACATGGAGAGGGCTAACCCGGTTGGGCGAATCGTCTTCTCTAAACGGGGGCCTCGGGTATGACGTCATTGCAATTACACCACATGAAAAAAACAAAACACTGTTTATATCTAAACCAGGCTAGCCCGCTTGACCGGGGCACCCGTTTATGAAACCGGAAGCCCGGCAAAACGAGCCAGCCCTTCTTTCATATAAACAAAACCGTGTGTTACAACCAGAGCGGGCGCTTGCGCATGGGAAATGTTTTCATCTCGGTTCCAATCTTTACCAAACTTTTCATCACTGGCGCATGCGCACGGCATTATTACAATAGACATGGCGACAAACAAACAAAAGCTGTATTATAAAGCCTGTCGTGGTTTCGAATTTTCGGTTGTACGTGACAAGGAGTAGGGTCGACTGTCCAACCTCGTGGGTTTTCTCGGGGTCCTCCGGTTTTCTTCCACTGCTAAAGACCGATACGCGATGCAGGCGAATTATTGAAATGAAATTAAACCATATGTTAGTCCCGAAACGACCTAGTTGACGTTAAACCCCATTCTTTCTCTCTCTCTCTCTCTCTATGTGGTCGCCATTCCGTTTCCTATTTTACACCACGTGATATGTTCCAGCCCACCTATCACTTCCATATAAAGGACACCGGGCTAGCCTCTTGTTCATGTAAACCTTCAGACAGACGAGATAGCCCCCCTTACAACAGTTGAAATTCCCTTTTCAACCCGACGTCATATAAATAGTTTGGACGAGATAGCCCGTTGATTTCACCACAGCTCGTGTATATGGCCCGCTGTCATATAAAAACTACAGTACAAGGCTGAACTTGACAGGCTAGCCCGTCTATCCGAGCTAGCCTTTCCCATGTAACCAGGCCCTTAGCCCCCGTGATCCCCCAAGGTCACAGGACGACAAAATATATTGATTTACAGCTATTTCCGATTACTCGACCTGTTTAATGCGTGATATTAAATGTTTTATATACTACACGTTTGCTTATGGCTGAACTAAAAGTCAAACAAATTATAATTATTTCTGATAATTACTTAATGGGGTGTTACTCGTAATCAGAGTTTAATGTGTTGTACATGTTTTCATAAATAACAAAAGAAAAAAAATATATACAAGCTGTCATTTGTGTATGTTAAGTTTCCTGGTAGCCTATCTTTTAAATATGTAATGGTTGAATGTAAAGTGTCAGTAAGTGGATGAGTTGTATACACCCACACTGAAATGTCGCCAACTACGTCGGTCCGTTCATCGGTAGGCGCTCTTCGGTCGATGACTTCAAATCTTTTATGCTCAAAGTTTTCGAAATTTACTGCTAGAACTGCGGTCCGTGATCAATTGTAGATACATGTAGTTGTCAGAAATATGATTTAACAAAGTTTAAATAAATATCATAGTATCAGCATATATTTCAGCACCTTCACATGTCCTTCCACGATTATTAATTCCCAGACCATCAACGACTTATAAAACATCATTATTCAATTTATTGTTAAGTTTACTATGAAACCTATATAATACGAATCCTTCGATTTTGGTTTCTGTTTATCTTAGACGATGGGGTCTTCTATGTGGTTCCGGATGTGTTATGACCAATGGTATCGATATGGCAAACTGGATGCTGTTTCAGCTAAATGGCGGAAAGAACAGAAAGGGTGAGCAAGTTCTTGACACCCAGGTACTCATGGATATGGGCAAGTCTAGAAGTTTTGCTTCATCATTCAAATATTTCAAAAGTCCAGAATTTCCAAGAATGACTACAAGATATGGTTATGGCCTAGGCTGGTTTATTGGCTATTATGATGGTAAGAATGTTGAAATGTATATAACATCGTTTTAAAAGAAACCTTTAAAAACGCGAATAGAAATTATCAAAGTGTATTTACCTCGTATCAAACTCGATGAACACGTAAGAAACACGAAAGAAACTATCGGGCATCAACGCGTTTGAGTATGGCATGTCAAATGCTTCAAAGTGTTTAAAAGTGCTAAATGTGTGTTGATCAAGCCACAAAAGTTGATATCACACGACGGGGTACTGGTATCTTGAGTGTCATTATAAAACCTTACGTTTCAATATGCCGAAACGCGAAAATTGAAGTCTATACGACAGTTAGTGATTGGAGTCAACAGGTACATCATGTCAGTGTGCGGGCTGATAAATCCTATTATTTACGTTGGCTTAAGACTATTTAGTCTGGGAATCAACGTGATTGTTTTGCAAGTCAGACGCCGTATGGAGACCTTAAATCCTGCTACAGTGTGCAACACTATGATTATATTATTATGTGTCACGGCTCTAAAATTATTCCCCATCTTTGTCACGGCTGTAAATCTAACTATGTAGGAATATCCTGTGTAAAAGCAGCAAAACGATTGAGTTCAATATGCATTTAGATTTTAAATATTCACTTGATTCGACGTTATCTCCTTTTTTTACATAATGAAATTCAAGGAAACCGTGTTCATTTAAATTGCACATAATAATGTTTTTAAGTTACGCACACCTCAAATTGTATATGTCTAAGGCATCTACATTGTCAATAGAGCACCTTCTTAGCTTGGCAAACCTACTCGTATATTATATTTGTACACATGGGTGCTTTGGTATGCTCTTATAATTATTCGAAAACCCAATTTTAAAGGATCAGGAGTTGTCATCCGACTACAAAGCGTTTATAACTTGTATTAGTTTCCAATTCAAAAAATTTTTTGCTGGAATTCGGTCTACTAAATTGGTGATTTCTTTTAATTTTAGCACTGAAGATCCAATGGCACAGTGGTGCAACATTTGGCTACAGAGCCCTTGTCACATTATACCCAGATGAAAATTTGGGTATCTTTACAAGCTTAACTGGACGTGATGATAATTACAAATACAGAATAAGTCTTCATAACTATATCACAGATAAACTATTAGGGCGAGAACCATGGTTAAATGTGTCCACCATATGTTCTTTTCCACTCCCTTGGTTAAATGATACAAAATCTGTTGATAAAGTTTACGAATTTATAGAACCATCTTTGAAATTATCTGCCTATGAAGGTGAATACGAAAATGAACTCTATGGGAATTTGGTGGTATACGTGGACGCATCTAGAAACCAACTTGAGATAGTTTATGGAATTACTAGATTTTCTCTTAAGAGATTTTCGGTCGATTCCAACAATACTGAACATTTTTATGGCGACGGCATGGGATTAATATATCAGAAAGATTTTTCACCATTCATTTTCAATTTGGATTTACAAGACGGAAAAATACAATCGATAACTGCTGAAGCCTTTTATGGCGTAAAAAGTCCACCAATATTCACGCGTGTAAATACTAAAGGCATATCAGCAGCTTCATCGCCGTCCAAGAGTTTTTATATATT